>JAZKJV010000898.1:0-326148 GCA_037367405.1 Ottelia alismoides
TCTGACTTCTGACTTTATTCCTTTTCCCGATGCTTTGTTTGGAAAAGGAAAGAAAAAGACCAAAAATAATCTTGAATCTCCACAGATTGAAAAAACTACTCAAAGATCACATTTTTCTGAAGATCCCTCTTCATGATGCCTTAGATCAATTTCCTACGCTCAAGAATCAACTGAAAAACAGATGCACCACGCGTAGGAAAAAGAGATCCCGAACAGAAAAACATGTCTTGACTAAGGCCACATCCTGTGCGATACAGAATAAGCTACCAAAGAATAAGAAAGACTCAGGTGCACATTACGTCAGATGTGAGATCGCAAAAGCCGAGTTCGATCGCACTCTATTAGATAACGGTTCCTCGATCAATCTGATACCTGCTTCCTTACTCGATAAGCTCGAGTTAGGTCCTCTTTACAAATCCCGCGCGATCCTTCAGTTTGCTGATAGATCCGTAAAGAGACCTAAGGGTATACTTAGGAACATTATCGTAACCGTGCAGGGTCTGCAATTTCCAGTGGATTTTACGGTCCTAGATATGAATTGCCCTGCACAGTTACACCTTACCCCGATCATTCTCGGGAGGCCTTTTCTGGAGACCGCAAAGGCCCTCTTCGATTATGATACAGGGAAGGTATCTTTTCGCGCCGAGGGCGAAAAGGTACATATAGAGATGGTGAGAGAATCGAACACTTTCAGTGATGCATCTTCGGATTTTCTGAGTTCTTTAGCCTCTTGAGATTACATGGATGAGGTCTCTGTCTTGACGACCTCGAAAGATATCAGGTAGAGACCCAAGAATGTTTGACAGAGGATGGGTCCGAGACCTCAGGGGGTAATTCTTCCGACGGGACCTTATATTTTAGTCTGGATGATGAGAAGCAAAGGGATCAGACTTCTGACGAAATCAATGCAGATCTTTTCAGAATCAGAAACTCTACACAATTCCTCCGTCTCAGATGATTCAGAATTTTATCTAGCTGACTTATTCTCTTCCGATCATTCTGAGGAGTCGGATGATGTCTTGAACATCTTATGTAGTCCGACTCTAGAGCACATAGAGATGGTGGATAATCAGAATGCCGACAAATCCACAACCGACACAGATCCCCATACACATACAGATGATGTTTCGGCAGATACAGATACTACCTTGTCAGAACTTAAAACTTTGCCACCAAACATGAAATATGCCTTCCTTGCGGGTCCACATCAACGGTTTCCGGTCATTATCAGCTCAACTTTGACCGATGATCAAGAATCTCGTCTGATGGAGATTCTAGAAAGAAACCGCAAGGCCCATTGGGTGGACTGTATCCAATCTCCGCGGGATTAATCCTACTTTGTGTTCACATCATATCTATCTCGATCATGACAACAAACCCTCCAGAGAGTTTCAGCGTAGGTTGAATCCGGTTTTTACGAGAAGTTGTCAAGAAAGAGATCACGAAATGGTGCGACACAGGGTTCATTTATCCCATCTCCAACTCCGAATGGGTTAGCCCATTACATGTTGTCCCGAAGAAGTCGGGAATTCAGATGGTGAAAAACGAGAGTGGAGAGGAGATTCCAAAGAGAGTAACCACGTCGTGGCGAGTATGTGTTGACTACAGGAAGTTGAACACCGCGACGAAGAAGGACCACTTCCCTTTGCCTTTCATAGACCAGGTCATAGAACGGTTGGCAGGGAAGGGGTACTTTTGTTTCCTTGACGGTTACTCCGGATACAACCAGGTATCAATTGCTCCTGAAGACCAGGAGAAAACCACCTTTACTTGTCCGTTCGGCACGTATGCCTTTAGACGGATGCCCTTTGGATTGTGCAACGCTCCCTCAACTTTCCAGAGGTGCATGCTTGCTATTTTTGCGGACATGGTCGGTGATTTTCTAGAGGTTTTTATGGATGATTTCTCGGTCTATGGCGAGTCCTTTGACGATTGTTTAGCACACCTAGACCAGGTTCTGAAAAAATGTTGTGAGGTAGATCTCGTTCTGTCCTGGGAAAATAACCATTTTATGGTTACTCATGGGATCGTGTTGGGGCACGTCATCTCCCAGCGAGGCATGGAGGTTGACCCTGCCAAGGTGGATGTCATCAAGAACTCGAGCCACCATCCAACATCAAAGAGTTACGGTCATTTCTGGGGCATGTCGGCTTTTACCGACGGTTTATCCAAGATTTCTCCAAGATTGCCCGACCGTTAACTTAATTGCTAAGCAAAGACATCGAGTTCATTTTAAATGATAAATGTCTTAATGCCTTCCTCACATTGAAAGAGAAAACAATCAGTGCTCCTGTCCTACAGCCGCCTGATTGGTCTCTACCCTTCGAGATCATGACGGATGCTTCAGATTTTGCGGTCGGGGCTATATTAGGACAGAGGAGGAATGGACTTCCCGTTGCCATTCACTATGCCAGCAGAACCTTAGATGATGCTCAGAGAAAGTACACAGTGACAGAAAAGGAGATGTTGGCAGTAGTGTTTGCATTAGACAAGTTTCGATCATATCTGCTTGGCTCGAAAATCACAGTATACACAGATCACTCAGCTATCCGATTTTTAATGGAAAAGAAGGATGCCAAGGCACGCCTTCTTAGATGGATTCTCTTACTTCAGGAATTTGATTTGGATATCAAAGATAAACCTGGAGTAAAGAATGTGGTAGCTGATCACCTCTCCCGATTATAGACAGATCATCCTTCAGATGAGTACACGCCAGAGATCGTAGAGAGATTTCCTGACGAGAGCATCTTTGCGGTTACAGAACTTCCGTGGTATGCAGACATAGTGAACTTTCTGGTCACACAGAAATGTCCTCAGGGTTGGCCAAAGAACCGAGTTGAGAAACTAGTTTCTAAGGCACGATACTACCATTGGGAGGATCCGATTCTTTTTCGTGAAGGACCGGATTGCGTTTACAGGCGATGTATTCCTCAGGAGGAATATAATAGTGTCCTCACTTTGTGCCATTCTTTAGAATCAGGAGGACATCATTCAGGGAAGAGGACAACACAGAAGGTACTACAGAGCGGATTATGGTGGTCGACTCTTACTAGAGATGCTTGCACATTCGTTAAGAGTTGTCCAGATTGTCAGAGAGCTGTAGGGATAGTCAGTGCCAGAGATGCAATGCCGATGCGACCACTCATTATCTGCGAGATCTTTGACGCATGGGTCATAGATTTTATGGGACCATTCCCTTCTAGCAGTGGCTTTGAGTACATTCTTCTTGCTGTAGACTATGTTAGTAGATGGGTGGAGGCTATACCCGCACGAACCGCAGACAGCAAGACCGTTTGCTAGTTCCTAAGGGAACACATCATTTCGCGGTTGGGGATTCCACGTATTCTCATCTATGATGGGGGTAGCCATTTCATTAATAAGGAGGTGAAAAAGCTAGTGAAACAATACAACATCGATCACAGAGTAGCTTCTCCTTACCACCCGCAGACGAATGGCATGGTTGAAGTCTCGAATAGGGAGGTGAAATCAATTCTCCAGAAACTAGTACGACCGGATAGGAAGAAATGGTCACTTCTTCTAGATCAAGTTCTTTGGGCATATCGTACTGTGTATAAGACTCCCTTAGGTACTTCACCATTCAGGCTAGTTTATGGAAAAGCTGTGCCACTTGCCCGTAGAGATCATGCACAAATCTGAGTGGGCAATTCGAGAGATACTAATGGATGAACAGAAAGCAGGGGCCAAGAGAAAGATAGATCAGAATGAGCTGGTAGAAATTCGAAATCAAGCATACGAGAACACACTCAAACTATAAGGACAAAGTGAAGAAATGGCATGACAGACATATTCGGCACAAGAGCTTTGTCCCTGGGCAGAAAGTCTGGTTGTTCAATGCAAGGTTGAGAATTTTTCCGGCAAATTGAAAAGCAAGTGGGAAGGACCGTACATAGTCAGAACGGTGCACGACAATAACAGTATTGCAATATCAGATGTGTCTCCTGGTGCAGAGCCGTTCGTGGTTAACGGGCAGATGCTGAAGCACTTCGTAGAGACTACTGATCATCTGGCCCGTACTGAAGTGATCTATTTTGTACAGGAATCATGATCACTCCTTCACTTCTTCCTGTACAAATTCTTTTGAGCCATTCTTTTATGGAGATTCACAACATTGTATATTCTTCGTAGACCACAATCGCCCCCGTTTTTGCTCGTCTTCTATGCTTAGGATACCAGATCCTAAGTATAGGGAGGACCGATTGCCCACTGATTTGCATTTTATTTTTTGTACTGATTCTTTTGTATAGCCATTCTTTTTCACGAATCACCGGTCCCCAATTTTTGGCTACACTCTTTTCTATACTTAGGATGCCTTATCCTAAGTATAGGGGGACCGAGTGATTTCGATGATTTCGTATTATTTCCTTTTGAACTTTCATTATTTATCCTTTTCATTCAGTCATCCCGATTTTGCTCTCCCGTGATACTTACGATGACCTGATCGTAAGTATAGGGGGGGTTGACTGACTTGTAATCGATATCCCTTTTCACCCACTTTTACTTAGCACGAGTTATGTCCTCCTTTTTCTCTTTTGATGCTATGAGGACATAGCTCAAGCTAAGTATAGGGGGTGCGTATATATTGTATATATACTTTCGTCCATAACTCGTACTTTTATGTATTTTCTATATCTATAAAATCCATAAAAAGTGGGTAAGGGTTAATTTAAAATCCACTCTTCTATTTATCTATTATTTATAAAATCCTTGTAAATAAGTAAAATATGATTAAAACTTGTATTTAAAACTTGTAATTAAAATTTGTACTTAAAACTTGTACTTAAAATGTGTATAATACTTAGTTTAAATCCTATTTATTAAAACATGTATAAAAACCATTCAACCCTTGTAAAATACTTTGTAGATAAAATTTGTAAAATACATTAGATACTTAACTTGAATAAAATATATCTTGTAAAATTCATGAATAAAATCTTGTTTATAAAAATCATAAAATCCATAAAAAATACAAAGTCTTTAAATTCATAAAAATTACAAAATCCTTAAAATCCATAAAAATGAGTAAAATTCAGAAAATACACTTCAGAAAAACATGGTTGCATTTGCATTCGCATTTTCAGAATAAGTTTGATTTCTGGAACTAAGAACTGAGTCTAGTCTAAAGGATGGAGCTTGATTACGGCCTTTAACTCTCGTTGTAAGGAGCCTGACTAGGATCTCGAATTTAGACTTTTCAGGTCTTGTGACTTAAATCTTTGGGATCCGTAAGACCATATTCGGGAAATCAAGTCATCTGTGCTTATGTAGACCATTTGGAGTCATCCGTACAACTCTACACCAGTGAACCAATCTTGAACACATGCACTCTGCACTTAGCTTGACTCGCATAGGGTCCCGAAGGGCAGTACACCTTGGTAGTATGTTTCTATCCTTATCTTTGCGGCATTGACGTCTAAAGACGGGAGAGATTGGGGTTGCGATAGTTGCTTCGGATGAGGGAAGGATCTGCTGACACAATTTTTCTAAGACCTCAAAAAAGGGACGGACTAAAAAGATGCTATATCCGTCGAGGCACTGATGAATGCACATTTCATCATCTTTATTCTATCATTTTGGCACCAAAAACCCTAGCAAATTCCTGTAAATAGCATTAATATCATCATCTTAGCATTCATGCATGTGCATCTATATAGTGTATAATATGCTGTAATTAAAGCCAAAATTATAGAATAAATAAAGAAAAGAAAAAGAATAAAATATTGTAAATATTTTATGACCTGAAACCCCGAGACCTAGGCATCTTGATGAATAGGTCGATAAGGAATAAAGTAGGGGGAGATAAGGTCAGAAATACAGATAAAATACCTATGGTTTCTATTCATTCTTTATTCATTTTGAGACCTATTTTTGGTTCCACTTTTTATACATCAAATTAAGAAACTTTGTACATAAAAGTTGTAGATAATTTTATAAAGAAAAATACAAAATTGATTTCACAGAAAAAGAATACACAGATAAAAAGTTATGGTCTGAATAAAAATCTAGAATCCCAACTTCCCAGACCCGTATCTCACAAACGAAAACTCCAAATGCATCAAACTCACCTTTAATTGTATATAGAAGAAAATAAGCTATTTAATGGTGGTGGTTTCGAATTTGGCGGAGCTACGGTTTGAAAGTTGAGTTTTGGACCCCTATTGTATACTTGTACAAATTAAAATATTCAATTTATTATTTATTTATTATTTTTATAATTTTATATTTTTATAATGTTGTAAATAATACTTATAATAATTATGTACATTAAAATTGGAATAAAAATCTAAATAAAACATAAAATAAAATACATGTATACACAATACATAGATACAATACTTATATACATACCTATATAACATACTCTTGTATTTTATTTAATATACAAAACATCTCAGAAAAATAAAATAAAAATATGATTATGTGCATAAAAGTATGTTATAATTATATAAATTAATTAACATAATTAATAACATTAAAATACACAAAATAAAAATAAAGTAATAAAGTATATAGATAATATACCTATATAGGGGTATAAAAGCAACTTGTAAAAATACATCTCATAAAAATAATTAAAAATCACAATAAAATAACTTATAAAATTATAAATATTTTTTATTTAGTAACCTAAAATTAATAAAATCGTTTACTATTTTAAAATGATTTTTTAAATCATTTTTTCAGGCTTTTTCCTTGTTGGTCCACGTGGACCAACCAGGGGGGCTGGAGAGTTGACCCACGGTCAACTCTCTGACCCCAGCCTGTTACTTGTCAGAAATGAGTTTTTCTTGATTTTCACCCCTTTTTGGAGGGCGCACCTTACACCGTTTCATGATGATTTCTTCACGAGTTTTTGTCCCCGAAGACCACTCTTACACGCCTAGGTCTCATTTCGGGGATTCGCTCAAAGCTTCGCCCGTGATCACCCCTTGAAAGTCGCGCCTCGGCCATGTTTCAAAAGAGACCCCAAACCTCCATTTTAATTTTGAATCCTTTTCTATCCCCTAGCTTGCTCCTGCGCGTGAGCTCCGGTGGAAGGAGGGTGACAGCCTTCGTCTCCAGCCCGAAGGAGCGAGCTAGGCGGCCGGGAGGAGGCTCCAATCCATCTCCGGCGGCTTACGCCGCCGCGAGGTACCCATCTCGAGCACAAAGCTTTTGAGGTATATTTCCTTCTTCTTCTTGCGTTTTATAACTTAGTTTACCCTTAGGATTAGATAGGCATCCTTGATTTCGATCCATATCTTCCCCAATCCGCACCGCGTTGCCGGAGCTCTTGAGCTCCAGCCATCTCCACCACCTTCCGTCACTACTCCCACGTGCTTAACAAGCCGGCCGAGACGCTCTCTCGAGCCTATTCCATCTTGCAGGTACCCAGCGCCTAAGCGTAGCCATCTAAAGGGTGCTTCGAGTCGCCGGAGAAGAGCGCCGCCGCGCGCCGCTGCTGCCTCCGCGGGCCTGGGCGGGACAGAACGATGGGGAGGTTGGTGCGCTATAGCAGCCGTCCATCCTCCCCCTTCCCTTCGATCTAAGCCATCCACTCCTGAGGAATATCAACCGTCCACCTCGCCCTATCCATGCGCATCCACGCATGCCACATGGATTAGTGGGGAATTTTGCTCTCAAACACCCAGGACTTCGTGTAATTTCTAAGTCACTTACAAACTTTACTCTGCTGTTTAGAAATTTCTGTAATATTTGCAGACAACACCCCTCATTTTTGTAATACTACAGGCTAGTCCCCGCCAGGCGCGTGCTTTGCACGTGGTGCTTGGCGATTTTGCGGGATAACCCCCCGACTTTTGCTTATGGGTTTTTAATGTTAAAACAATAGACTGCAGTATAAAAACTTTTGGACTTTTGCATCGACCTCTACACATACTTGCACCTATACACATCTTTGTTGTAGAGTTATAATAAATTTTAACTCCACACACTTTCACTGCTTTACTTTATTGTCGTGGGTTAATTGTTGTTTGAATCTCGGATTTCGTTGGAGGTCAAATCAGCGACTGTTGATTCGCCTTGTGAGTCAATACGACCTCTGCAAATCTGTGTTCAACAAATGGCGCCGTTGCCAGGGAGCAACAGCGCGTAGTTCGGGTCTTGTTTGTGTTTGTGATTGATTGTCTACTTCGCGGCTTTTATTTTTCGCTATTTTATTTTCTTTATTTTTGATAAATCTCTTGAGCTGTCTAACCTTCTCTTTTGTTGACTTCGTGCGAGGAACCACGGATCGAGGGAGGCGCTCCACCCTAGGCGCCTACGCACCCACGTGAAGCCAGCATCTGCCAGCCGAGCACCGAGGAGACTTGGAGGAAATTTTGAAGACCGATCTCTACTTTAATTGTAGCATTTATTTCCTTGCATTTTTGTAATTTTAGTGAGAGAGAGACTTTAATTTGTAATAATACAGGTACCCCCGAACTTGGACTCTTGAGCCTAACTTCCAGGTGTCTGTTCACCTGGGGGCTCACCGCGGCTTTTTACGGTTTTCTTCGCATTCTTTTTATTTTATTTTGTTTTCCGATTTTATTTATTTTGTGTGATTGAGCCCGTAGTTTTAGGATTGCTTGCGATAGACTAAGACCAAACACCTAATACTTTGCATGCACCTATAGTCTCGTTCTGGACTTAGTCAAATTTTAAACAGTTGATCATCACCTTCAATCCGTCGCACCGCGAGCTCTCCCCGCAAAGCGCTTTCTCCTAAACTCAAGTGTGTTGAGCAGAGGAGGGGTGAGCCTAGACCGGACTCTAGGGTTGAGGATTGGCGGTCAACTTGTGGTTCTTCTCGCTAATAGCAATTTCTGAAACTTAGGGCGATTTCATCGGCTTTTGCATTTGCATATAGATAGGTTTCAATTCTGCTGAGCATCCTTGCATGTAGAGTGCTAGAGGCAAGGTGAGCATTTACGCTTTAGCATTCATCATCATTTTTGCCGCTTGCATTGCTTTCCCGCTCCTCTACCTCTGATTTTGATCACCTAGGTGCTAAGTGAAATTGACTCCTCGTTAGTCTCGTGCATTTCTCACTAAAAATCCAAAAAAAGTGATAACCAATAAAATTGGGACTGCTAACACTACTCGACCCTAAAATCAACCAAAAAGAAAAACCTTGTATTGGGGCGAGTAATCCCCTCATTGTCTTCGTTTTACATTGCTCGCGCACACCCTAAGGACTAGTGCCCAAATCCCATCTTCAGCCCCTAAGTGTGTGCAACTCTTTTGACTTATCATCTAACTCTAAAACAGACAAGATAAAAAGACCGCTCTTTGCGGTCTCTACCGAGTTGAGTAGGTGAATTGAGGGTTTGCATTATTTTCATTTTTGGTTGTGATTGTTTTGTGTGTGTCCTAGATCATCCCTGCGCATTTGCGCCTTCTTTTCTACTCTCTTGACTTGACCGTCGTGCTCTCCCGATCATTTTCCTTTTGTTTCGAGATGGACCCCTGGAGCATTTTCTATCCGGACTTTGCGGATCCCTCGTCCGCTCCAGCCGGTCCACCTCACTTTTTCTAGGAGGACTTTGCTCCTGATTTTTGTACATATCCGACCAACCCACTATTTCAGGATCCGGACATTGACCTTCACCAGTCATTTCCACCACCATCGCCTACACATTTCGACAACCCGCTCTTCCTTGAGTATCTTGATCTGGGAATGTGATTTTTGTCCACACCCACCGCCCACATTCAACTCACCCGATCCTGAGATTTTGGAGTCACCTTTCATGGTATCCACACTTGAGACTTTGAATCAGATGATGGAGCATATGAATTCGAGGATTGCCAACCTCACTAGTTTAAATGAGAACCAAATGCTGCTCCAGTCTTTGAGGATATGGAATCATTTGAGGATTATCATGAGAGCTTGCAATCGCCCAAAATACAAAAAAATGAGAAAAATTTAAAAATACAAAAAGAGTTCGGGAGACACATGATCGAGCCAGACTGTGAAGAGAGGCACCACTTGCCAGATCCTTTGACCACACAGCCTCTCACACCTTGTCCCACCTTTGACCCCGAGGATGCCGATGTACAGACTGCTCTTGGCATGCCTCGTATATATGATGATTCCGACTTCATCCCTTGTATGGAGGAGGTCCAAAAATTCAAAAAAATGTTGATTGAACCCGAAGTGGTGGCCACCATACATGAGATTATCCGTGCCCCACTTCAGCGGGCCATGACTGATTTATCTGCTCCTCATCCCAAGAAGAGAAAGCGAAGGAGCAGATCTGAGCGTCATATCTTGACCATGGCCACTGCCCATGCCATCACACACTGTCCCATTCCTCGGAAGAGGAACACTGCCACACCATTCATTAGCTGCACCATCTCTGACCACACATGTGATCACACTCTCCTAGACGACGGTGCTTCGATTAGCATCATACCCTTCTCGTTGGTACAGTCTCTTCACCTAGGGCCTCTCAAGAAAACAAAGATGATCGTACAGTTTGCTGATGGATCAATAAAGAGGCCGAAGGGTATCCTTGAAAACACCGTCATTTTGATTCAGGGTACGAGCTATCACGTTGATTTTGTCGTATTGCCCATGGAGACCTCCACTGGGGAGCATTCTCCAATCATCCTGGGACTACCATTCCTCGCCTCGGCGAGGGCTGTTGTTGATTACGGATCAGGAGAGATTCGCTTCCGTCCTGCTGACGAGAGCGAAGCGTTGATCACCGCACCTACTACTGACCAGAGACCTGCACCTGATGTGACCACACCTATCTTGGCTGATCCTGAGGACCATGACCTAGATGAGACTATCAGAGAATTTTGCTGTCTATTGGACTCCACTGAGACCCAAGAATTCCTCCCGGTTGAGGAAACCTCGGAAAGCATGGACCTCGACGTTCCTTCTTCTGGGACTTGGTGGTGTGTTGATGACATCCGCGGGATTTATACGATTGACACCATTGAGCGGAGGGCAGATGTAGAGACTAGACAGGACGAACAGGTTTCGACTTCTTTCACTGATGGGTCCGTCCCTGTTCACTTAGATACTGATGAGCCAAAGGCCGAATTTGATTTAGTTGCTTTTCTTCAGAAATTCGGGCCTTTTGATGAGAAAGATGATCCGGTTGAGATTATTGAGGACGAACAGAGTTCGACTACTTCCACCGATGATTTCGTGCCTTTTGATTTTGACCTGGATGACACCTCGCAGGACGATTCCGAGTACACTACTTCCGATGATGATGAGTTCGTCCCATTTCACTTTGACACTAGCGAGACTCCCAAGGCTGGACCTAGTCACACTTCTTTCACTGATCCGTCTGTGCCTTCACACCCTAGGGCCCCTGAGGACCTTCACTCTGTCGACCCTGATCGGCTTCTGTCTACTGTGGACCCCGATGTCGACCTGCATCACACTAGATCTATTCCTCAGCGGTCCCGCAAAAAGGTTCGCTTTCTACCTTCTTGATCATGTGTACATTCACCTCTGTTGTACATTCTCCTTTGTTCATCTCTTTCTATCTCCCATTTTTGCTCGCCCGCCCATTCTCGTGTTGGCCTTACTTAGGACGTACTTTGTCCTAAGTATAGGGGGGTGGACGAGCCGAGTATTCTTTCATCGTTCCGTGTCAGCACTCCTGTTGTTGCCTATACTTAGGGCTTCTTTTACCCTAAGTATAGGGGGAGTGACGTGTACATTCTCACAATCTCTTCTTCCATCTTCATCTCTTTTCTTCTTTTCTTATTTTCCTCTTCTATTTTCTTTATCTATCAAAAAGGTGTCGCCCTTGTAGACGGTTTTCCATACTTAGGACGTACTTTGTCCTAAGTATAGGGGGGTGTGCACCCCGAGTTTTTCATTTATCTCGATCCTCTCCATTGTCTCCTCTTCTTGTCTATACTTAGGGATATCGTACCCTAAGTATAGGGGGAGACAATCTGAGTACGATCTGTTCATTCCCACCCTTGACCCTCCCTGCTTTGTGTACAGTCTGCTATACTTAGGATTATTTGATCCTAAGTATAGGGGGGACGGTCAACTTCTCATTCTTTTGTTCATTCATTCATTCATTTATTCTTTAGATTTTCCTATACTCAGTACGTGTTATGTCTTCTCTTTTCTCTCTAATCTATGAGGACATAGCTCAAGCTAAGTATAGGGGGGTCGTATATACTACGTATATACTTTAGCCATAACTCGTACTTTCGTATTTTCTAAATAATTTGGCTAATAGTTCATCAAAATTCATTAAAATTCTCTAAGATGTTTTATTCCTCAAATTCTTTTTGTATTTACTGATTAATAAATCAGGTGAAAATGTTTTTTTTGCAAAATGTTTGAAAAATAGTTTGAAAATCTTTGTGAACATCTATTGAAAACTATTTTGGAAATATTTTGTTACATGTTTTCAACCTGTGTAAAAATGTGTGGTTTGTAAAATTTATTTTCTTTGTGTGAAATAAA
The DNA here is from genome assembly GCA_037367405.1 of Ottelia alismoides. NCBI lineage: Eukaryota > Viridiplantae > Streptophyta > Magnoliopsida > Alismatales > Hydrocharitaceae > Ottelia > Ottelia alismoides. Next base: position 12,452 of record JAZKJV010000898.1, read on the forward strand.
ATGTTTGAAAAATGATTTGCAAATGGTTTGAAAAATGATTGCAAAAATATTTGAAAAATCTATTTATACTGTTTTGAAAACCTTTGCAAAATGATTTTCAAATGTGTGTACTTGTTTGTAAAATGTGTGTAAAAACTATTTTGGACTATCGTTTTCAAAAATTGTGTGAAAAAGCTTGTGTCAAATAATTTTGAGGAATACAGACATCACACCAAAATCCACTATATATGTACTTATAAAATTGATCACTTACCCTTGTAAATCCTTAAAATCCACTTCTTGTATATATAAGAAGCACTCCCGTGTACATATTTTAACCTATTTTTCAGCCAAAATCTTTTTGTTTTCAAAAAGCCCAAAAACATTTGCAAAATTAAAATCCAAAACATTTGAAAAATCTTTTTGAAAAAGACAAAAATGCATATGCATACATGCATCATGTTTTCAAAAAATCCATAAAAAGTTCAAAATCTTTGAAAATTGCATCACAAAAATATTTTCTGCATAGCATGAGCATTTTTCGGATTGAGTTTGATAGTTGAACAAGTCTAAGTAAAATCCGGAGATTGGAGCTTGATTGGACCTTAAAATCTACCTAATAACAGGAACCTTATAGGAACTTGGTTTGAGGTACTTCAGGTCTAGTTGACTTAATTCTTTGAGGACCACGAGACTTGGTTCAATGGATTCTTGACTGCCTAAGTAGAGTATTTCGAAGCACACGCACGACTCTTGTTGATAATGACCTAACTTGGACACCTGCACCTTTCACATGGCTCAACTCAGTTGGAGTGGTGAGGGGATTGGATTTGCCGGTATGAGACGCACACAAGTGGAAACACTTGTCCTCCTCTAGGGAGGGAAGTGCACCCCAACCCGTCCAGTGATAAGGAAGTCTAAAGACAGGAGACTGTGGGTTGCGATAAAGCTTCAAAAGAGGGATAGTCTACTAGCTCAAGAGGAAAAACTCCTTATGTAAATGCTGCTGTGAATAGTATTTCAAAAAAAAAAGAAAGAAAGAAAAAGTTCTGGCATGTACAAAAATAAAAAGCCCTGCAAAGTATGTACATATGTTGTAAAGTCAATAAGCAAGTTTGAGTTCCAAAGTCATATCATGTGAGCCTGCAGCTGGATGACTTGACTACACTGGTCTTGCATCCCAGGATAGGTAGCTACACTGGCTACCGTCCATTCTTCTCTTCACCCCCTCCTCTTGAGCTGGTTGCCACTTGAACTTAGAAGGGAATACCCCGCTCCTCGAGGATGGAATTATTGGATTGGGGAATCATTGGGTTGTCGTACTGGAGAAGTCAGTTTCTTTGTCATTCTAGTTGGGGAGAGCCACCATCACTTACACTGTACGAGTCAGATTCATAGTCGTAAGGGTTTGCGTATGAATTGAGATATTTCTGATCTGGCTATTGAGGAGACTTGGACAGAGTTTTGAGATTCTCAGGGACTGTTGGATTTCAAATTCGGTTCTCAATAAGGTTCCGCCCTGACGGGTCGCTAAATACGATGTTTAATTCAGCTTCGTTGTAGCACGTGTACTTAGCGATACGGTCAGAACCGAGAGAAGATCTCTGTGAAGAGTGTCTCGGCTTTAATTTATATCCCGGGCAAGTCCGGGGTCGAACTCAGGGGAGGTAAAGGAACAACCTAGGTATTAATTCAAAAACTTAGGTCTATATTTCCACGCGGTATTTTTTTAGATTTTTTTTATGCAACAAGAATGCAAATGCAAATGAATCAAGACACTAGGAAATCATTCAATAGGCCAAATTAATTTTAATGTCAAAATAGTCCAATTTAGCCAAAATATATTTTCCCTAGAATCCTAATCCAGTGATGAACACAAAACACATTTTTTTAGAATTTTCAGGGTTAAAATGCAATAAATAAAAATGTACACTTTTTATGGGTTTTTTCGCAATTTATCACACAAACAGTAATAAAAAATTATGAAAAATTTACTGAAATGAAAACATGATGCAAGGAAGCTATAGTAATATTTTTGGAATTTTCTGACAAAATATGAATTTTTTATGGATTTTTTAGTGGAAACAGAGTGACAGTGAGTAAATAATTCCTAATAAATCCACAATATCAAGTTAATCAGAGTGTGAATTATCTCAGAAAGGTATTTTCATGTGGAATCCATGAGACTTTAAATTTCGCAAAAAGAATATACATGGATTTAATTAAAAATCGAAAACTAAAATCACTCTACAATTTATTTAAGGCACAAGACAACTCCGTTTTGGATGAGATTTGGACAGTAAGTTAAGCACTCATCAAATCAAATATAATTTTTGTGGAATTTTAAGAGCAACCGTGTGTTAGATATAAATTTAAGAGCACTGAGTGGGTAAAATATGCAAAGTTTCAGTTAATCATTTTTAATTAATTACCCAACTACCATAAAAATACAAATAAATACTCACATTACAGAGGATAAGTTGGTCAATATAAAAACATTTTTTATTGCATAAAATGATGCAAAAGAGAGGTCCAAATTAATCTATAAAGACAGGGGTCTATGTGCAAAACAGAAATTGAAAATTGACAATAGAAACATGAACAGGGACTGAAAAGTAATTACAAAAACTATAAAATAAAATTATGCAATTTTTACAATAATAATAAAAAAAAGAAAGGAAAGTTGGACCTTCCCATTTGTAGGTTCCAGGGGAAAGAAAAACCCAACGCGGGGAGTGGCGTCGTCGGCGGCGGAGGTCGGCGGCTCCGCGCGGGGATGCGCGCGGCCGTGCGCCGGCGGAGGGAGGTTGTCGGCGGGTGGCTAGGAGTGGAGTCGGGCGGCGAGCTGGCGGCGAGCGGTGATCGCGGAAGAGGGAGCGGGCAGTGGTGCCGCTGGTGGGATCGCTGAGCGAGGTCGGCTGGGGGCGATGGCGACCGACAAGGTGCGGGGCGGCGCGGCCGCGAGGGGAGCGGCCGGTGGCTGCCGTGGAAGAAGGATGGGCGGCGGCACCGCCTGCCCGTGTGGAGGGGAAGGGGCGGCGGTGCTGCTGCCCTTTTTTTTATTTTTTTTAATTTTTTTTCTGCTGTAATGAAAAATTTTTTTTGTGTTTAATTTTTTTTATATATATATTTTTTAATTTTGATTAGACAGAGAATATGATTGACAAAAAAAAGTAAAATAAAATAAAATGGATTGGTGGTGGTGATGATGATAAACTAATGGGGGGAAAATGATGGTGTTATGACGGTGGTGATGGAAGGGATGATATGAAACAAATGAAGACGTAATGATGGAACTTTTTTTTGTTTTATTTTTTTTTACTTAGAGGATGTACATGATGGAAAAAAAAGTGATAAAATAAAATGTGGTGGGGTGATGGTAATGTGATAAAGAAGTGATGAAAATAAAGATGATGTTGGTGGTGGTAATGTGACGTGCTTAAAAAAAATGCAAGGATACTAATGATGATAAGATGAAAAGAAAAATTACCTTCGATGAACGGATGCCTATGATGTGCTCTCGTGAGCACGGTCTTCGCTCGAATCGCCGGCGTGCGATGAGCTCGAGCAGCGCGCGGTTGCGGCTGCGATGTTGGCCAAAAAGCCAACGGATCACACCGGAGAGAGGGCCGTCATCGCTCGACCGCGGTTGCGTCGCTGTCACCGATTCAACTCTGGGAACTAGGCTCTCCTCACATAAAGATGGATCAAAGGAAAAAATGAGGAGAATGACATGTATATAAAGAGAATGGGATGAGAGGTTATTAAAGTGGTGGGGTTGAATGGGAGGTTGTATTATTAATGGAGTTGAATGGGAAGTTGGGAAAAAATGATGGAATAATGGAGTTGAATTGGTGGTTATTGTAGAGAATGTAAAATAAATAAATAAATAAAATAAAGTTGGCTACTTTAATTACAATAAAATAAAAAGAGAAGAGAAATGGTGGAGAATTTACAAGGGAAGACAAACAACATGTACACATTTTTTTTACTTTTCTAATATGTAATTTTTTTTATCTTTTTAATAAGAGATATTTACAACAGAAAAATATAATAAAATAGTATAATTAAAATACAACACAAGTATGATTTTTTTGTATTTTTAATAATTAAGAAAAGTAAGATAAAAAATGAACAAAGAATGAATATATACATGGTATACAATGTACATCTAGGTCCCAAAACCCAACTTTTGCAAATGAGCTCCGATTTTAATGAAACCACTTCCGTTGGATAGATAATTTTCTAACTTGAACTTTAAAAGTGAGTTTGGTGAATTTGGAGTTCGTACGGAGCGGGAATTTAGCTTGGAAGTTGGTCTCTACGGCTTTTTCCCATTGGGATCTAGGAGCATTTATTTGAGATATTTATTTTGTATTTTTGTATTTTTATATACATTATTATGAACAAGTTAGAGAAAGAATTAGGCAAAAAGGAGTTGAAATGAAATTATTAAAAATACATGAAGTTTTGGGCTATTTACAGGTATACAACTCCTTTATTTTTGCGGCTTTTTATGTGTAATTTATTTCATACAATCTAATATACAATAATTAGTGTATTTTATTTACAAGAGTCATTTTGTTAATTTATGGATTTTATGGACATTTATTTGGGATTTTACTCGGGGATTTTGCTAAGATCAAGATATTGAGATGAATCGTGGATTCATCACCCCCCTATACTTAAACTTTGCTAGTCCTCGAGCAAATAAAGAATGAATAAGTTGGGTTAACCCCTGACTGTGCATGTGAATACAAGACTTGATCCGTTCAAGAACTCTCAGTTTTAGAGATCCTAAAATTCTAAGCTGAACCAAGCTCTAGTCAAAAGGTACCCAATTTCCCTAATCATCAGACTCTCTTTGTATACGTATATATAAGGGATATGACTTTAAGTGTTGACTGCAGTTACAAGAGTAGAGTCACAACGTCACCCAAGGTTCCAGTCCAAGAGACTCTCCTATGGACCCAATCCTCAACACTAGGGAATAAACCATTTCTTGCATCCAATCCACCGTCCCTTTAGTTGTCAGACTTGGAAGTGTAGATGGCAGGCCAGTTGATGGAGGGCATAGGATTGTGTCATTTCTTCTCTCCCTCTCATTGGAACAAGGATCCTCTCAAGTGCCTTATTACGCAATGCATTTTTTGGTGTTGATCAGTGCATCCGTCAAGAGAAGTTGGAGCCGTCTGCACTTGTTTTCCTAGGAGTACACCGGGGTGTGCCTTTTTTGAGTACCTATTGTACCTTCTACACCCAGACTTGTAGCATTTACGATGCAGAGCCCTTTTTTGGTGCAAGCCCGACTCCTGGTCCTAATAGCGGTGGTCCAAGTGGACACTTTGAAATGGTTGGGAGCGCTCGCCTTTGGTGGAAGCTCTTTTGATAATTGACTTTGTGGAATGAGAGCTTTTCTTTGACATTTCATTGCTTTTTAGTATTTGTGGCTAGCTCCACTGCTTTTACCAAGAGTTGGCGCACACTGATCAACATTTTTTATTTTATCACACCCTGGCACATAGGTAAATATCAAGAGATAGTACAAGAACCATGTTCTCATACTGGCTAAATGTGCTGACACTCAGGTTTCATGAAGCCTTCATTGATTTTATCCCATCCTCGAGCATCATCAAATCAAGTCCAAACTCAAATCCCTCATCCCAGTTCCTCAAGTGAAATTTCAACTCATCTCATCATAACTACAGTCGTGTATGTGAGGTGCTGATCATATTCTTAAGGTAGAGACTAAGCATGCAATATAGCATACAAATCTTTCAAACTAGGGAAATGTGAATAATTAAGTCAAGGACCCTAATGACTATGGCTAGTTAACTCAAATTCTCAAGAGCTCGTAAACCAAGTGTTCTTGATCATCACTAGTCTTGTGTGAAAGTGAATTGTGTCAAGGATTAAACCAACTTATTAGTTAGTTTTTTTTTAGTTTTTTTTAATGATTTTTTTGTTGGTTTTTTTTTAAGTTTTTGCTTTTTTTACCCACCCCATAATTATTGTATAATATATATAAAAAATACGTGAAAGTACGAGGTATGGGTAAAGTATATATGCAATATATACACGCCTCCCTATACTTAGCTTGTGCTATGTCCTCATGGCACTAGGTGACAAAAAGACATAGCTCGTACTAAGCGTAGGAAAGCTAAAATAATAGAAAGTATAGAAGTCAATCCGCCCCCCTATACTTAGGCTCTGGACAGCCTAAGTGTAGAAGAAGAGCAAAAATGGGGCGAACGAGGTCAAGAGGAGAAATGATGAGTAAATACACATGGCGGGCATCAGTCCCCCCTATACTTAGGCTTTGGTCAGCCTAAGTATAGGACAAGAGTAAGTGTGAGAACCGACGTGATCTTGAGAATATACCAAGAAGGGAGAGTATGTACAAGAGTGATGGAATCGTCTAAGATGTTGAATCTTGATGCTGCATCTTCATGAAGAGTAATAAGATGTATCTGCTCCGTGCTCACTCTGTTTGAAGTTGATGACCTCGATTTGGACTAACTGCTCTTTGGAATCAACAAAATGCTTCAACAGTTGTCCATTCACTACATGAGATTGTGCACCATCCGTGAGATCAGCTATCTCTACACTTCCATTCTCGTGCACTTTCTTAACCACAAAGGGACCCGTCCACTTAGATTTGAGCATCCCATGGAACATCTTCAACCTGGCATTGAACAACCATACCTTTTGTCCAGGGACAAAGTCTTTGCACCTAATGTGCTGATCATGCCATCTCTTTACTTTGTCCTTATAAATCAAACTGTTGTCATATGCCATGTTTCGGATTTCCACGAGCTCGTTCAAGTTCAAGTCTCGGCAAAGCTTCCCTAGGTGACAACTCCAATTAATCTTCTTAATTGCCCATTCGGATTTATGAATCAATTCTGCGGACAAATGGCATGGCTTGCCATAGATCATTCTAAATGGTGAAGTACCCAATGGTGTCTTGTAGGCTGTCCTATAGGCCCACAGAACTTGGTCCAAAAGTTGAGACCAGTTCTTCCTATCGGGACGAACCAATTTCTGCAAAATATTCTTCACCTCTCTGTTCAAAACCTCTTCCATGCCGTTGGACTGTGGGTGGTAAGGACTAGTAACTCTACGATGAAATCCATAGTCCTTAGCTAAAGATCTCATATCTCGATTCACAAAGTGGCTACCCCCATCAGATATCAAAACTTTCGGCACCCCGAACCTAGCAATGATATGATCTCTCACAAACTTACAAACAGTTTTGCTGTCTGCGGTTCGGGTTGGGATAGCCTCCACCCACCTAGATAAATAATCAACCGCCAACAAAATGTACTCATGTCCTTTGCTGTTGGGAAAGGGACCCATAAAATCTATGCCCCATGCATCAAAAACATCATAAATAATCATCGGTTGTATGGGCATCTCATCTCTCTGTCCAACTGTCCCTCCCATCCTTTGACAAATCGGGCACGACCGTACAAAATCAATGGCATCTCTAAACAAGGTCGGCCAATACAATCCACATTGAAGTACTTTGTGAGCGGTTCTCTTTCCCGAATGGTGTCCTCCAGCCTCAAGTGAATGACAATATGTGAGGATACTTTGGTATTCCTCCTGAGTAATACACCTTCTCCAAACACAATCCGGTCCTTCGAAGAAAAGGAAAGGATCGTCCCAGTGGTATCTCCTCGAATCCGACTTCAGTCGATCAATGCTGCTCCTAGTCCAACCATGGGGAACCTGCTTGGAGACAAGATAGTTCACCATGTTGGCATACCAAGGGAGGGAGTCAATAACACAAATTGACTCATCTGGGAAGGTCTCTCTAATCCGCTCATGATCAGGAGAATCCTTAAGTTCAATCCGAGAAAAGTGATCATCCACAACATTCTTCACTCCAGGTTTATCTTTTATCTCCAAATCAAATTCCTGGAGGAGTAAAATCCACCTAAGAAGACGCGCCTTCGCGTCCTTCTTTTCCATTAAGTATCGAATGGCTGTGTGATCAGTATAAATTGTCACCTTAGAGCCCAAAATATATGATCTGAACTTCTCGAGGGCCCATACTACCGCGAGCATTTCCTTTTCAGTCACTGTATAATTTTTCTGTGTAGGATCTAAAACTTTGCTCGCATAGTGAATCGCAAATGGAATCCCCTCTCGCCGTTGTCCTAACACAGCTCCTATAGCGAAATCTGAAGCGTCAGTCATGATCTCAAAGGGGAGAGACCAGTCAGGAGCTTGTAGGATAGGCGAGGCACAAATCTTCCTCTTCAAGAGCTCAAAGGCCTCCAGACACATGTGATCTACAACGAACTCTATGTATTTCCCTAAGAGCTCAGTCAGTGGGCAGGCGATCTTTGAAAAATCTTGAATGAATCTCCTATAGAATCCAACATGCCCTAAGAATGACCGCACTGACTTCACGTTGGTAGGTGGATCGAGTTTCTTGATCACCTCCACCTTGGCAGGGTCAACCTCCATTCCCCTTTTGGAGATGACATGCCCCAACACGATACCCTCCGTCACCATAAAGTGACTCTTCTCCCAGGAGAGTACCAGATTCACCTCTCTAAACCTCGTGAGGACTCGGTCCAAGTGCGCTAAACATGTATCAAAAGAATCACCATGGACCGAGAAGTCATCCATGAACACTTCCAGGAAATCTCCCACCATCTCGGCAAATATGGCTATCATGCACCGCTGAAATGTGCCCGGGGCATTGCAGAGCCCGAATGGCATGCGCCTGAAAGCATAAGTGTCGAATGGACATGTGAATGTGGTCTTTTCCTGGTCCTCAGGGGCTATGGCCACCTGGTTGTAGCCTGAGTACCCGTCAAGAAAACAGAAGAACTCTTTCCCTGCAAGTCTCTCCAAGATCTGATCAATAAAAGGCAAGGGAAAGTGATCTTTCTTGGTCGCAGCATTCAGGCGCCTGTAGTCAACACAGACACGCCACGACGTAGGTACTCGTGTCGCGATCTCTACCCCCTCCTCGTTGGTGACCATTTGAATTCCCGACTTCTTGGGGACAACATGAAGTGGGACCACTGATGAATCTCAGATTCACCATTCTAAGTCTCATTAATTAAAGCTCAAGTCCCTCAAAATCAATTGCATTTCTGCATTTATTCTGCATAATTAGCATTCATGCATGATGGCATAAGAATTGCATTTTAGCATTAAGTTCTGCATAAAGTAAGAAGCCAAAAATCCAAGCCAAAAATTGACCTGTAAATAGCCTAAGTTCCCCTATTTTTAACTCCTTCATGCTGACACCGCATATCGCAAACTCACTTCCACTGTGTACACATCACTAACATGAATAAATAAAAAATACAAAAAAATAATTAACCCTGTTAAGTGGACCAAAAACCCAAACCCTAGTTTCAGGATTTTCGGACTAAAAGCCACATATCTTCCCCATCCAGTGTCTGATTTGATCCTACTCACCTTTGAACTAATGCACATTCAATTACCTTCAAAACAAGACCAAGTTCAAGTGAATCGGAGCTCGTATGTGAAAGTTGGGTTTTGGGCCTCTTTTGACATTGTATTTTCGCGGCTTTTTGACCTGTATTTTATTTGTATATTTTCTTTATTAATAAAAATCCAAAAAAATTAGATTAATGTGTGTTTTATTTATCTTTGAGTTTTTCGTATTTTTCCGGATTTTTATCGTGATTAAAAAAGACAAAAAAATTAGAAAACCAAAAATCAAGGTATTCTATGTACATGGGATACCCCAAAATTCACTTTTTACATTTGACCGATTTTGGCTTTGATGTCTTCATGAAAGTTGTAGATCTCGTCGAGACGAGCATTTTTCGTGAAGGAACTTTTTCGATCCGAGGTCATTTGCTATTTTATATCGATTTTTGAAATCTTTTATTCGCGGATTTTTCTGGAGCTGACACGTGGCAGCCCCAGAGGCCGCCACGTGTCAACGTTTTTTGAGCTTTATTAATATCGTTTTTATAAAAAAAAAAAATATATAAAAGCCAACGCACGTGCGAGGCACGTGCCCCCAGGCACGCGCCAAGCACGTGCGCACCCTTTGCCCAAGCCCTCGCCACGTGGCCCCTATCTGGCCGTTCGATCTCGGCCGATCGAACGGCCAGGACCCATCGTCCTCCTCCGGAACCGCCGCCCCGCTATCCCGCAAACGGCCGTCGCCCCTTCGTAACCACCGCCGCCCCTCGCCTCGCCAACAACCACCCCCGCAACCACCTCGCAACCAACCCAATCGCCTCCCTCTCCTATTAAAATACCCTCGCCGCCCCCCACAGCGATTTTGATCCGCCGTCTGCACTAAGTCCAAGGAGGAGGCCGGTGGTGACAGCCCGGCCCCCTCCTCTTTAATCTCGGCGAGATCCGAGGACCTCCCCGGCCCTCGTTGCAGTAGCAGCTCCGCCGCTGCCTTGCTGCCACGCTCCGGTCCTCCGTCGAGCCAAGACCAACGACGCCGACCCTCCTCCACCTTCGCCTTCGACTCCAGCTTCGCCTCCACCGAGCGCCGACCTCCGCATCTCCAACAACTAGCTCCGCCACGCCATCGTCTTCATCGACGCCAACCACCGGAGCTCCGCCCAGACACCAGGCTCCGCTCCACCTTCGCCTCGCCGGGATTCGAAGCCAGAGCTCCTCCGCTGCCTCGCCCATCTTCGCCGGGACCAAGGCCCATACTCCGCCTCGCCAGACCGCCAGCGGCCGGGCACGTCGCCCGAGACCCCCGCACGTGCGAGGCACGCGCGCGGGGGGACGTCAGCACCTAACGTCATTCACCTGGGTCACGTGCTTTGCACGTGACCTGGGTAAATTGCAGCGACGCCCTCCGGAGTCCCCCTTATTACGCACAAGTCCCCGCCTCCAGAAGCACGTGCATTGCACGTGTTCATCTGGAACATTTGCAGAAATACCCTCCGGGGTATAGGTAATTACAAACAAGTCCCCCTTTGCATTTTTTATTTATTTATTTTTATTGCATCTGTACCCCTGTGTTTGTCATCCATTATAGACTTCTACATTGCATTATTTTATTTGTTTAAAAATAGCACTTTGTTCATTGCTTAATGCTCTACGTTTTGACATGTTGTGGTTATTTTTGTGGTTTACGGTTGATTAATAAATAATTATTTTGTAGAAATTGATATATTTTGCCCAATCTGTGCTTGGAAATTCGTAGTTAATTAACCGTTGATTTAAAAATTCCCCAAAAATCACATATCGTAGAGATTAATTTGATTAACATTGTGCCCAAAAATCATTGCATTTGCATGCATCATTTGCCCTGTAAAAATCATTTTGCATGTTTCACTGTTTGATTTTTAATAGGTATAAAACCCCACATTTTTGAGGTTTAGGATTTTTCTGGGATCCATCACCTAGTGATAGATCTTAGATAATTTTAGTTCTCGAAAATAAGTAGGTTTAGTATTTATTAAAATCAAATATTGAAAATCATTCTGTTTGCAATTAAAAATTCGTAAAAAATTCATATTGCATCTAAAAATTCCAAAAAAAAATTACTGTGCACTTATTCCATCATTTTTTACATCTCGGCCAAGTTTCGTAACTTTCGGACACCGTTTGAATGGATTTTACATTTTAGTCCCTAAAATAGGCCGAATTTGCATTTTGCATTTCATCTTGCATTGAAAAATTCCAAAAAAAGTACCGCCTTGAAAACCGAACTCAAAATTGGATAGACATTAATCTAGGTTGTTCCTTTGCCTCCTTGTGATCGACCTTGGGACTTGCCCAAGTAAAATAAACATACACCACGAGATTAAAATTGAATCATTATTTTGTGGTTATTTCTTGACTGTTTCCGAATCGCCGCCTACAACGAACGACATATTTATTTTCACGATCGACCATTAAAAACGATTTCTTAACGCGGCTTTTGCGGGCCCGTCAGATGGCGCCGTTGCCGGGGAGGCAAACGGCTTAGTTTGTTGTTTCGAAAATTTTTTGTTCGGTTTTCCGAATTCGGGTAGTCTGACCCGCGAATTTTTCATTGTAAATCCCATTTTATTTCTTGTATTTATTCAGCATTTCTTTCATTTATTTTTGATTATTTTTTGAGTCACTCTCTTACAATCTCTCTCTTATTTTTCTTGCGAGGTACCCGGCGCACGTGGAGCGGTTTTTCAAGGAACCGACGCATCTTCTCCGACGACCGAAGAAACCACAATTAAATTAAGATCGAGTCGAGTCGTGAGAGAGAGTAGAGTCTAGGTTTTTAATTTCTGCACTTTTATTTTCTGTTCATTTATAGCGGTGTCCGTTTGGACTCTCGCGTGTGTACAAAGACATTGAACTTTATTTGTGGTGTGTCGTGGCCTGTTTCACTCTCCGGAGAGGGTGGGGCCCGACTTGAGTGGCGATTAGGATAGACCTGCACATACGGCTCTTAGAGCAATTTTTATTTCTGATTGTGCTCGTAGGATCTTAAGCCACACTGCACTTTAACTGAGACGCACATTAGATCGTTCAACTTAGCCAAATTCAACTCAATTCTTCCCGCTAATAGAACTTTCTGCTTAGGTGCGATTTTCATCGGCTTGCACGCATTTAGTGTAAATTTTCAATTCTGTATTGCATCCCACATGGAGATTGCGAGGAGGCACTGTAAGTCTTCTAACTGAGCATTCATCATAGTTTTCCGCGTGCATCGGCTTTTCCCGAATTCCTCTCTCTTGTTTTATCACATAAGTCTAAAGGAAATTGGGACTGGACGGTAGACGTGAATTTGTGTTCACCTAAATTCTACAGTGATCGCCTTAATAAAACTGGGACTGCTAAATATAGCCGATCTAAAAATCCATAAAATCAAGAATTTCTGCGGGAGAGCAACCCCGACATTGTCTGATTTATCTTGCAGCGAGGAGAGAGACGCACACTAGGATAAAGCCCAGCTCCAAACCCAACAGCTCGCGTAAACGGCTTGCAAGATTGAATTTATCACCAACTAAAATTGAAAAGAAAATAGCCGAACTCTTACGGCTTCATAGTGTGAGTTGGTGAACCCGGGGTTTGAATTGTGTTTGCATCGGTGTGCGTGAACCGATTTCAAGATCAATAGCCGCACATTTGATTTCTCTTGACTATCCCGTGCAACCATCTCTTCCCTATCTTGATTCGAACCTCACAATGGAATTCTTATCCAAACACTCTCATAGACCCAACTCCCCATTCCTCTCAAAAATAACCGAACACCCATCAGAGCTATATTATGAAAACGAATTCGTATCGGTTAGACCCAAAACACCTCCTTCAAGAAATTCTCAACCACCATCTCTTTTCACCAATTCGAGAGGCTTCATGAACGACAACCTCTTCTTCAGACATGCTCCACCATGCCAAGATCCGACCACTCATGACCAAAGAAATAAATTTTACTCGGATCAACTCCACATGACTAGACCTTATGAGCAGCCTCCTTCCATTATTTTTGAGGAGAAATTTTCAGAAAATATTGAGCATATTTCGGATATTCCAAGAAGCTCTCCTCTCAGCACAAAGAGAAAAATGGAAGATGAAATTATCAAACATAAACCTACTGCTCCCATAATTAATCATGAACCAAATCTTGAGGAGGATATTTCGAGGATGAATAAGAAATTCAATTCAATAGAGGAGAGATTTCAAAAATTTACCGATCGATTCATCGCATTCTATGGTGGTTCGGAGAGTAAAATGAATGAGGAAATTATTGGATCTGAGATTGAAAATTCTGAGGATATTCAGGGACCTATGGACAATTCTGAAAATGGTTATGCTGCTGACCACCACCCTGAACACCAGAGCCCCTCTTCGTCTAAAGAACACCCCAGACCCCCACACCACCCAGAAAATACCAAAAAAATAGAAATATTTGAAAATCACAAAAAAATTGAAAATTCAGAAAATTTCATAAAAATTAAAACTGAAGATGATCTGAGGAATTTGGATCCGACTGTACGGGAAGCACTGGAAAAACGCTTGATATTTGAACTTCCCTTTATACAGGCCATTGAACACTTCCCCGACCTTAAAAGAATTATAACAGATAAATTAATGAATAAAAAGTCGGGCAGAATACGAACAAAGACTGAAAGACATATCTTATCAATGGCCTCCTCCTTGGTGTTGAGGAGGAAAACCAAGAGCCGCATAGTAAAGCGGTTGCCCAGATTTGACTGCAAAATCAAAGACACAATTTTCACCCATGCTCGGATTGATGATGATTCACCAATTAATATCCTCCCGACCTCTGTATTCCATGAACTCAAACTCGGACCGATTCGGAAGATACGAGAGATTGTACAATTATCGGACCGATCGATAAAGCGGCCGAGAGGAACCATTTCTGTCATCATGAAATTCCAAGGTGCTCCGCTCAAGGTAGAATTCATGATCATTGATATTGAGCATCAAGGAGAATTTACCCAGTCTCCAATCATTCTCGGAAAGCCATTCTTGGCATTGGCCAAGGCAAGTATCGATTGTGAGACTCGGGAAATCAATTTCACAGCATTGGAAGCACTTAAATCTGACCCTATCTTTGAGGAACCACGATCTTCTGAGGCAACCCACGAAGTCCCCAACAACCGTAACCACGAAGCGGTAGAAGAGCCCTACCCCGCAACCACACATGAGATAGCAGTTGTTGATGAGACTATTGGTTTAGAAAATCTCCCCAATATTCAAATCCCCAAGGATCTCAAAATAGACAAATCTTTCTACTACGATCCTGAGACATATGCATGGTCACACCCTGGAGCAACATTCTCTGAATATCTTGAACAAATCATCCCAAATCGAGAGTGCTCAAACATTCGAGAGACTAAGAACGAGCACGCCGACCAAGCACCAACCAAGGAGAATTTCAATGGCTATTCATCTGGATACTCAAGTGAACCGACACCTTCACGACGAAATAAAAAGAGAGTCACCTTTGACCTTTCGGAAGAGGAATCAGATGATGATCCCTCATCAGGTCCGGAAAAGATGGTTTACATGAGTGAAGTCTGTTCGGCAGCCCTAAAGCCATATCTTCGTAAGGATCCAAAATTCAATCCTCATTGGACAACTCCCGTTCCTAACTACTACTCATCCAAAGCTGATGCTCCTGCATTCTTCAAGTACACTGGAATTCTTTCGTATGAGCTGACTGAGACCGGTGCTTCTGAGCATTCATCCGAGGACAAACTGATTGACCCCAAGAAGGAACGAATTCTGAGAAAACAATTGAAAAAACAAAAAGACCAGAATACTTGGAGTATGCCCACTTTCAAATACTACTCCTCTGAGGATAACTCTGATGATGGATATCTTTCATCTGACTCAAACACTTCATCTATTATCCATCATGATTTTTCTGAGGATGACACTGATTGTAGTGGGGAATCATATGCCTCATCGCCGACTCATCACTACGATCTCCCACCACAGGCTCATAAAAAGATCAGCCGAAAACCGCCTTAATCATCGGCTACCCACCCTCCCTCCCGACCACATCGGTTCCCTTGTACAGCTTCTTCCTCTACTTAGGCCAAGGCCTAAGTATAGGGGGGGACCGATGCCATCTGTATATATCATTCTTCTCCTGACTCCTAATCGCTCCATTTCCACCCTTCTTCCATACTTAGGCTGTCCAGAGCCTAAGTATAGGGGGAACCGACATCCACCCGTATATACTCTCCTCATTTCCTGACAGCTTTTTCTTTCTTTCTTTTTTCTCACTCTCTTACGCTTAGCCCGAGCTATGTCTTCTCCACGCTTCTTGTGCTCTGAGGACACAGCACTCGCTAAGTATAGGGGGGTCTGTATATACTATGTATATATTTTAGCCATACCTCGTACTTTCGCGTAAGTCTATATGTATTTACGGGGTGGGTTTTTCTTAAAATCAAAAAAAAAAAAAGAAGAACACTGACTTGCCCAAACTTTCTGAAAAAAAAATGAATGATTGAAAAAGAGGCTTCTTATTCCATTTTCTGCATAAAAAAAAACCCCTTGCATAAAATGTCAAAAAAAAAAGAAAAAAAAGAAAAAAAAATGAAATGTCTGCATTTCACGCACCTACACTCCATCCAACATCACATACACTTGCATCTGTGAAAAGTCATTGGGTTCTGAACCGAGTTATGAGCCGAAACCGAGAGTGGTCTGGGCTTGGCTTTAATCCACCTAATTTTCAGAGGAACTTCACCGAGAAATAGAATTTTAAGAGCTTCAGGTCTTTTTGACTTAATTCCTTAAGTTCCACATGACAATGTGCAGCGTTTGACTCTTAGTGTCTAACCTGGTCTCTTCATTCTGGGTACCACTCTGGAATAGGGAATTAATTCGCACTCTCTCACTATGCACTTAGCTCAACCCAAACGGGATGTTGGAAGACTGTGTGAGTCTCTTTTCTGGTAGCGTGGAAATCTAAAGACCGGAGTACGGGTTGAAATAAAGCTTCGGAAAAGGGATGGACGGCTGGGCACAATTTTTTCTAAGACCCCAAAAAAATGTACGGAACAAAAGATTCTATATCCGTAGGGGCACAACAAGATCCAAGCAGAACCACCAAAAATTCCAAATACATAGAAGCATTCTACCAAATAAAAATCCGACCAAAAAGGTCCAAGCTTCAGAAACCTGCAGATCTTGGTGGAGACTCGGCTACACTGGCCATCTCCACAAGGAGAGGTGACTACACTGGCCACCCTCCAGTTCTTTTCTCTTTCTTCTATCTTCTCCCTCATTCGATTGTGAACACAGCACGACAGACCTTAGAAGGAAATACCTGACTCCCCGAGGACGAGTTACTGGAGAGGAGAGGAGCATGGTAGTCCGGCATTCTGAATGGGAAGAGCTAAAACCCTTCACACACATGAGTCGGTTATTCAATGTTCATAGGGTATACTTTGGGAAGAGGATTGATCTAAGATGACTTCTGAGTTGAAACTGTGTCAATGATGTGTAGAACTTGAGGGCTGTTGATTTTGAAATTCTAAGTCTCACAGAAGTTCCGCCACATTATTAATCCAAAGGTCGAGTTTAGTCTCACTTTCACCTTCAGTTCATGGTCTTGGTATGGAACCCAGTCTCATTTCACTTCATGGCATTTCTTTTTGATGCTCAGGGACGAGCATGGTTTAAGTATAGGGGGATGATGAATCTCAGATTCACCATTCTAAGTCTCATTAATTAAAGCTCAAGTCCCTCAAAATCAATTGCATTTCTGCATTTATTCTGCATAATTAGCATTCATGCATGATGGCATAAGAATTGCATTTTAGCATTAAGTTCTGCATAAAGTAAGAAGCCAAAAATCCAAGCCAAAAATTGACCTGTAAATAGCCTAACTTCCCCTATTTTTAACTCCTTCATGCTGACACCGCATACCGCAAACTCACTTCCACTGTGTACACATCACTAACATGAATAAATAAAAAATACAAAAAAATAATTAACCCTGTTAAGTGGACCAAAAACCCAAACCCTAGTTTCAGGATTTTCGGACTAAAAGCCACATATCTTCCCCATCCAGTGTCCGATTTGATCCTACTCACCTTTGAACTAATGCACATTCAATTACCTTCAAAACAAGACCAAGTTCAAGTGAATCGGAGCTCGTATGTGAAAGTTGGGTTTTGGGCCTCTTTTGACATTGTATTTTCGCGGCTTTTTGACCTGTATTTTATTTGTATATTTTCTTTATTAATAAAAATCCAAAAAAATTAGATTAATGTGTGTTTTATTTATCTTTGAGTTTTTCGTATTTTTCCGGATTTTTATCGTGATTAAAAATGACAAAAAAAATTAGAAAACCAAAAATCAAGGTATTCTATGTACATGGGATACCCCAAAAATTCACTTTTTACATTTGACCGATTTTGGCTTTGATGTTTTCATGAAAGTTGTAGATCTCATCGAGACGAGCATTTTTCGTGAAGGAACTTTTTCGATCCGAGGTCATTTGCTATTTTATATCGATTTTTGAAATCTTTTATTCGCGGATTTTTCTGGAGCTGACACGTGGCAGCCCCAGAGGCCGCCACGTGTCAACGTTTTTTTGAGCTTTATTAATATCGTTTTTATAAAAAAAAAATATAAAAGCCAACGCACGTGCGAGGCACGTGCCCCCAGGCACGCGCCAAGCACGTGCGCACCCTTTGCCCAAGCCCTCGCCACGTGGCCCCTATCTGGCCGTTCGATCTCGGCCGATCGAACGGCCAGGACCCGTCGTCCTCCTCCGGAACCGCCGCCCCGCTATCCCGCAAACGGCTGCCGCCCCTTCGTAACCACCGCCGCCCCTCGCCTCGCCAACAACCACCCCCGCAACCACCTCGCAACCAACCCAATCGCCTCCCTCTCCTATTAAAATACCCTCGCCGCCCCCCACAGCGATTTTGATCCGCCGTCTGCACTAAGTCCAAGGAGGAGGCCGGTGGTGACAGCCCGGCCCCCCTCCTCTTTAATCTCGGCGAGATCCGAGGACCTCCCCGGCCCTCGTTGCAGTAGCAGCTCCGCCGCTGCCTTGCTGCCACGCTCCGGTCCTCCGTCGAGCCAAGACCAACGACGCCGACCCTCCTCCACCTTCGCCTTCGACTCCAGCTTCGCCTCCACCGAGCGCCGACCTCCGCATCTCCAACAACCAGCTCCGCCACGCCATCGTCTTCATCGACGCCAACCACCGGAGCTCCGCCCAGACACCAGGCTCCGCTCCACCTTCGCCTCGCCGGGATTCGAAGCCAGAGCTCCTCCGCTGCCTCGCCCATCTTCGCCGGGACCAAGGCCCATACTCCGCCTCGCCAGACCGCCAGCGGCCGGGCACGTCGCCCGAGACCCCCGCACGTGCGAGGCACGCGCGCGGGGGGACGTCAGCACCTAACGTCATTCACCTGGGTCACGTGCTTTGCACGTGACCTGGGTAAATTGCAGCGACGCCCTCCGGAGTCCCCCTTATTACGCACAAGTCCCCGCCTCCAGAAGCACGTGCATTGCACGTGTTCATCTGGAACATTTGCATAAATACCCTCCGGGGTATAGGTAATTACAAACAAGTCCCCCTTTGCATTTTTTATTTATTTATTTTTATTGCATTTGTACCCCTGTGTTTGTCATCCATTATAGACTTCTACATTGCATTATTTTATTTGTTTAAAAATAGCACTTTGTTCATTGCTTAATGCTCTACGTTTTGACATGTTGTGGTTATTTTTGTGGTTTACGGTTGATTAATAAATAATTATTTTGTGGAAATTGATATATTTTGCCCAATCTGTGCTTGGAAATTCATAGTTAATTAACCGTTGATTTAAAAATTCCCCAAAAATCACATATCGTAGAGATTAATTTGATTAACATTGTGCCCAAAAATCATTGCATTTGCATGCATCATTTGCCCTGTAAAAATCATTTTGCATGTTTCACTGTTTGATTTTTAATAGGTATAAAACCCCACATTTTTGAGGTTTAGGATTTTTCTGGGATCCATCACCTAGTGATAGATCTTAGATAATTTTAGTTCTCGAAAATAAGTAGGTTTAGTATTTATTAAAATCAAATATTGAAAATCATTCTGTTTGCAATTAAAAATTCGTAAAAAATTCATATTGCATCTAAAAATTCCAAAAAAAATTACTGTGCACTTATTCCATCATTTTTTACATCTCGGCCAAGTTTCGTAATTTTCGGACACCGTTTGAATGGATTTTACATTTTAGTCCCTAAAATAGGCCGAATTTGCATTTTGCATTTCATCTTGCATTGAAAAATTCCAAAAAAAGTACCGCCTTGAAAACCGAACTCAAAATTGGATAGACATTAATCTAGGTTGTTCCTTTGCCTCCTTGTGATCGACCTTGGGACTTGCCCAAGTAAAATAAACATACACCACGAGATTAAAATTGAATCATTATTTTGTGGTTATTTCTTGACTGTTTCCGAATCGCCGCCTACAACGAACGACATATTTATTTTCACGATCGACCATTAAAAACGATTTCTTAACGCGGCTTTTGCGGGCCCGTCAACCACCCACTTGGAGTCAGAAATAGGATATATAAACCCTGCTTTGCACCATTTCTCAATTTCATTCTTCACAACTTCCCGTAGATTGGGGTTAAGTCTCCTCTGAAACTCACGGGAAGGTCTCACCTTATCCTCAGTAAAAATGTGGTGCGAGCAGAGAGCGGGGTTGATGCCCACGAGATCCGACACTGTCCAACCTATTGCTTTGCGGTTCCTCTCTAAGACTTCTAACAACCTAGACTCCTGCTCTAAAGACAAGTCTGAGCTAATGATGACAGGATATCTCTCTTTGGGTCCCACAAGAAAGGCGTACTTGAGTGTAGGAGGTAGTAATTTCAGTTCTGGCAATGTGGTATCATCAAGCAGATCTGGCTGAACTGAATCTGAATCTGGTTCCGTGCTGCATGAAGGTGGGCTAAGCTGAGTAGTACACGCCACCAAATCAGAAGTATCAGGAGTCGGATCGTCAAAAGTATCCAAACAATCGGCAAAAGCCACGTCCGACTCGTCATCTATGTCCCATGATTGTTCCGAAGAGGATGGAACTGACAGATCCGGATGGATCTCTAAGTCATCATGAGAATAGGTTGATGCATCTCTAGCAAGATCAGACAACACCTGGCAAACTACATCATGCACTATATCCTCTCCAGATGAAAGGGTCTCGCTCTGTCCTGTCCCCAAATCCCAACTGTGCTAATCATACTGCAATCTGCCTCTGAAGATGAGTACTCTGTGCTACTCTCTGAATCGGGTCGCTGATACTTGGTTTGCTTCATCTCAAGATTCACTTCTCCATCTGGAGAACGGAACTTCATCATTCCCGTACCATAGTCGAAAGCTGCGCCTGCGGTCCTAAGGAAGGGTCGCCCGAGAATGATCTGAGATTCTCTCCAATGATTGGGGGTCTCCATGTCCAAGACTGTGAAGTCCACCTGATAGTTCTGGCCCTCAATCGAGATAACGACGTTCTTCACTTCTCCCTTAGGTCTCTTCATTGAACGATCTGCAAATTGGAGTAAAGCTCTAGATTTACGAAGTGGACCCAACTCCAATTTCTGATATAAGGCTAAGGGAAGTAAGTTGATCGAAGAACCGTTATCTAAGAGTGTGCGTGCAAACGCAATGTCGTCAATACGACTCTCCACATAGTGAGCACCCATATCTCTCTTTTTCTTTGGAAAAGTCTAATTCTTGAGACAATATGTTGTGGCTACTGATAAGACATGTGTCTTTATATTTCGGTTATCTTTCTTCCTGCTAACCCTTCTAGGTGTGCATCTCACCTTAAGGTATTTTTGGAAGGCAGGATGGTTAGCCACATATTCATCAAATGGCACCTTCACTGTGATGTTTTCTTTACAAAACCGTGCCATGTCGGGGTCATCTTTCTGAATCTTTTTGATGCGCTTTCCTGCCGTAAGAGCACGGGGGAAAGGGATTGAAGCTAGGGAAACAGAGGATGAAGAATCTGAATCATGAACTGAAAGATCATTCTTTGCATTAACGGAAACAGAGTTCTTCATACAAGAATCTTTTTGATGCAACATGGACTCAAAGTCTAAACTATCTACTATAGGTTGTGGAATAGAAGCTGGAGTGGTATCCGCCACAACAGGAGATGCAAGGTCCTCCATAGATTCAAAAGAATATCCATGCTGATGATGCTGCATACGTGCTCTCCTCCTCCTCTCGGCTCCCTGAGTAGAAATCCTCGAATGGTGCTGATGGGGCTCTGAAATATGATGCCTCTCCTCCTCGTCCTCTGAAGACTCCTCAGATAGAGCTCCAGAGATGCCCCTCCTCGTGTCCCTCGCCCGGTCAGGTACGACCACGGTCCTTCCGCTCCTGAGTGACATGTGGTTAGCCTCGTCACACGAAAGAATCTCATGTTCAGATTTAGGAGATGCTGAATAGTATACCTGACCAAAGTGCTGCTGAGAACTAGAATGGTTCAGGCTATTGGGGTTAGCCTGAACTTGGGCTGGGATCGAGGTAGAGGGTGTAGTCTGCTCGTCTCGCCATCTTGACAGGCGGTTGACATCCACCCGTAAGTCCTGAACCTCGTTCCTGTAGGAACGTAGCTCGTCGAGTATCTGCTGCTGAATATCCACGGGACTAGACGATGAAGGAAGTGGATAAGATTGAGAAGAAGAATGGGAAGACTGGCCCTATTGGCCAGTGTACTGCCTCTACTGCTGCTGTTGCTGGGGTTGTGGGCCCTGCTGGCCCGTCTGGTGATGGCCCTATCGGCCATACTGCTGGTACTGCTGCCTCTGCTGCTGGGGCGGATGGAATCCAGGGCTCTGCTGTGATGGAGGTGGTGCGGAGGTGAATGCGGTGTTGTGAAAGGTCGGGGGACGCTGATAGGTCTGTCGGTCTCCCGTACTTCCCTGCCTGGCAGGGTCCTGAGTATACCATATCCCAATCAACTCCCAAACTGGTGGAGGCTCCTCCTGGACTGTCTCTGCTACTGGAGGTGGCTGCTGGAAAGAGTGGGTGTATGATTGGTCTTGCTCCCACGGCTGGGGTTGCCCTGACACCAACTACTCCTGAACATGGTGAACTCAGTAAATGGGAGCAGCGTGTGCAGTCACGGCAGGTATCTTTATCTTAGATACCTTCTCTGTCAACTCCTCCATCTGTTTTGGAAGTTTGGAGACGCTCCGGTCTAACTCATCAATCCTCCTGTCGATCCTCTCGACTACAGTAAGCTTGTCAGCCAGAAGTCCCATGCTAGGGATCACGTCCTGAGAGAGATCGACTACAGCTGATTTTCCCCCTCCAGATGAGTGTGAACTGGGGGATGGTGTATAGGCCCTGCTGGCCATCTGTGAGCGGGTAGTTTCAGCCATCTGCTCGAATACCCTCCAGACGGTATCCGCTCCTCGTGATGTATAGCTGCCTCCACAGGCAGCGCTCACTAAACCCTGCATCTCAGGGTTGAGACCAGTGAAGAAGGATTGGACCAAGATGTTGTCATCTAATCTATGACAAGGACACTTTTGCAGGATGTCCTTGAATCTTTCCCAAGCATCACAGAAGGCTTCATTGGGTAATTGGGAAAAACTCGTAATTCGCGTCCTCATCATGTTAGTTCTACTCAACGGGTAGAACTTCTTTAGGAATAGGTCCTTGAACTGGGCATAAGTGGTGACGATGATCCCAAGATTCTTTACCCAGTAATCGGCTTTTCCACCCAAGGCAAATGGAAGGGCTTTGAGCCTAATATAATCTGGCTAACATTGTTATGTTTGAGGTTAGCACAGATGAGCTCAAAGTCCCTTAGGAATGCATATGGCTCCTCAGAAGCATTCCCATCAAAGTGTGGCAATAGGTTCAGAAAATGCGGCTTCAATTCAAAATCAACCTCGGGTTCGGCCGGACTCAAGTAGTTCTGAATTTGATATTGTCTGGGGTTATACGCCGCATCCATTGGTAGTTGGACCCCAATATTTAACTGTCCCAACTGAGCTCTCAGTAATGCTTGTTGCTGCTCAGATGCAGCTAATCGGGCAAGTATACTTTTCATCGGGTCTTCATGGTTCTCTTCTTCCTCTTCTTTCTTCTTTGGCATTTTACTTGAATCTTCTTTATGTCCTGAATCAGCAATGTTTTCTTGATTAGAAGAGGATTTATGAATCATGATATTCTCACCAAGGCGATGGTCTTCCTCGGTGAGGTGGGAAGAGAGAAATGGAATGGTTTGAGAGTAACCATCCCGAGAGTGAGTGATCCTGGGCTCAAGAGGGTCATGAGTCCAGGTTGGTCCAAGTTGCGCTTGGACCTTTGAAGACGTACTTTTTGAAGGGTTCAGTGAGAGATTCGCAAAGTCCGAATAAATATCCCCTTAATCAGTCATCTTCGATGTCAAAAGAACCGATTAGATCACGATAATCAATGAGGCGCTAGTTCTACGGTGCACGTAAATGTGCGGAGTGAACTCACACAATTCAAACGCAATTCAAACCCCCAATTTCACCAACTCAACACATGATGGCCGTAAGAGTTCGGCCGATTTATCTGGTCAATTTTAGTTGGTGAGAATACAATCTTGGAAAGATTAACGAGCTGTTAGGTGCCCGTATTTTCCTACAGACTGGCCCGGTTCTTACGATTAGTTTGACCTACTTTCAGCCAGTATAGGAGTAAGTACGGACCGTATAAATACGGCTACCCGTTCCTTGAGGACTAATGCGTCCTCTAAACCTCCCACTCTGCTAAGGAAGTCCGGACCGTTTACCGGCTACCCGTAAATCCTCACTGAAAAGTAGCTAATCGCCTAAAAAGAAAGAACCAGTAGTAAGTAAGAAATCCAGACTTGGCTCTATCCTAGGGTCGTCTCTCTCTCACTTGCAATTAAAACAAACAATGAGGGCTTTATGCACCCGAGAACAAGGGTTCTTTTTATTCCAATTAATTAGATCGACCTGCTCAATTCAGTCCCAATTTTAGAGTTAGGTTATCACTTGAAATTTATGTGAACACACAAGCACGTCTACCGTTCAGTCCCAATTTCCTTTAACCTTAAGTTGTAAAATAAGATGGGAATAAGAAATCAGAATGCAAACGAAAAACTATGATGCATGCTCAGAAGAAGGTATACTTACAGTGAATCCCAGCACTCTTCATGCGTTATGCAAAACTGAATTTGTAAATATTACACTAAATGCATGCAGATCGAGGAAACCGCACCTAAACAATATACTATTAGCGGGGAAGAATTGATTGGATTTGAGCTAAGTAGTACGTGTCTATGTGCGTCTCATTATGAATCTTATAAGATAAGTGAATCTTCTAAGATAAGTGTGGCCTAAATTACGATGGGCACAAACAAATTTGATTCTAAACTACCGTGTTCCTAATCCTTAATTTTCGCCACTCAAGTCAAGCCCCACCCTCGCCGGAGAGTGAAACAGGCTCGACACACCACAAATAATGTCCAAGTCTTTTTACATGCGCGAGCTCTCAAACAAGAGCCGCTATAAAGAGCAAGCTAAATAATTACAACAATTTACAAAAATTCTCTCAAAAATAAATTGCTTTTCACCGCCTTCAGCTCGGCGCGCATCGCGTCCGTCGACCTCCGATGCATTCCAAGTCCACCGGGCCCTCGCAAGGAAACAAAGATTTATGTTAGAGAGATAAAAAAATATATATACAAAAATATGAAGAGAAATAATTGCAAAAAAATGGAATAAATACAAGGTGGCTCGGGGGTCAGACTACCCGAGTAAATGGAAAACTAAATCCAAATCTTTAAACTAATCCCTAAGCCGTTTGCCTCCCCGGCAACGGCGCCATCTGACGGGTCGCTAAATACGATGTTTAATTCGGCTTCGTTGTAGCACGTGTACTTAGCGATTCGGTCAGAACCGAGAGAAGATCTCCGTGAAGAGTGTCTCGGCTTTAATTTATATCCCGGGCAAGTCCGGGGTCGAACTCAGGGAGGTAAAGGAACAACCTAGGTATTAATTCAAAAACTTAGGTCTATATTTCCACGCGGTATTTTTTTAGATTTTTTTTATGCAACAAGAATGCAAATGCAAATGAATCAAGACACTAGGAAATCATTCAATAGGCCAAATTAATTTTAATGTCAAAATAGTCCAATTTAGCCAAAATATATTTTTCCTAGAATCCTAATCCAGTGATGAACACAAAACACATTTTTTTAGAATTTTCAGGGTTAAAATGCAATAAATAAAAATGTACACTTTTTATGGGTTTTTTCACAATTTATCACACAAACAGTAAGCAAAAATTATGAAAAATTTACTGAAATGAAAACATGATGCAAGGAAGCTACAGTAATATTTTTGGAATTTTCTGACAAAATATGAATTTTTACTGGATTTTTTAGTGGAAACAGAGTGACAGTGAGTAAATAATTCCTAATAAATCCACAATATCAAGTTAATCAGAGTGTGAATTATCTCAGAAAGGTATTTTCATGTGGAATCCATGAGACTTTAAATTTCACAAAAAGAATATACAGGATTTAATTAAAAATCGAAAACTAAAATCACTCTACAATTTATTTAAGGCACAAGACAACTCCGTTTTGGATGAGATTTGGACAGTAAGTTAAGCACTCATCAAAGCATCAAATATAATTTTTGTGGAATTTTTAGAGCAACCGTGTGTTAGATATAAATTTAAGAGCACTTGTGGGTAAAATATGCAAAGTTTCAGTTAATCATTTTTAATTAATTACCCAACTACCATAAAAATACAAATAAATACTCACATTACAGAGGATAAGTTGCTCAATATAAAAACATTTTTTATTGCATAAAATGATGCAAAAGAGAGGTCCAAATTAATCGATAAAGACAGGGGTCTATGTGCAAAACGGAAATTGAAAATTGACAATAGAAACATGAACAGGGACTGAAAAGTAATTACAAAAACTATAAAAGAAAATTATGCAATTTTTACAATAATAATAAAAAAAGAAAGGAAAGTTGGACCTTCTTCTTCGTAGGTTCCAGGGGAAAGAAAAACCCAACGCGGGGAGTGGCGTCGTCGGCGGCGGAGGTCGGCGGCTCCGCGCGGGGATGCGCGCGGCCGTGCGCTGGCGGAGGGAGGTTGTCGGCGGGTGGCTAGGAGTGGAGTCGGGCGGCGCGCTGGCGGCGAGCGGTGATCGCGGAAGAGGGAGCGGGCGGTGGCGCCGCTGGTGGGACCGCTGAGCGAGGTCGGCTGGGGGCGATGGTGACCGGCGAGGTGCGGGGCGGCGCGGCCGCGAGGGGAGCGGCCGGTGGCTGCCGTGGAAGAAGGATGGGCGGCGGCGCCGCCTGCCCGTGTGGAGGGGAAGGGGCGGCGGTGCTGCTGCCCTTTTTTATTTTTTTTAATTTTTTTCTGATGTAATAAAAATCTTTTTTTTTTGTGTTTAATTTTTTTATATATATTTTTTTAATTTTGATTAGACAGAGAATATGATTGACAAAAAAAATAAAATAAAATGGATTGGTGGTGGTGTTGATGATAAACTAATGGGGGGAAAATGATGGTGTTATGACGGTGGTGATGGAAGGGATGATATGAAACAAATGAAGACGTAATGATGGAACTTTTTTTTTGTTTTAAATTTTTTTTTACTTAGAGGATGTACATGATGGGAAAAAAGTGATAAAATAAAATGTGGTGGGTGATGGTAATGTGATAAAGAAGTGATGAAAATAAAGATGATGTTGGTGGTGGTAATGTGATGTGCTTAAAAAAAATGCAAGGATACTAATGATGATAAGATGAAAAGAAAAATTACCTACGATGAGCGGATGCCTATGATGTGCTCTCGTGAGCACGGTCTTCGCTCGAATCGCCGGCGTGCGATGAGCTCGAGCAGCGCGCGGTTGCGGCTGCGATGTTGGCCAAAAAGCCAACGGATCACACCGGAGAGAGGGTCGTCATCGCTCGACCGCGGTTGCGTCGTTGTCACCGATTCAACTCTGGGAACTAGGCTCTCCTCACATAAAGATGGATCAAAGGAAAAAATGAGGAGAATGACATGTATATAAAGAGAATGGGATGAGAGGTTATTAAAGTGGTGGGGTTGAATGGGAGGTTGTATTATTAATGGAGTTGAATGGGAAGTTGGGAAAAAATGATGGAATAATGGAGTTGAATTGGTGGTTATTGTAGAGAATGTAAAATAAATAAATAAATAAAATAAAGTTGGCTACTTTAATTACAATAAAATAAAAAGAGAAGAGAAATGATGGAGAATTTACAAGGGAAGACAAACAACATGTACACATTTTTTTTACTTTTCTAATATGTAATTTTTTTATCTTTTTAATAAGAGATATTTACAACAGAAAAATATAATAAAATAGTATAATTAAAATACAACACAAGTATGATTTTTTTGTATTTTTAATA
The DNA here is from genome assembly GCA_037367405.1 of Ottelia alismoides. Classification (NCBI taxonomy): domain Eukaryota; kingdom Viridiplantae; phylum Streptophyta; class Magnoliopsida; order Alismatales; family Hydrocharitaceae; genus Ottelia; species Ottelia alismoides. The sequence continues at coordinate 40,322 of JAZKJV010000898.1, forward strand.
ATTAAGAAAGGTAAGATAAAATTTGATTTTGTGGATTTTTAATCGTGGATTCATCACGCCCGTACTAAAATTTCGAAGGTCCGACTTAAGTTCCAAACTTTGATTTTGTGAAGACAAGTTTGACAATTAAATTTAGTCCATCTTTCTTCTTTTTCTTTTCTTTATTTTTCTTTTTCTGCTTTTATTGCATAAGTGTTTGCTAGGGACTAGCAAAGGTAAAGTATAGGGGGATGATGAATCCACATTTCATCATCTTTATTCTATCATTTTGGCACCAAAAACCTTAGCAAATGCCTGTAAATAGCATTAATATCATCATCTTAGCATTCATGCATGTGCATCTATATAGTATATAATATGCTGTAATTAAAGCCAAAATTATAGAATAAATAAAGAAATGAAAAAGAATAAAATATTGTAAATATTTTATGACCCGAAACCCCAAGACCTAGGCATCTTGATGAATAGGTCGATAAGGAATAAAGTAGGGGGAGATAAGGTCAGAAATACAGATAAAATACCTATATTTTCTATTCATTCTTTATTCATTTTGGGACCTATTTTTGGTTCCACTTTTTATACATCAAATTAAGAAACTTCGTACATAAAAGTTGTAGATAATTTTATAAAGAAAAATACAAAATTGATTTCACAGAAAAAGAATACATAGATAAAAAGTTATGATCTGAATAAAAATCTAGAATCCCAACTTCCCAGACCCGTATCTCACAAACGAAAACTCCAAATGCATCAAATTCACCTTTAATTGTATATAGAAGAAAATAATCTATTTAATGGTGGTGGTTTTGAATTTGGCGGAGCTACGGTTTGAAAGTTGAGTTTTGGACCCCTATTGTATACTTGTACAAATTAAAATATTCAATTTATTATTTATTTATTATTTTTATAATTTTATATTTTTATAATGTTGTAAATAATACTTATAATAATTATGTACATTAAAATTGGAAAAAAACCTAAATAAAACATAAAATAAAATACATGTATACACAATACATACATACAATACTTATATACATACATATATAACATACTCTTGTATTTTATTTAATATACAAAACATCTCAAAAAAATAAAATAAAAATATGATTATGTGCATAAAAGTATGTTATAATTATATAAGTTAATTAACATAATTAATAACATTAAAATACACAAAATAAAAATAAAGTAATAAAGTATATAGATAATATACCTATATAGGGGTATAAAAGCAACTTGTAAAAATACATCTCATAAAAATTATTAAAAATCACAATAAAATAATTTATAAAATTATAAATATTTTTTATTTAGTAACCTAAAATTAATAAAATCGTTTACTATTTTAAAATGATTTTTTAAATCATTTTTTCAGGCTTTTTCCTGGTTGGTCCACATGGACCAACCAGGGGGGCTGGAGAGTTGACCCACGGTCAACTCTCTGACCCCAGCCTGTTACTTGTCAGAAATGAGTTTTTCTTGATTTTTGCCCCTTTTTGGAGGGCACCTTACACCGTTTCATGATGATTTCTTCACGAGTTTTTGTCCTCGAAGACCACTCTTACACGCCTAGGTCTCATTTCGGGGATTCGCTCAAAGCTTCGCCCGTGATCACCCCTTGAAAGTCGTGCCTCAGCCATGTTTCAAAAGAGACCCCAAACCTCCATTTTAATTTTGAACCCTTTTCTATCCCCTAGCTTGCTCCTGCGCGTGAGCTCCGGTGGAAGGAGGGTGACAGCCTTCGTCTCCAGCCCGAAGGAGCGAGCTAGGCGGCCGGGAGGAGGCTCCAATCCATCTCCGGCGGCTTACGCCGCCGCGAGGTACCCATCTCGAGCACAAAGCTTTTGAGGTATATTTCCTTCTTCTTCTTGCGTTTTATAACTTAGTTTACCCTTAGGATTAGATAGGCATCCTTGATTTCGATCCATATCTTCCCCAATCCGCAATCGCGTTGCCGGAGCTCTTGAGCTCCGGCCATCTCCACCACCTTCCGTCACTACTCCCACGCGCTTAACAAGCCGGCCGAGACGCGCTCTCGAGCCTATTCCATCTTGCAGGTACCCAGCGCCTAAGCGTAGCCATCTGAAGGGTGCTTCGAGTCGCCGGAGAAGAGCGCCGCCGCGCGCCGCTGCTGCCTCCGCGGGCCTGGGCATGACAGAATGAAGGGGAGGTTCGTGCGCTACAGCATTCGTCCATCCTCCCCCTTCCCTTCGATCTAAGCCATCCACTCCTGAGGAATATCAACCATCCACCTCCCCCTATCCATGCGCATCCACGCGTGCCACGTGGATTAGTGGGGAATTTTGCTCTCAAACACCCAGGACTTCGTGTAATTTCTAAGTCACTTACAAACTTTACTCTGCTGTTTAGAAATTTCTGTAATATTTGCAGACAACACCCCTCATTTTTGTAATACTACAGGCTAGGGTGGAGCATTGGGCCGGGCCGGCCCTGACCCGACCCTGACCCGACCCGCAAAAGCCCAGGCCCGGCCCGAACCCGACATACAAATGGGTCGGGCCCGGGTCCTCATTTTTCAAAAATATTATACTTGGGCCGGGCCGGGCCCGAACCCGAAGTACAAGTGGGCCGGGCCCGGGCCCTCATTTTTCAAAATATCATATTAGAACTAAATAAGGGGATGCTGATTTATAGTCATAATACATCCAATATTTCCTTCATACATCAATAGTAATATTATATTGTGACAATACATCCAATATTCATGTGTTATGGATGAATTATATCCATAACAATAAATTGGAATCAAAGTGCAACTTCATGGAATCAAAATAAGTGCGGGTTGAGCCCGACCCGAACCCGAACCCAAACACGCGGGCCTTGGGCCGGGTCTGGGTCCTCAGTTTGCTGAAAAAAGTGGGCCTCGACCCGGCCCAAGGCCCACGGAAAATTGATGGGCTCGGGCCGGGCTTTCCCGGGTTGGGCCGGGTCGAGCTCAATGCTCCACCCTACTACAGGCTAGTCCCCGCCAGGCACGTGCTTTGCACGTGGTGCTTGGTGATTTTGCGGGATAACCCCCCGACTTTTGCTTATGAGTTTTTAATGTTAAAACAATAGACTGCAGTATAAAAACTTTTGGACTTTTGCATTCAAGCCCTCGATAGTTTTGTTAATTGCAAGTTCATCCTTGCCAGGCGCGTGCACATCACGCGCGCCTTGGCGAATTTTGCGATTTGACCCTCGCGACTCTGGGTATTAAGAGTTGGTGCAGGAAGTTTTTGAATAAGCTATATAATTGTCTGGAAATTTGCTGTTGAGCCCTGAAAGTTTTGCTAATTGCGTAAATGCCCTTGCATGCATGATTTTTCTTTATGCTTCTAGTAATTTTTGCATACCTCTATAAAACCCCAAAAAAATTCCCAAAACTCACAGTAGTGTCCTGTTGCATAGTAGTTCATCATCATATTTTTATTTTCCATAAATAATGCATTTTAATATTTATTAAAAATAAAAAAATCCATTTTGTGCACTGTCTAGCTTATAAAATCCATAAAAAATATAAAAACACTCCAGAAAAATCCCAAAAAAATATTTTTGGTCTAATTTAGTTTGTTTTAAATCCCAGACAAAAATCATTAAAAATTACAAAAGAAAACTCATAAAAATCACAAAACTCCAAAAAACTTCATAAAAATATTAAAAATTCCTCAAAAATCCCAAAAATATAATCTTGGTGTCTAAATTTTCCTTATTTCATTATCTTTCAGTGAAAATTGAAGTGGAGAATTTTTGCTACTGATTTCCAATTTATTTCTCCAATTTAAGTTTCAGCCTTGCCTTTTATTTACTGTTTTCTCTATTTTGACAATTAAAAATATCAAAAACATTATAAAAATTACCCAAAAATCACAAAAACAGTAAAAAATCATAAAAAGACCAAAAAGACCTTATTTGCTGATTTTTAGACATTTTTATCTATTTTTATAAATATCTCTTTCTCCCTTCTATTACATTGTCTTTATTTTCCAATATTGAAAAAGAAAATAGAAAAATATAAAATATAAAAAAAAAGAGAATAGAAAATCAGTAAATTAAAAATCAAAATACAAAAATATAAAATTAAAAATTAAATAAAAAAATATAAAATTAAAAACCCACAAAAGCATAGCCTTCTTGTAGACAAACAGTCACATACACACATTTTGAGCATTTTTGCCCCGATCTAGCCTTTCTGCTCCTTGTGTTCGACCTCTACACATACTTGCACCTATACACATCTTTGTTGTAGAGTTATAATAAATTTTAACTCCACACACTTTCACTGCTTTACTTGATTGTCGTGGGTTAATTGTTGTTTGAATCGAGATTTTCGAGCGGTCACCGCATCGACTGCGGTTTCGCCTTGTGAAACCGTAACGACCCTTGATTTTTCCTGTTCAACATGCACAAAGGATGAATGCAGTGCAAGCAAATTACAAAGTCAAAGCAATATAGAAACCACCAAATAAGACCACAATGGTCCAAGCTTCCACCAAATATGCATGTACATCTTAGTGGAGACTCAGCTACACCGGTTGGGCTTCACAAGGAGATGCGTCTACACTGGTCGCACTCCACTTCTTTTCTCGTTCTTCTAACTTCTCCCTATATTCGATTGTGGACATAGCAGAACTGAACTCAGAAGGGAATACCTCCCTCCCCGAGGAAAGAGTTAGCGGGATGAGGAAGCCATAGAGTGTATAGCCGGATTGACAGTTTCTTCGGTTCTCTAAGCAGGAAGAGCTAAATCAATTCACACACTGTACAAGTTGACTTCAAGGATGATAGAGTTTGCGATATGAATAAGTGAGTCTGAACTAGCCGATGAAGTGATCTTGAGTAAGGATTATGGAACTTGAGGACTGTTGAGGATAAAATCCTAATCCTAGTTAAGGTTCCGACAAAATGCTTGTTTCAGGCCCGATCGGCTCTGTCCTTTGTCTGTTCTCATGAATTGATTTAGGAAAACAAATTCATTCTAACTTTCTTTCTTTTTCACTTACTTTTTCAAAATAAGTGTTTGCTAAGGGACTAACAAAGTTTAAGTATAGGGGGTTGATGAATCCATGATTCATTAACTTTTCTGTCGCATTTTTTCTTAAAACCCTTAACAAATACATGTAAATATCCATTAATTCTCATCTTTTAACAAAACACCATTCATGTGTAAATATTCACTTTTAACCACTAAAATCATGTAAATAAATAAAGAACAAGAAAAGAAAGAAAAAGGCAGATTGAATATATATATATATACAATATGACTTAAATATAAATATAGATGTAAGATATATTATAGCCCAACCCCCGAGACCAAGTCAGCATGGATTGGTCGACAAACCAATAAGTAGGGGGAGATAAGGAAAGAAAACATAAAAAATAATTTAATACACACATATACACCTTTCACTATTTATAAAATAAATACAAAACTTCAAAGAATTTTATCTATTTCATATGACCATATTTTTCACCAAATCCTTTTCCTAAATATTCCTAAAAATGTATATAAAAATATAAAAATAAGCTAAAAATATTACCTTGTATATATGCCAAGAAACTCAGCCTGGAAATTATCTAAATCTCAACTTCCGAACATCATAACTTCCTCATACGAACTCCAATTTCACTCTAGCCACTTTAAAGTTCATAAAATAATATTCTGTAAATAATAAAAGTAGTTTCATCGAATTCGGAGTCCGTTTGCAAAAAGTCGGTTTTGGGACCAAAAGACAACGGGGTTTCTGGGCTATTTATTTTATGTAAAACATATTATTTATCATTTTCTTAATTTTATAATTTTTAAATTATTCTACTTTCACCATAAATTATTTCATAATTTTTGGATACTATTTATTATTTTAATAAAATCAAAATCCCAAAATATAGGTACAAATGACCTACTTAGATACTAACCTTATTATAAAAAAATGTAAATTAACTCATTAAAATCCATAAAAATTCATATAAACATTATTTAATATTCTAATAATTAAGAAAATATAAAATTATTTTTTACTTATTTATTTATTAAATTAAAAATCTAAAACCTATTTATAAATACATATTTATTAATATATTATTAATATTTTAAATAATATTTATTATTTATTAAAAGTAATTAGCCTATAAATTAGATAATTAATTTATGTAACTTTCTTGTATTTATACCTAATTAAAATAACCCTATTTACTAATTTTTATCTATTTTACAAAGTATTTTAACCTCTGGGCCAACCAGATGCTGACACTTGTCAGCACCTGGGCCTTCTTCCCCAAGAAGTTGTTCTGCCAGACTCTGTTCAGACCTGCCGACTTCCACCATTTATCCCGCGTAACCCATAACCTCTCTGACCGATCCAAACCCTCCGATCCCTTCTCCTAACAACCTACTTCAACGCCCACCATTGGATCAAACTTGGAGCCCACGAAATCCCTTCTATTTAAAGCCTCCAAGTCGCCATAGCCAAACAACTTTCGAAGCTCTCTGAACCCTCCAGTTCCAGAAGCCCGACCCCATACTTCCAAGCCTCGTCTCGGCCGTCCTAAGGAGGTGACAGCTCCGTGCTCGACCCAGCGAGGAGGAGGACACGTCGGAGAAGGTTCTAGGGCTTCATCGGCCTTGTAGCGCCGTCTACGCGAGCGTCGGAGCTCCGGTCTTTGGTCGTCGTCGAGCAGATCGTCCAGGTAATAAACCTTGACTCTCACAGACCTCTTCATCCACTTTCTTCGAATTTCACCTCGATCCGCGTGCATCGATTAGCGACACTAATTTCGTCTTTAGGTAGATTAATCAACTAGCTTAGGCGCGCATCAAAGTTTCATTTTCGTTTCGATTCAAATCACCTCGAAATTCTTCATCAATCCACCATCGTTTTCACATATTTCATAAGCTTAGCTGGAAACAAAAATTTTCGCCATGTTTTGATCCATATTATATCATTCATCGGCCGATTCCTTGGAGAATCGAGCATACGATCTTGTCGTTTGCAGGTTCTTCTTCATCGTGAGCTATTTCTTAGCATCTGGGAGCCTTCGATCTTCATCCAAAGCCACCTCAAAAGTCGGACGTCAGAACAGAGCCACTTCCAGGAGGACGAGACCCCGACTTCATCACCGCGCCACCGCTGCTCGGAGCTTCATCCGCCGCCACCCTACCGCGGGCGAGCTCGAGGGGTGGAGGAGCCACCCCTCTGGCCCCGCCGGAGCGCCAAAACCTTCGCCGGTTGGCCATGAGAAATCGGAGAAGAAGACGCCATCACCATTGGCTCCAACCACTCAAGAACACCAGGAGCTACAGTTGACTGACACGTGGCAGGGGCAGAAGCGTTCTATCGGCGCCAGTAAGCTCTAATCTCAGCCGTTGCTTGCGAATTGGTGGAAAAATTGCATCTTAAGCCCAACGAACTTCCAGCAATTTCACCCCACCTTACAGGTTTTCACTATTTGCATTTAGGTCCCTCCGTAGGGACCTAAATGTAAAGTTTTGTATACGTTTTCTACAGAACAGTCCCTGAGGACCTTTTTGAAGACATTATAATTAGTTTTCTTTTGCGCTTATGCCCTTGGGCTGTAGGGGCTATTTTGACCTCGTGTGACCTCGTTTTTGGACGATTTCTTGAGGGTAGTTACATAACTACCCCAACTACTTAGTGTAAAGTTTTCGTGGCATTTTGTCGTGTTTTCGATATGTTTTGATTTGACGAATCGCACTTCGTTTTGTTTTGTTTTCTTGAGTTGTTCGAGCTCGCGGCTCGAACCCCGATCACTCTACTATATTGTATCACCTATATAATATCCACCTATTATACAATAAATAAATCTTTTTGAAAAATCTCCCTTTTTGAAAATTAAATAAAAAATTGAAAATAATAAAATCAAATAAAAATAATAAAAATAAAAACCAATAAAAAAGGGTTTCTTTGACTTGATCACTTAGAGAAGATTAAAAATAAGATTACAAAGATAAAAAATCTAAGGAATTTATTCTGCCTCCTTGAGTTCGACCCAGGAACACTTTCCTGGTTAAATATTAGTGACGGTTTTCCGAAGGAAAACCGAAATTGTTTGATAGGTTTTTAATAATCGAATTTGTTTCGCGGCTTTTGGCTACATCGACCACTTTCATCAATAAAAAGCTGCGAAACCGATTTTTTTAGCCTCATCAGTTATTCAAAAGAAAAGCTCGAAAAAGAAGAAGAAAAAGTTGAATTTGGAAAAACTCAAAACATGAAAGTTGTAGATCTTGATGAGATCTACAAGTTTCATGTTGATCAAAAAATGCAAAAGAGGTCAAACAAAGAGCGGAATATTTTTGTGATCGTTTTTAAAGGCATAAAAACACTGCGATTTTTGCTTTTGTAATTTTTTATATTTTAATTTTATTTTAAGACTCAGATATATACAATAATTAATCTGGATTTTATTGACATTAATTTAAGCTAGGAGGTTAATATCTAGAAATTAACATGATGCAACCGAGGTTCATCAATGGCAAGTCGCCAAGTGCTATCCTGTATGGCGTCCTGATATGTTAGTGGTATATTAATGGTTGAGAGGCTCATAACAAACTTCATGTATTCCTCTGAAAGATGGTCCAAGGAAGCATGCGCAGCTAGAGGGTAGTTAGAAAAAGTTGCGACAGGGCTTCCTCAAGGCAATAGGTACATCAAGGTCATTAGCCTCTCTGTTCTCGACCATCATATTCTCCTTTGTAGTATCCTGTGGATTCAAGCATATCACCGGTGCCATCAGCGGAAATAATGTGTTCATTACATACCTAGGGCATACTGGATGATTGGGAAGGCATAGGAGCACATGGGGCGAGTAGAGGACCTATGAAAATAAAAACAAGGTAGGAACTAAGCCATGGTAGACGGAGGTGGAGGAGGAGGTGGTGGAGGAGGTGAAGGTGACTGAAACTCATCATGAGGACTTGTTGGTGGAGATATCGGTGGTGGAGGAATGAAGATATCCTCACTAGAGTTAGCATTAGACAACCTATCACCTGCAGGAGAAAAATACATAATAGACTCAAAAAATATGACATATGCACTCACAGAATATATTATTTCAACAGGATCAAAACACCGATACCCTTTTTGGATACGAGAATAGCCAACGAACACACATTTGACAGCTTTAGGAGAGAGCTTGTCACAACCAGGTGTAAATTTGTGGACAAATGCCATAGATCCATGACTCTAGGAGTAAGTGAGAATAAGTCCTTCTCGGGAAACACAATCAAGAAAGGAACTTTTTCTCTGAGCATAGTGGATGACATGCAGTTCACCAAGTAACATGCAATAAGAACTGCATCACCCCAGAAAGAATGAGGAGCTTGACTCTGAAACAAAAGAATCCTTGTTACATCCAAAAGATGGCAGTGTTTGCGTTCAACAATACCATTCTGTTATGAAGTGCAAGTACACAAAGTTTGATGAACAATACCAATAGATCCGAGGAAGTTCGATAACTACAAAGTAGAAAACTACAAGACATTGCCAATGTGAATAAATTTTATATTAGAAGAAAAATTATTTTTAATCTCAATAAGGAAATATTTGATAATAGGACTAGCTTTAGATATATTCTTCATTAGAAATACCCAAGATAATCTAGAATAATCATCTACAATGACCATATAAAATCGATGTTCCTGATGATTAGGAATGCGACTAGGACCCTAGATATCAAAGTGAACCAACTCAAACAACTGACCACTGTGACGACTCTGACGACTTGGAAAAGAGGAACGATGGTGCTTTCCAATCTAACACGCCTCACACTCTAGACTAGTACGAGTAGAGATATGCAGGAGGACATGACACACCTTATGCAGAGGAAGGTGTCCAAAGTGAAGATGCCACATAAACAGGGAGATATGTCCAGAAGGGATAGTAGTGGCCCTGCACAAGGAGGCTGGACAAGTATGTAAAGTCCCCTCTGCTTACGGCCACATCCAATCACCCTGCCTGTGAGTATATCCTGAAACACAAGAGAAGAAAGATCAAATATGGCACGATAATGTAAATATTTTGTAATCTGGCTAATAGACAAAGATTCATCTAAAGTACTGGAACATGTAAGACATTTTGCAGATGCATCGAGGGAGCTAGAACAATCTCCCCCTGTCCAACAATGGGTAGATAAATCCCATTGGCAATAACCATTGATCTACCCAGAGGGGTAGACCTGTAAGAAGTAAATTGTGCTCGATCATCGCACATATGATGAGATGCTCCAGAGTCCATGATCTAGTTAGACAAATCTGAACTGCTGCTACTAGTAAGGGCATAAGCAATACCTGAAGAGGCTCTAGCAGTATGTGCAACATCTAAAGAACCTGTAGGAGAAGTAGTTGGAGCAGTCATCATCTCTCATAGCCTGGAAACAATATCATCAAAGCGTGCATCATGATCCGGTGCAGTGTAGACGGAGGCTCGGTCTGCTCATCAACTCGGGCGAAGGCTGGATACCCATGCTTTTGATAGAATCTCTCCTCGGAATGACTAGGATGATGGTAATGCAAATATGGACCTCGTTGATGACCTGCTCCTCGACCATGTGGTCCTCAGCCATGGAACTGCGAATATTCCCTCTGTCACGAGAGGCTGCCATAGCAGAAGGAGTCTGAGCCACAGTAGTAGATGATGTAGTAATTCTGCTCAGTCTCTTGCAAACCTCCTCCATTGAGGTATCGTCTCTCTTGTAAAAAGTTGAGTACGTGTACATCATACTTATAGTCTAGAGATGACAAAAATACTCCCATCATAGTTGCCTTGAAATACGATTGTTATTGCTCACTTCTCATAGTAATAGGCATGAAGCTATGCAGACGCTCAAACATGCCTCTAAGATGCGAGAAGTGAGCATGAAGAGGTCGACCATTCTGCTTGGTCGAAAAAATATCAAACAACAACTGTAAAATTTTGATCTCATTTTTTGCTTGTCCATACGTGGCTGATAAGATCCCACATAACCTTTCTTGTGCGTTGATTGACAGTATCATTGGCAATCTCTGTGGTAAGCGTCCCGGAGAGCCAAATGCGAGCATATGCATCATCTTGCTTCCAAGAAGCATTAGCCCCAGTCTTGTCCTCCAGCTCTAGATCCGTTAGAATGTGCTTCTTGTTATGGTCTGCATCAGGGTGCGAAACTACATGGACCACAACTCGTAGTTGATCCCATCCATCTTCACAATGGGAGCCGGTCCCTTGAAGGTACCGAATGAAAAAAAATCACCCTTGTTCTCTGACATGGTAGCAAGAATGTTGAACTCTGGAATAAAACTGAGGAGTAGATTTTTATAAATGAGTCTAAACAATCACATATAGAGGATTGGTTGTATCTGTAGACTCATACGACCATCCTCATGTCTTATTGTTTTACGCTAGGGTTTCTAAGTACAGCGGTGTGCTTTGATACACACAAATGCACAGACGATGCTCGTAGGGGCACGCATATGCACATGACATGCACACAGATGCATGCAGGATGCACTCAAGATGCATGCATGATGCAAGCAGCTGCACTTGCACACCTATGCGCAGGACACGGTGGCACAGGGTGCAGATGCGCATCGTGTGCGCAAGAGCAGGTGTATGCAGGGGCAGGTGCTTGCAACGTACCCAGGGTGGTGGGGCGATCGTGGGGCATGGGGGGAAGCGGAGGGGGCAGGGCGCAAGCACATGTGCTTTGGGTCGCAGGCACAGGGCGGCCGTGGGTTTTAGGGCGCGAGGGTGAGGCACAATGGTCGGCGCGGGACGGTCGCGGGCTGTGGGGCACAGGGACAGGGGTGCAGGGGCATGGGGCAGGGTGGGGCAGGTGGGGGTAGGGTTAGGGTGAGATAAAAGAACCCCAGTCTAGGACCGTTGCTCCGATATCATTTTGGGGAAAACCAATAACTTCATATTCATAAAACCCTGAGCTTTCTTATATAGGAGAAAACACTTGGGTAAATTACAATATAAGTACATGAAGAAATGAAATTACATAAATAACACCAAAAGATGATAATAGTCTCAATAATTTACAAGTATTTTATGTACATATTTTATATATGAATTTTGAGTCAATATTTTACGTCTTTTATGCAAAGATTTCACAACATTGTAAAAATAAAAGAAAGATTTTTTACAAAAGAATTTTATCTCACACAAAAAGTTTTAATTTTTTATGATTTTATACATATAGAAAATACAATAAATAGCGAGTCATGGCTAAAGTATATATAGAATATATGCATGACATCCCCAATACATAGATTATGCTCTATCTTCATAGTGCAAAATAAAAAGGAATACATAATTCAACTAAGTATACAAAACTGCAACGAATAAATAATGAATGGAATGAATCAGAAATCGACCACCCCCTATACTTAGGATCATGTTATCTTAAGTATAGAAGAGAGCAAAAATAGGATGGTTGAGGACAAGAAAACAAATATATAAAATAGAAAATCAAGAAATCAACTAATCTCCCTATACTTAGGATGAGATGTCCTAAGTATACAGAGAAAAAGAGTCCAAAAATTAGGGACGATTAAGAGAATAATAGAAAAAGGAAAAAATGAATATGAACAAAAATCACTCCCCCTATGGTTGGGGTAAGGTCACCCTAAGTATAGGCAACACAACAAGAGTGATTGAACAAGAATGGCAAATGGAGTAACTCAGGTCATTCATCCACTATACTTTGGATCCAGTCATCCTAAGTATAGAACACACAAAACATGGGTGAATGACAAGAAATATATAAGAAAGAAGAAATAAATACAAAACTGAAGAAAAAAAATAACAATAAATGAAACAATATTGAGGTGCTTCTCAACAAGCACTAGACTTTACACCCCTATCTAGGCACAAATGCTATAATAATGTAGTATTGAGATTCAAGATGGCATTCGTAAAGTGAATATCATACTCTCATTGTTATCTCAGTGTGAGAACAACAACGAAATCAACATTGAAAATCGAAACACCTGAATATACAATCAAGTGGGTGTCTACCACTAGGAAAACAATAATGAAAACTAATCCAGGAACTGGTAGCATCGAAGGAATCATTGACTCAAGATGAGAATGGAGTGAATGAATAGAACCGACAAAGCAGCAAGTGGAGAATGAGGGATCAGTTGATGAATCCTCCACTTTAATCATGGTCTCCAAAGGATATGAAAAGTAAAGATCAAGAGACTCAGAATGTAGCTCGATATTCGATGGCCATAAAGGCGAAAAACCAGGAAAATCATTTAATATCTCAAAGAATGGATCTTTCTTGCGAGGGTTGTCAAGAAGAGAAGAATCAACATACTCAAGAAACTCAGAATAATCAAAAGACTCAGTCTTGTCATCCGACAGATTAGATGCACTCCCAGAAAATGAAACTGAGTACAAAGAACACACCTCATCCTCCTGCAGATAACCCTCTGGGAGGAGAATGAAATCATCGATCTGACTCAAGGAAGAGAATGAAGGATATAACTCAAATAACAGATTCTCTCTCAAAGTCAGAGAAAACTCGTCTAAAGGACCAGAAAGTGCAGGCTCAAAGAAGCTGGAAAATGATCGAAGAGATCATTCTCTTGCCAGAAATAAGAGAGTTGGCCTACATCCAAAGTACTAAGGAAATCTGGAATAAGGGATCTTTGAACTCCCATCATGACGGAATCAAAGAACTCAGATAAGGGTGGGAGGGAGGGAGAAAAGAAGAACAACGAAAAGACTCGAGAAGAAGGTGGCTGCTAAAAACTTAAATATGAATGCAACAAAATCAAAATAGATTGCAAACAATATAAAAAACAAACTCCTAATTCACCTACTCAACTCGGTGATGGTTGTAAAGGCTCAGTCATTATCTTTTCAGTTTTAGAGTAGGTGATCAAACAATTATTTAGCGCAAGCTCACAAGTGTAGTCTCCTAGAGTAGATCTAGTCGATGAATCCCTCAATCAAAGGATCTTTCCTGTAAAATCTCGAGACGAGTCCTAAAGATATACACCTCCTATACCACATGACTATTTTGCTCACGTTTGAGGCAAGTTCTTCTAGCAATAATAGGACTTGAGAGTCAAAGTTCAAGCGCTTAAGGCACAAGTCCAGGTCTCCGGGCTCTAACTCCTAAGTGTGAGCACCTCACTCGGTCAAGAGTGTACATGTGTCCAATGAGAGGATTGCTCTCCCAAATTAAGAACGATAGTCCATTACGTTTCTTTTTATAGTTAAGTATCCTAATAAAGAATTTCGGGAAGGAGATGCAGGGGGAGGAGACCCTCGTGACCTCGTAGAGTATATTACATAACCTACTTCGACTTTCGGGAGGTAAATAAGGAATGGGGAGAGACTTTCTCTGTAGTGGGATTAGCGATCCCAATTTTATCACTTATCCCTTTTCTGAAGAAAAGCAAGCATCTAATGGTTTTTCATTTTTTCCTTTCTAACCTAAGTAAGAAAAACAAAGGGAGAAAGTAACCATGCAATGCATGAGAATCAATGATGCATGCCGGAATAGAGATGCATACTTGTCTCCAGCACTCTACATGCAAGATCACGCGCACATGAATTGAAATCAAATCTATATGAATGAAAGGCTAAAAATAAAACCCGTCCCTAGAAAGAGTGAGAAGTCTATTAGCGATGGAAGAACGTTTTTATTTGACTAAGTGATAACATCCTTTGGGTTTATATTAATCTTCGAAAGCACAAACAAGAAATAAAAACCTAAGCAAGCACCTAGCCAAGCACAAAAAATCATGAAAATCAAAGAAAATAAGGCACTGAAAATAAAATCGTTGTGAGATCGCTGAAGGTTATGGTAAAAACCTTAAGGGCATCATGAATCACGAAGATCACATCATATGCGATCGGGATCGACTAGTCACACTAGTTGCTCGGGGCAGTGGAATTTAACAAAATTTTAACGATGAAACCACATGTTCCAAGAACACTTTTCGGATCATTGCATCTAAACCACAAATGGGTATTAGGTTACCTCTTGAAGCATGGTTGCTATCGAGTCTTTAAACAAAGAGACCTCCTATCTCATGTCCGATCCAACAGAGGAGATGCTTGCGAGCGCGTTGATGAAACGCGTGCTCCTCCACAATCCATGTTTATGATCCAAGCAACGAATCACCTGATCTCGTCTCACGAGATCTGAGATCTTCTTTCGGAATGAGGTGTAACAAAGGAGACGAAGATCCACGAGTGGTTGAAGTGGCAGCACAACGGTGTAGCGAGGACGGCGTTCCTATCTAGGGTTTAGAGTGGATGGCCACTCTATAGAGAGGGGGGCGTCTGTAAAGAATATAATAGAGAGAGAGAGAGGTTATTCAATTGTTGTGTGTGAAGCAGAGCTAGGGTTGCCTCTTCTTTTATAGTATTTTGGGAGTCAATGGATTCCAATCCATTTGAAATACAAAATCAATGATTGAGATTGATTTGTATTTGTATTGTTTGATCATGATTTTATTGTAAAAATACAATAATAATTAGATTAGATTAAATTAAATATATATTTAATAATCAACATAATTTATTTTGAACTAAATCAATTAGCATAGAAGGATTAGGAAGGAGGCCTACCACCTTCCTAAAAAGGGGGAGGCAGGGGAGGATGGCCACCCTTGAGAACAAGTCAAAGGGTTATTGTCCACCCATCCCATAAAATGGATAGTGTTGGCTCCTCTAATCCTTCATATATATTTACAACAACTTTTTTTATGTAAATTAATTAACACAAATAATTCCAAATTAGTTTTGTGAATATTTCAATCATGCCATTAAATAATTATGAATCACATTTACAATCCAAAAAAATGTAAATTGTATTTCCAATTAATTTCCAATGTGAATCCAATTAACATCAACAATTAATTTATAGATACTATTTACAATAAGCTCCCTCTAATATATTATAAATCGCATTTATAATATATACAAATAATATGAATAGTGCATTCCACATTATTCATATCCTTGATAATTAAATCATATTTAATCACCGTTTATCTCTATTCTCATGTGCCTAAATAACACGAATCACATTCACATTATTCTCATCATCGATAATTAAATCACATTTAATTATCTTAGATAACTCTCCTTATATGGCTATATAATATGAATCATATTCATATTATTCATGATACTTAAATAATATTTAACTATCAATTTTCTTCAATACTGAAACACATTATCAACAATGAAGTTATCCTTGAACTCGTTCAAGAATAATGTGCTTTCTTCACGGATACTTGAAGATAAGGACACAACGATTGTACGTTCCACGTATAGTGACTTGGATATTAAGATAAGTCTCAAATCCAGATATCAGAGACCTCCCATAGATGTTTGATTAAATCAAAGCCGTAAATCTAATATTCTCATTGCATCTATATTACATTCAGATCACTGTCCAACATTTGGAACAAGATTAGATTACCTCTAGTGAGAGGAGTCACTAATATCCAGACCTATTTCATCACTCCCTCAGAATGGAAGCATCATGGTTATACAATTGTTTATGATCACATCACCCTCAGGTATTCCTAATACCTGTACATCCTGCATACTGAAAGACCTAGAATAAATCCGAAGTTTTAGATCTTATTTAGATTGTCTCCTTCAGGATTTTATCATTAAGTTTCTCATTTGATCATTGGGTGTTGGTATCAATCATATAGTTTCTAAAATCATATATCATACCCAGGTATTAATCATATACTTTCCAAAAGCATATATCAAATCTACTAATTCAGTCAAGCTTCCAAAGCAAGACGATCGTGCATGGAATTTGATTCCCAATATATCATGAGTGAGTTTATATCTTCCAGTTCAGTAATGAACCTATATGATCCCTTTGAGGGATTGTATTACTCATATGCCCTTGTATGTAAATCAGTGTGCTGGTTGATGAATCCATGATTCATCTACTCTATATGGATGTTTTGGCAAAATTCTCTTAATAAATCACTAATTAAACCCTTTAAAATTAATTAGTTAATACTTACTAATTGTGCTTAAATTAGGACTTAAAATCTGTAATTAAATAATAAATGTTTGACCCTATTTGAGCTTATTATTTTATGAAAAAATGTATTGAAACCTAATTATTTCTATAAATTATTCTATAATTAATTAACTAACATGACATCAAGAATTAAAATCCATAAAAAATGCAAACTTAAAAGAAATAAAAAATATATGACTTTGCATAATTTGTATATATATTTTATCTTTGTTTTTTTTATTTTTTATTTTTAACCTACAAAAAAACCATAAAAATTAGATTAATTATGTATCTATTATATATAAATTAATCCACTAATTAAAATAAAATTAAAAATACAAAAAAAATCATAAATAAAAAAAAGCTTTATTTTATTATATGGAGTACTCAAAAAATATTTTTTGTACATATGACTTTTTTATTTTGGATCCTTCATAAAAGTTGTAGATCTCATCAAGACGACCAACTTTAATGTTGACCATTTTTTCATTTGGCTCCATTTGCTATGTATTTTCGATTTTTCTTTTGATTTGATATTTTTATTTTTCTATATTTTTAATCCTTAATTTTATTTTCTTATGTTTACTTTATTTATTTTTAAATTTAATTTTTATTTACTTTTTTTCTCTTTCCTTTTCTTCATTCCCTCTCTCCTCTTTTCTCTCTCCAACCCCTCCCATCCCTCTCTCTACAGCCGCATGAACAACACACAATTGTTCGCCTGTCCTTCCTCCCGCAACACCCACCTTCTCAACGCTTATACCTCGGCTACGTGGCCATCGACCGTTACATGGCGCCTCCACTTCCCTCACCAGGCCATTACCCTCGCCTCCTTCATAAGTCGTTGCTCCCTTGTTCTCTGCGATCCATCATTCCTCGAATCATCGAGCAAAGAGCAAGGAGCTCGATCTCTAGTTGGTGACAACAACCAAGGTTCTTTGAGCGACGACTCCTTTAGGTGTGATCCAGAGGATCCCCATCCTTTGTTGCAGTTCCGTCCATCGCGAGCTGCCAAGCCCTCAAGCAACTGTCGTACGCTCGAGGCAAAGATCCGATCCCTCCTTCGCGGAGCTCTACCCCCAGGCTATCCCACTCCACTTCATTCTACCTCCAGTGCCTCCATCCATTGCACGTTTCCACCTGATGCACCATCAAGCTCCGCGCCAATCGCACCTCCGCAGCTCCTCCAGCCTTCGCCCGCCGCACACTCGCTCATCTCCATCATCGATCTGCACCGCCCTCGAACTCCGCACCCTACGCTCGATTCCAGCCCATCGCCAGCAGAACTCCACCTGGTGCGGCCTGTGCCTCTACCCCCTCCGCCTTCGCGCGGGCGTCACATCTCCTACCTCGCCACCGCTCTACCCTCGACGCGCGACCCCCTTCAACACCGTTGCTTGCTTCCTAGTCCCCCTCATGTGAGGTGCACATGGGGCGAGGACAAATTTCATCAAGACCCCCTTGTACTAACAAATTATACTTGGACTAGCCACACGTGCCCAGCACGTGCACAACTGGGAATATTGCACCAATAACCCTCTGTTTTCAGCAAATAACGAACGAACCCCACTCCCCTAGATAAAGCACGTGCTCCTCACGTGCCACTATGGATAAATTGTGGAAAATCCTCTAGAAGTTTTTCTAATTATAGATAAGTCCTCCAGGGGCCCTTTTTTGAGAAGAAAACTCTTATTTTTACTACATTTTAGTCCCTCAATCTTCAATCTAGCATAACTTTCTTATTTGGAATCTGATTGTTATGCATAATATGCCATTTTGAAGCTATTTCTGTGCTCTTCATTTTATATATTTTGTGGACTGATATGAAGATACTTATTGATTATTATTATTTAAGGAGTATTCTAGGTTGCTTATTAACATAATTTGTGCTATTATATATTGAGAAATTTCTGACTTTATCTGTAGGGATTTGATTGAAGATATTTAATTCAAAAAACTCTATTGTGATTATATTTAATTATATCTGAGAAATTAATATCTTTAGGGGATTATTCAAGGAGGAAAAAGTAATTATTTTCCCTGACATATTTTATGATGATTTCTGACAAATAATTTGGGAGAAAATTGATCTAATTACATGGGTTTAATCGAGGAGACTTCTTAGATTTATTTCCTCAGATATCACTATTCACTCTTTGTGGAATAATATACAAGAATTTAAGGCAAAAATATTTCAATGATCTTTGAGCATGTTAAATCAATATTGTTTGATCATATATCATGTAGGCTAGAATTAAATTGAATACATTTCTTGAGAGTCATATGTGGAGTTAATTCTTTTGATCTGTGATAATTGTTGAGGATACTGATTATTTTTATTGAGGATTACAAATCAAAATCACACATTTTGTGCTCAATTGTCTTCTCTGCTTTGCATTGCATCTTCATCATCACATTGAATTTCTTTATTTTAATATTATTTTCTGATACAGAAATTAATACTGTAGTTAATTAATTATTAGAATCAATTTAAAACATGCAACTAAAAATCATTATTCCTTGTGTTCAACCTTGGTACACTTACCAAGTAAAATCCTCCACAACATTCAAAGATTGCGGATTTTGCTGGATCGAAATCTGTCTCATGTACTACAATTGTCGACTTTTAAAGAGATGGATTTTGCGTTATCACCGGTGTATAGATCTTGATTAGATCATCAACCTATCAATCTGCCAAATATACATTCACAAATATACAATAACACATATATCTCTGGGATGAGGATGCATGCCTATACCGTGATAGTATACGACATATGTCTTGGTTATCTCGATCTCGTTAAGTCCTATGCCCTAACTTATCTAACACCTCTGAATCTCTATTCGTATGCAGAGGATATGCATCAAGAAGTTGGTTAGATATCGGCCTAGGAGAGAAAGCATTGTCATCTCCTACTCAAGCTGGAGATCATCTCTTAATAGTCATTTGACGTTGCTTGACGTGTCCTCAATCTAAATATATATATATCCATCCAAGCACTAGTCTTTATGATTCAACAGTTGAACCAACATCTGTATGATCATCAAGATGGACATGATACAAAACCCTAATTGTACAAAGGGACTATTATGCAAATCGATTATTTTTCATTACAGATCAAGGAATAATATTTGCAATAACATTTATTTCATAATAGCTCGTCGTGGGCTCGCATGTCCAACAGTCCCCCAACATATGTGCTGGGGAAGCAAACCCTGAGAAAATGTCTAATGGCCGAGCACAAGTTAATATACCCTCAGCTCCCCTTCTAAAAATGCAAAAAGGCAAGTACCCCTTCCTCTCTCACCAAAGAAAATAAAAAACAGGAGTAGTCAACTCAATCTAATTCGTACTACTCCTATGCAACTGACTCACAAAGAATGTCAGTCTCTAAACACCTCAATTGCTCGGCTCCTGAAGAAGTCGATCTCAATACGTAGGCCCTGTAACACGGGATAGGCAAAACCAACATAAGATAGAAAGAGAGGTAATATACAAATGAAATAAGAGAAACATAATAAGAAAATAGATGACAAAGAGAGAAAGAAGAAACCCTAAAACTAAGGCATTTACCTACCCAAATCGGGCCTCCCCGACAACAACATTATTTTGTTGTACACCATTTTCTATGGATTTTTTAATTAAGTAATTGCAGATAAAGTCATAGTAACCTAAAAACCATGTAAACAAATAATTTTATTTTATTTTTTTAACCTGGTATAGTTCCAGGGTCGAACTCAAGGAGGCAAACTTTCAATTTATGGTATATGTGGTAGAATTCTTAGTTATTTATGAATTTTATGTCTTTTTAGTAATTTTTAGGTGATTTATATTTTCTTAATTGAATTTATATGTATTTGTAATTTTTATGTTTTTTTTGGTATTCCCATGTGATATGTAATATATGTATATGATTTTATATTTTTATAAGTTTTAGATTTTATTCTCTATTTTTGGTGATTTTTAGAGGATTTTTAAGATTTTATTGATTTTAAAATGATTTACAATTTGAAAACAATGAATGTGTAAAACACTGTACTGTTTT
The DNA here is from genome assembly GCA_037367405.1 of Ottelia alismoides. Taxonomy (NCBI): domain Eukaryota; kingdom Viridiplantae; phylum Streptophyta; class Magnoliopsida; order Alismatales; family Hydrocharitaceae; genus Ottelia; species Ottelia alismoides. Next base: position 61,384 of record JAZKJV010000898.1, read on the forward strand.
AGTGATTTTTAAAAATAGTGGACATTACAAAAAATTTGGATTTTATTTTTATGCTATAGATTATTTTAATACCTTCGAAACAAGGTATTGTACATTTTTTACTTTTTTTATTATTTGTGATTTTTATGTTTTTATGTATTTTTCCAAAATATCAAGAGGTGCATGTGTGCTATACATGACGTAGGCAAAAGCAACGGACGGTTAGGATTGATCGACTCTAATCTGATAATGTAGCTTGAACGATCTTAGCGAGAGGTAATCGAATCAATTAGAACCATTGATCCTCTTGCATCAGACATCTTGTGTGTAATCTGGGCTTGTTCTTTAAGCATTCTTTCCCAAATCTCTCAAGGTGATCCAGGAGATCGATTCTGATCACGATCAAATGTGGATGACTCAGATGTTGATATGATTGGCCTATAGTAGGCTGATCAGACGTTTGCAATGCTACTCGAAGCAATGCCCAAGTTTTCATTGGTTTAGCTTCTCCAGATATTTTCTACTTGAGATTTGCTTCCATGTGATAGATCTGATGGTCAAATGACACTCAATAACAGAAATTGAGCCTTGGATCTCGAATATCTAGCAAGTAATCTTGCATGGTGGATGCTGGTATGCTCGGAGCATGGTGTTTAGATATCAGGTTCTCGTGATGCTTCATGCATAGGTGATGGATTTTCTATATCACATGATTCTCTTCGTCGTTCCAAATATCCAGGAACTCCTAGGTGATGCTTGTAAAAACCCTGAAACCCAAACATGGGCTAAATTGCAAAATTAACTAAATCTGAGTTAAATTATAAAATATGTAATTACCCAGTATTCAAAATATTCGAGTGAGGGAACCATTTCATAGTGCTCGTCGAGATCTTTCCAACGAGTCTAAGAACGCAAAAATCCGAGTTCGGGAGCATGAGTTACGGCTATTTAAGCGGAGAGGGGTCCGAGTGTTATTCGGATCCGGACCCGGATCCGCATCCGAATTTTCACCCTTACCCTACCCCACTTCCCCAAATGACCCTAGCCCCCTCACCAAACCTCCTTCCTCCCTTCCTCCATCCTAGAGCTCGCCGGAGTTGCCCGAGGTCGCCGGAGCACCCGATTACGAAGCCAAAGGTGCCCACACGATGATCTCTCTGCGAGGGACTCGTTCCTCACCTCGATAAGGTACGGTTCCTCCCTCTTGCTGTCGTCTTCTGCACTTTTGATATTCTCAGGTTGGATATTAGGACTCCTAGGTTGGATCTATGGTTTGGTTTCACTTTCGAGTTCGTATTGTGCACGCATGTGCATGAACCCGCATCCTCCATATTAACGCATCCGCAACCCCCATGTTAATGTTGATAACTTGCATCATCTGCATATCCAAGCACTGATTTCAGAAAATAGATATTATGATTCGAGTCCTTGCAAATCTAGTTACAGTAACAATAGGAATCTGACAACTATCTGCCTCAAAATGTGCTTTTATTTTCACATACCATCTAATTCTCACACCCGTTATTTTCTTTCCCAGTATTTCTTTATATTGAAAATTTACTGGTAGATCTACACTCCGACATTCCTTCTGTCTGTTGTTTCTGAAATACTTCAAGATTGCATGCTCCAATTATTGATAGAGATTTGCATAATCACAATAACTAAACAATTATTTTGTTGATGATGTTGTGTTCCATTATTTTTTTTAGAATTTCAATTACCACATTTCACATGGAATGTAAGAATAGTTCAGAAATTTGAGGGGCACTTGGACCACATTACTGACATGTGCTTTAGCGAATATGGGAAGTGGCTATTATATTCATACATGGATGGGATTTTTAGAATATGGGATATCGTTTTGGCTAGACAAATAGATGTAGCAGAGGTTGATGTGGCCATTACGTCATTATCTGTCACCCAATATGGATTTCTTAGCCACATTCCATGGTTATCAGAATGGAGTCTATCTGTGGTTTATCAAGGCATGTTTTCCATCTCCTCCATTTCAAAATTTTATACAAAAGGGCAGGAAGCTTGGAAGGTTAAGATGCTCTCTGTCTCACCAATGGAGGAAAGTGAGATGTACCAACTGATCCTATCAAGCAAGAGAATAAAAAAGAAATTACAGTTTGTCCATAAAACTGAAATCACCTCAAGTTCATTGGTTTTCATCTTGGTTGAGGGAGGTGATTATCTACTAATTGTTGTTTACAGAGTCAGTTTACAGTTACGATGCTCGTGCAGACAAACTATGCCCCTATTTGGAATATACCACCTTTTTAGTAACGGTTTTGACAAATGAAATAGATATGTAGTTACTTGAACCACCTAGAATCTACGCAAGAAACTAGTGACTAAGGCAATCAAATGTGCATTAGATTGGCTATTGATTCAATCAGACATTTCCTTCAGGATTCGTCTCTTGTTATCTAACAATTCCCTATGAGGAGATTGGATACCGCAATATTTACATAAGTACTAAACACCAAGAATTTTGGTTCAAAGATATTTTAAGGGTCTCTGTCATATCCCTTGGAACCTTTGCAGGTTGAAGGTCTCTTAGAATTGTGTATGAAGCATTGTGAATTATTGTATATGCTATTGGGAACCTGTGGAAGATGGTTACATAGATTGCAGCTTGAAATCTGTTGCGTTGAGGGCATTATGATATGAAATGCATGGTCCTTGAACATATAGTTTAAGATTATCATTTGGTTGCTAGTGAATGATAGTGTTATCAATTAAGATGCAGTAGCTTTTATTTTTAAAATAAAGTTCAGACCATGTGATAATTTAGTGTTTGCTCTCCTTGATTATAGTTTTTGAAATTGCATATAACTTCAATCTCATATAGTGCCGCTCCAAGGCAGCTCTACTGCTTTTTTTGGACCATTTGACTTTTTTTGGAACTGTTCTTGTCTTTTATAAAGACAAAATTCTGTTTTAGGTTAATGTTCTGCTTTTTGTAGTATTTTTTTTCAGCTTCTTTAGGAAGTAATGCACAGAGAATGTTTCATCTCATATAGAAATTATAAAGTTTTGAGAATTAAGAAATGACTAAATATTAATGGAGTATTAGCTGGCTTTTTCTTCATCAACTATGCAAACAACTTTTAATTAATTATACAAATACCTTTTTGGCTATTATAAATATTTGGCATGAATATTTGTGTATTCAATTATGGATCAGTGTTGCATTTAAGTTGATCTGTCATCTTAATTACTCTTAATGCTATTTGACTCAAGCTCGCTTCGTGCTTAGGTTAACTTATATGAATCTATTCGAAGATTAAATTTTAGCGATAGAGAAAAATAAACAACCAAGGAGAAGCATGCTTCCTTGGAAACCCGGATAGGGCTTAGAGAACCATAAATAACTCAGTCGAGTGATTAATGTTGTTTTAGCTTACCGTGTGTTGTGTGCGCTGCTTAGCGCTCCTTTTGGCGTCTTATTGATTTTTTTTGCCATGGCGTCGAGTGGGTTGTGCCTTGTGCTTTGTGCTGCACTTTGTGTCTGTGTGTTCTCCGTCTGGAGATGATGCCTACGGGATCTATGTGATCATCTTGAGATGTGTATTACTAACAGGGGGTGTGAGTTGTAACCCTAAGCGGTATTTAACTACAGTCCAAGCTCATCTTTCCTTACTAACGTGATTTCTAGGTATTTATATGTGTTGGCCCCATGTATAAGTACCCATATACATATTTGTGAGGAAAGACCGAGACTTATTAAATAAAAAGCTGTAAAACTATTTAATTAGTAACGATTGTCCAGGATCAAATGTGTTGAATAAAATCGTGCTCTTTTGTCGTGAACCCGATTGATGGAATGGGAACTTGAACTATTTTTAGCGTGGTCCTACTCTCTTATAAGTTATAATTTGTGTACACTAGATATTCATATTTGGATTGGAACTATAAGTCGAGTTGTCAGAAGTCACTTTCATTGGGATGGTGTTCTTTGTGAGGTGTCATTTCTTAGTGGATGTTGGGAACATGAAAGTTGATTTATACTTTGTGGGTTTTCACTACTGCTTCTTGTACTGTTTACCTTTCTATTTGTTTATATCTGTATTTGGCACTTTGCTCATAAACCTATTTGTGTGAATTCGGTAGGTTTACAGGAGCAGCAGCCATAGCGGTAAGAGGTCCGTGGTTGACTTTTTGCAGCTGTTCTTTTGTGGTACAGTGGGTTTCCTTTCTTTTGGATTTTTGTACATGTACTTAATTTTGAGAGACAAGATGATGTATCCATACATGTTGTATAGTTTTTGTGGACATGATCTATGAACGGAATGAAAAAAATACAGTTCTTCCTTCTTTACTTTTCTCCTGCATGGTTGTCATAGCTTGGTATTTTGAATGTGGAATCATATGTTGTGTATATGTATTTGCTGAGTATATTGACCCTGGGGACGTCACAGGATGGTATCAGAGCAATGATACTCCAATACACTTCACAAATACGATTCTTATGTGGTATTCGAAGTACAGATAGTGTATGGCTCTTGAGCCTACACGAGTCTCAGGAGATTAGTAGATTTAGTTACATGTCCACATACCTCTCAAAGGTACAAAAAAAATATTAATGTTATGGTTCTCATGTAGGACCATGTCGCCACGAGTCGACCCAGATGTGGCGCAGCAGTTGGTCCTGCTGGTTCAGGCCGTTCAAGGCATCCAGCAGCGCCAGGAGCAGTTAGAGCAGAGGCTTCAAGAGCAGTCCTTCAGGGGAGGAGTCCAGCGTACATCCGATTCCATTACTAGATTCAGAACAAGATGAGAATCTGGATGCTTTGCATAAGCATCATACTACATACACTGCTTATCAGAGATCCCAAGTATCACAATTCCTTGGCACCACTACACCAGTTGACGCAAAGTTGTGGATGGAGCTTGTGTCCAAGGTGCTACGGATTACCACCAGATAGTTGGCTTACTTTTGCGAAATTTTCATTGGCTGGATATACTGAGAGATGATGGAATGCCATCAAGGAGTACCTCATAGAGCCGATTACATGGATGGTATTTGTGGATGTGTTTCGCGAAGAGTTCTATCCAGATCATTGGGTTGAAGAGCGGAGGAGAGAGTTTGTACAGCTGAGACAGGGCTCCATGATAGCTCAGGAGTACCTGATCCGCTATACGGAGCTTGCATGCCACTCTCCTACCACCACAACATACCCACGGGAGAACTTGCAGAAGTTCATCCGTGGCATGAGAGAGGAGGTACAAGACCGTTTGTCTACCTTAGATCTCACCTCAATCAAAGATGTGACAACGAAGGTGACAAGATGGGAGGCTACTCAGAGGCGACAGCTTGTAAGACAAACTCAATCCCATACAGAACAATACAAAGGAACAACACATAGAGATTTACACTGTACTCGCAGAAATCACGGTTTCTACCCATTTACGGCAGCCCTAGCGGTCGCAGGTTCCACTTCGTCTCACACTTTGGGACAAACTTTGGCTAGTCGTGGTGCACCATCTTCCTGACCTCCAGTACACCCTCAGCGCCTCCAATCACAAGGAGACAGTATGGTGTCTAGAGGATTGCTCTCACCACGAGTTTGCTTCCATTTCGTTCGCCTGGCCACTTCATAGCAAATTGTCCCCAACGTGCTAGTGGTTCGGATACAGCTCAACAGACTGCGATGCCCAACAATTCATCATATAGATATGGGTCGGGTTTTCATTGTAGAGGTGGAGGTTTCCAACGCCCTCCATCGTAGCAAAAACACAGTGCAACAGGATCCAGTTATTCTCCAGCACAACGAGGGCAGTTGAATGTCGTTAGTCAAGAGCAGGCCCCTGCCTCTGTTTCAGTTGTCCGAGGTATGGTTTCGATATATAAAAATTTATTTCACAATTTGTTTAACCTTACATCACACTCTTATTTTGTGTTGGGAATCAAAGACCGATATTAAGGATAAGTATCCCCACTTGCTCACTAGTATAGAAGTCTGAAACCCCAAGTTTGTCTCTCTTTGAGATTTTTATGGGTTTTGTCCTTTTCTTTGAGATTTTTATAGATCACACCAGCATGAGACTAGGAGGAACACACATCAAGTCTCGAGGACAAGACTTCCTTTGAGATTTTTATGATGTAAAAACCCTGAAACCCAAACAGGGGCTAAATTGCAAAATTAACTGAATCTGGGCTAAATTATAAAATATGTACTTAACCAGTATTCAAAATATTCTAATGAGGAGACCATCACATAGTGCTCGTCGAGATCTTTCCAACGAGTCCAAGAACGCGAAAATTCGAGTTTGGTAGCCTGAGTTACGACCATTTTAGCGGAGAGGGATCCGAGTGTTATTCGGATCCGGACCCATATCCGCATCCGAATTTTCCCTTAAACCGTACCCCTCTTCCCCCAAAATCACCCTAGCCCCCTCACCAACCCTCCTTCCTCTCTTCCTCCACCCTAGAGCTCACCGGAGCTGCCTGAGGTCGCCGGAGCACCCGATTGCGAAGCCAAAGGTGCCTACGCGACGATCTCTCCGCGAGGGACTCGTTCTTCCTCTATAAGATATTGTTCCTCCCTCTTGTAGTTGTCTTCCGCACTTTTGATATTCTCAGGTTAGATATTAGGACTCCTAGGTTGGATCTACGATTGGGTTTCACTTTCGAGTTCATATTGTGCACGCATGTGCATGAACCCGCAACCTCCATATTAACGCATCCACAACCCTCATGTTAATGTTGATAACTTGCATCATCTGCAGATCCAAGCACTAATTTCAGAAAATAAATATTATGACTCGAGTCCTTGCAAATCTAGTTATAGTAACAATGGGAATCTGACAACTATCTGCCTAAAAATGTGCTTTTATTTTCACATACCATCTAATTCTCACACCCGTTATTTTCTTTCCCAGTATTTCTTTATATTGAAAATTTACTAGTACATCTACACTCCGACATTCCTTCTGTCTGTTGTTTCTGAAATACTTCAAGATTGCATGCTCCAATTATTGATAGAGATTTGCATAATCACAATAACTAAACAATTGTTTTGTTGATGATGTTGTGTTCCGTTATTTTTTTTAGAATTTCAATTACCACATTTCACATGGAATGTAAGAATAGTTCAGAAATTTGAGGGGCACTTGGACCACATTACTGACTTGTGCTTTAGCGAATATGGGAAGTGGCTATTATATTCATACGTCAATGGGATTTTTAGAATATGGGATATCATTTTTGCTAGGCAAATAGATGTAGCAGAGATTGATGTGGCCATTACGTCATTATCTGTCTCCTAATATGGATTTCTTAGCCACTTTCCATGGTTATCAGAATGGAGTCTATATGTGGTTTATCAATGCATGTTTTCCATCTCCTCCATTTCAAAATTTTATACAAAAGGGCCGGAAGCTTGGAAGGTTAAGATGCTCTCTGTCTCACCAATGGAGGAAAGTGAGGATGTACCAATTGATCCTATCAAGCAAGAGAATAAAACAGAAATTACAGTTCGTCCATAAAATTGAAATCTCCTCAAGTTCATTGTCCTGCATCTTGGTTAAGGGAGATACTTATCTACTGATTGTTGTTTACAGAGTGAGTTTATAGTTATGATGCTCGTGCAAACAAACTATGCCCCTATATGAAATATACCTTCAGTAACGATTTCGACAAATGAAATAGATATGTAGTTACTTGAACCACATAGAATCTACGCAAGAAACTAGTGACTAAGGTAATCAAATGTGCATTATGTTGTCTATTGATTCAATCAGACAGTTCCTTGGACATTCGTCTCTTGCTCTCTAACAATTCCCTATGAGGAGATTGGATACCGCAATATTTACATAAGTACTAAACACCAAGAATTTTGGTTCAAAGATATTTTAAGGGTCTCTGTCATATCCCTCGGAACCTTTGCAGGTTGAAGGTCTCTTAGAATTGTGTATGAAGCATTGTGAATTATTGTATATGCTATTGGGAACCTGTGGAAGATGGTTACATAGATTGCAGCTTGAAATCTGTTGCGTTGAGGGCATTATGATATGAAATGCATGGTCCTTGAACATTTGGTTTAAGATTATCATTTGGTTGCTAGTGAATGATAATGTTATCAATTAAGATGCAGTAGCTTTTATTTTTAAAACAAAGTTCAGACCATGTGATAATTTAGTGTTTGCCCTCCTTGATTATAGCTCCTTGAAATTGAATATAACTATAATCTCATATAGTGCCACTCTATGGCAGCTCTACTAAATTTTGGACCATTTGACTTTTTTTGGGAACTGTTATTATCTTATTTTATAAAGACAAAGTTCTGTTTTTGGTTAATGTTCTGCTTTCTGTAGTATTTTTTCTTTCAGCTTCTTTAGGAAGTAATGCACAGAGAATGTTTCATCTCATATAGAAATTATAAAGTTTTGAAAATTTAGAAATGACTAAATATTAATGGAGTATTAACTGGCTTTTTTGCATCAACTATGCAAACAACTTTTAATTAATTATACAAATACCTTTTTTTGGTTATTATAAATATTTGGTCTGAATATTAGTGCCTTCAATCATGGATCTGTGTTGCACTTAAGTTGATCTGTCATCTTAATTACTCTTAATGCTATTCGACTCAAGCTAGCTCTGTGCTTAGGTGAACTTATATGAATCTATTTGAAGATTAAATTTTAGCGATTGAGAAAAATAAACAACCAAGGAGAAGCATGTCTCCTTGGAAACTCGGATAGGGCTTGGACAATCGTAAATAACCCGATCGAGAGATTAATTCTACTTTTGCTTACCGTGTGTTGTGTGCGCTGCTTAGCGCTCCTTTTGGCATCTTAGTGATTTTTTTCTGCCATGGCGTCGAGTGGGTTGCGCCTTGTGCTTTGTGCTGCGCTTTGTGTCTGTGTGTTCTCCGCCTAGCGATGAGGCCTACGGGCTCTATGTGATCATCTTGAGACAGGTATTACTAACAGGGGATGTGAGTTGTAACCCTAAGCAGCATTAAACTACAGTCCAAGATCATCTTTCCTTACTAACGTGACTTCTAGGTATTTATATGTGTCGGCCCCACGTATAAGTACCCAGATGCACATTTGTGAGGAAAGACACCGAGATTTATTAAATAAAAAGCTGTAAAACTATTTAATTAGTGACTATTGTCCAGGATCAAATATGTTGAATCAAATCGTACGCTTTTGTCGTGAACTCGATTAATGGAATGTGAACTTGAACTATTTTTTTAGCGTGGTCCTACTCTCTTATAAGTTACGATTTGTGTACACTAGATATTCATATTTGGGTTGGAACTATAAGTCGAGTTGTTAGAAGTCGCTTTCCACGGGATGATATTCTTTGCGAGGTGTCATTTCTTAGTGGATGTGGGGAACATGAAAGTTGATTTATACTTTGTGGGTTTTCACTACTGCTTCTTGTACTGTTTCCTTTCTATTTGTTTGATATCTGTATTGGACGCTTTGCTCATAAACCTATTTGCGTGAATTCGGCAGGTTCACAGGAGCAGCAACCATAGCGGTAGGCAGTCCGTGGTCGACTTTTTGCAGCCCTTCTTTTGTGGTACAGTGAGTTCCTTTTCTTTTGGGTTTTTGTAACTGTACTTAGTTTTGAGAGACAAGATGATGTATCCATACATGTTGTATAATTTTTGTGGGCTTGATGTATGAACGGAATGAAAAAAAGATGCAGTTCTTTCTTCTTTACTTTTCTTCTGCATGTTTGTCACAGCTTGGTATTTTGAATGTGGAATCATATGTTGTGTATGTGTATTTGCTGAGTACCTGGACTCTGGGGGCATCACTCAAAAGCCTGATGTAGATCTCTGCTCCAACTGATGAAGAAGTGCAATTTAAACTTAGGCTTGAAATGTTTTTATCTCGACCTGACATTAAAAATGGGAGCGAATGGAGATCCCTTCAGATATGATGAAGGATTGGAGATCAAATCTCAGATCAGGAGATGATCTAAGTTGGACAGGAGATGAAAAAGAGATGAAGAAGCGAAACAATTCGAAGTGAAATGGACATGAATCAAGGGGGGATTTTCATTGGAAATACAACTCCTATCACAATGATCGGAGATGATGATTGAAGAGAAATCAGAAATTCAAAATCTTAAATAAAAAATTGAATTAAAATCTACTAAACAAAGACTACACTATCCAATCTATCATACTTGGAAAAGGAGTAGAAATAGAGGAATCACATGTGATTGAAGGTCGGAAACCTCCGGGTAATCGACTCGATGTGCCGACGATGGTCGTGAAAGAGTGGGATCTCGTCTGCCATGCACAGTGAGTAGATGATTGCACACACTACTCTCTCTCCCTCGTTGCGACTTGACGATCGAGGAATAAGCTTCTGTCACTCATCTCTCCCTCTCTCAGAACTCGAAGGTGGAACAAAAGGAAAGGGTGGATTTTGTTTTGGAACCCAAGGCAAATTATTTATAGGATGATGAAGGAGGTGAGGTGCAATGCACATGGATGGAATTTTGTCGGGGAAGAAGGTCGACGGAGGAGATGTGGTCCCCAAAGATCGGTTGGAGCGGTTCGGCGTTTAGGAGATGAAGAGGAGGAGGGAGAAAAGGAAGAAGAAGAGGGGAAAAGAAGAACAAGAAGAAAAAGTTGGAGGAAGTAGAAGAAGGAAGGAGATGAGAGTTGAATAGTCAAAGGGGGAGTGGCCAATCAGAGTGTGCCATGTCAACAAACTAAAAGACATGAAATTTTTATCCATATAAATAATACCTTATGAATTAGATAAAAAAATAATAAAACACCTTAAAATAAAAATAATAAAAAAAAGAAATATAGATAAATTAATAAATAATTTTATTATGAATTTTAATAAATTAGATATTATCATTTAAATAGTCAAATAAAATAAAATTCTTAATTTGTAGATATTATACTTATATAAATAATATATATATTTTAATTTAATTATTTTACATATAACTTAGTAATTCTTATATTTTAAAATTTAATATATAATGTAAGGATTTTAAATATCTTTTTATTTTATTTTTAGATTATTATTTAAAATTTAAATAAATAAGTATAAATACCATATAATACAATTATACATATAATTAGGGATTTTGTGTTTATAAAATTTCTGTTTTATATATTTTCTTTTTTTTTCTTTTTTTATTTATTTAAAAAGTATATTATGAATACAATATTTATAAAAAAATGAAATACAAAATAAATATCAAAGAATAAATATGAATAAACTAAAAGAAATTGTAGATGTATACCAATAAGGCTCAAAACCTACTTTTTGTATATTAACTCTGTTTTTTTTATGAAACCATGTTCAGTTCATAGATAATTTTATAACTTGAACTTTAAAAGTGAGTTTTCCTAATTTGGAGTTCATATGATCGAGATACATTGTTCAGAAGTTCGCGTTTACAGCTTTTTAGTTTCAAGATTTATTGGTATTTATTCATAATTATTTATATTTATATTTTTATATTTTTCTAATAAATTTTATATGCATTTCATAAAAAAATTAGATTGATGGGACTTGGTATTATTTGTACAAAAAATCGAAAAGTTTAATATGCATATAATACAAGTATCAAAAATCAAAACTCACATAATTGATTCTAGGATTTTTAAAGATTTTTTAACAAATAGTATAAATTATAACTAGAAGTTCAAACATAAGTTTGGTTGATTTGGAGTTTTCTATAAATAGTTATGAAAAGGGGAATTTGTCTTTTATGACTTCTTCAGTGATTATTTTCTCCCATGATTCTAACATTATAATTTTTGGTAGAATTTTACAAATACTTCTAATTATTATATAAAATTTGGTGAAGAAAGTTTGGTTTGGTAAAAAAATTATAAATACGATCTGCATAAATAAGTGAAGTTTGTATACTACATAAATAATGAGAAATTTGTTATTTTATGGACAAAATTAGTTATTTTCATGTTTTTCATAATTTAGCCTTATCTCCCTCTACTTATTAGTTAGTTGACCAAGTCACTACTGACTTGGTCTCTAGGTTAGGTTCTATGTCGGTACATATATTCATATTTAAAGCCTTTGTTTTCTTTCTCTTTGATTTTCTCTCTTTATTCTTTTTATGGTAATTTTGAGTGTTTATTTCATGTTTTTATTAATGAAGCATGTATTTAGAAAAGTGAGATGTATTTGATATGTACATGTATTTGATGGGGATGAATCCCAGATTCATCAATGCCGTTGGTGGGTTCTTCTCCAACTATGCTGGAGAAGAAGGCTTGAGGTGTAGGGGGTCTGGGAGATAAGAAGAGGAGATTGAACCCTTCCACGAAGATCAATGATCTCTAATGGAGGTCGAGGGCTGGTCAATAGATGTGAATGTATTTAGATGGTGAGAATTAATTCAGAGAAAACCAATCTAATAACCGAATTGAGGCTTATCTGGAGATCAGAGAAAATAGGTAGCAGAGGAATTGGCTTGGGGGTGAGATTCTCATCGGCGCTCCGGTCATCGCTTAAACCTAGTAACCATGTAGGGAAGCTCAAACGATCATGTTTAAGGTCGTAACATGGCATCCAACCATGGGTCATCACCAGAGCATAAGGCCATAGTCGCATCATCATTGCGCCCATCCCCTTTCTCGGGAGGGCGAAGTGATGCTAGGTCGAAGCTCGTATGAAGGTGGACATCTGCGTGAGTGGCCAGTGGTGCTCTATTTGAAGAGATGAGAAGTTTCAAGATGGGTTGTGCCAAAGTTCAACTGCTCCTCCATGGATGGACGTGGGCTGGAAGTGGAAGTTAGGTCAAGGGCGTGGAAAAGGGTGATTATGTCTACATCGAGGAGGTGGTGTGATGTGAAGAGGAGGCACAAGGCAGTTTAGAAAATTATATAAAGATGACCTGTTGGTGAAGAGAACGTGTGAGAGAGGAGCCGGGTGGAGGTAGACGAAGGCGCCCATCCGTGGAATCTAGTGATACCACGGTCGATGGATGGGCATAAAGGGAGGGACCAGATGGCCTAATCGAGATGATCAAGCGCGTGTGGAGCCGTGATGAAGCCACATTTCATCATATTTATTCTATCATTTTGGCATCAAAAATCCTAGCAAATGCGTGTAAATACCCTTAATTTCCATATCTTAGCATTCATGCATGTGCATGTAATTAGTGTATAAAACACTGTAATTAAAGCCAAAATTATAGAATAAATAAAAGAAAAGAAAAAGAATAAAATATTGTAAATATTTTATGATCCAAAACCCCGAGACCTAGGCATCTCGATGGCTATGTCGACAAGGAATAAAGTAGGGCGAGATAAGGGCCAAAATACAATAAAAATTCCTTTTGTTTAATTCTTTCTTTAATTTATTTTGGGACCTATTTTTAGTCCCACCTTTTATACTTTAAATAAAGAAACTTTGTACATAAAAGTTGTATATAATTAAATAAAGAAAAATACAAAATTGATTTCACTCAAAAATAATGCACAGATAAAAAGTTATGATCTGAATAAGATTCCGGAATCCCAACTTCCCAGACCCGTATCTCTCAAATAAAAACTCAAAATTTATCAAACTCACCTTTAATTGTATATAATTTTCAATAATCTATTTAATGAAGGTGGTTTCGTATTTTTCGGAGTTACGGTTTGAAAGTTGAGTTTTGGACCCCTATTGTATATTATACCAATTAAAATATTCATTTTATTTATTATTCATTATTTTATTCATATTTTTTTATTATTTCATAGATTATTATATATGTACATATTAAAAATGGAATAAAATGATAAATAAAACATTAAAAAAATAAAATTCTTGTATAAAATACATAGAAAAATTAACAATGTACTGTGTTAGAACCACGTTTTTGGCCGTTTTCGCCGATTTTTGGAGGATGCATCGTGCATCTTTTCACGATGATATCTTCTTGACTTTTTCTCCTCTTATATCCATTATACACGCCCAATATATAGTTTTAGCATTGGATCATGTATTTGCCCTATTTTCCTCGAGCTTTGGAGCATGATTATCATGTTGTCTGACCCCCCCTCTGCTGTGCGTCAGAACATTAGTTTTTGCTAATATTCTCGAATTTTTATAGGCCGATACGTTCACCCAATCGCTGGACTTCCTTCTAGACTTTTTCTCTACATACATCCATTATACACGCCCAACTTTTATATCTAGAGTTGAGTTGTCTATTCTCAAGATACACACCGATCTTCTTCCCACCACATCAACTTTCTAACCAGCCTCTGCCACTCCAGTCAGATCCTTGTTTTTGTCCGATATCTCGGATTTTTCAAGGCCGACCATTTCGCCCAATGGCTAAGCTTCCTTCACAACTTTTTCTCCTTTATGTACCCTCATACACGCCCAGAGGTTGCTTGAAGGATTGGATCAACGATATGCTAGATATCCATCGTTCTTTGGAGCCGCCCACCTCACATGTACAAAAAGACCACATCTTCTTCCAATTCGTTTTTGAACCCTCTTGGACCCATTTTGGCCACCCTCCTTGGAGCTCAAGATAGAGTGAAGTGACAGTGAGCTCCCTTTTTCCCCGGAGGCGCGGCTAGGCGAGTCGAAGGGCGGCTCCATCACCATCTCCGGCCACCTTAGCCGTGAGGTCCATCTCGCCATTCTTGGCTTGAGGTTTCGTATTTTCTTTCATTTTTTTTCTCTTGTTTTCTTGCTCTTTATTCACTTGTAGATCGTAGATTTATTCTAGCATTTCGTTTACTTGCTTTTTAGTCACTTAATCACCTAGTTCATCCCTCGCCGGAGCAAGCTCCGGCGAGCTTCGATCCCATCATTTCGACTCTCATTCATCCTCCTCGACGCGGCTTTCATCTCACCGTCGCCATCCTCCGCGATTCTACGTATCCTCATACACAACCCCCTTCATCTTCGGCCACATACGATGGTCGGAGCACATCCTTCTTCCCTCACCAAAGCGAAGGAAAATCCATTCACATCCCATTTTTGTGTACCTAACATCTTGGCCGAGTTTTGTACTCGAGCCCTTCTTCTAATTGCAGGTACATCGGAGCACTTTCACGCACATTCCCTTGTTATCCAAGATCAGCTTGACGCCACCTGGGTTAGTGGGGCATTTTGCAATCACGTCCCCGCATTTTTGGCATATTTTGGAAAGTTTTCGAGTACATTTTTGTACTGCAGTTTCGTATTTACTTTTTCATCTGTACCCCTGTGTTGTAATAGCTATAACTCATTCGTCTGAACTCGGTTTCTCGTGAGATTTTTTTGTTAGAAAGATGTTTAAGAGTTCTACATCATATCCAAATTTCAGATTTTTCTGATGTACGAACTATTTATGGCGAATTTATGAAGTCAGAGTACTGATTGGACTTGTTTTGTTGATAACGCTTGAAATACTCAATATCACTCGCTCATTTTTGGATATGTTGTAGTAATTAGCAGTGCCGAATTTGGGTTCAAATTTCAACAAAAAATATTGCGATTTGTGTCCTGTAGAATTTCTACAATATTTTAAGTGATTGATTTATTTTGGGAGCATCTTTCATCTATTTGAAAATCTAAAAATATGTCCATGTGCCCCTAACTTTGTTCTATAATCAGAGATTTTTGTTGTATTTTTATCTTTTTGTTTGAGTAGATAAAAAATCAAAAACATCATTTCTACCTTCCTGCAGTCTTTTATTTTTATTATATTCATTACCTTTAAAAAAATTCCAAAAAAATTATATTTTGTATATTTCTGTATGTTTTTATTTCAGACCAAAAATCATTAAAAATTTCAAAAGAAAACCCCTAAAAATAGCAAAACACCAAAAACCTTCCAAAAAATCTTAAAAATTCTAAAAAAAATCCTAAAAATACAATTTCAGTTTCTGAATTTTCCTTATTTTGTTATCTTTATTATAAAATTAAGTTGAGGAAGTTTTGATTCTGTTTGGTATTTTTCATCCTCATTTTAATTTCTGCCAACAACCTATCTCACTATTTACTAGTATTTTTGCCCTTAAAAATACCAAAAAAATTAGGAAAAATATAGAAAAATCACAAAAATATTAGAAAAATATAAAAATCACAAAAACATTCCATTTCCTGTATTTTGAATATTTTCCCCTATTTTTATCCCTCTCTTATCTCTAGTATACATATATATTCCTTATATATATTATATCTTTATTAAAAGAAAAAGAAAATATAAAAGTACAAAATATAAAAAGAAAATACAAATCAGTAAATTAGAAACCCAAATATAAAAATATAAAATCAAAAATTAAATGAAAAATATAAAATTCAAAACCCACAAAAAAATAGAACTTGTAGGCACTTGATCACAATCACATTTTGCACTTAGCTTGATCTATCCTGCCTTGCTCCCTGTGTTCGAACTCTCTACATACTTGCACCTATACATCTTTTATTTAGAGTTAAAAATAAATTTGACTCCACATTTGCTTGTCATTGTTTGATATTTGATTGTGGGTTCATTGTTGATTAATTACGGGATTTTGTAGTGGTCAAGACATCGACTGTTGATTCGCCTTGTGAATCAATACGACCGCTCTCAATTTCGTGATTATCAAATGGCACCGTTGACGGGGAGCAACAACGCGTAGTTCGAGTTTTTGCTTCGTGTTGTGATCATTGTCTACCTTTGCGGTTTTTATTTTTGCTTGTTTTATTTTCCTTATTTTTGATATATCTTTTGAATTGTCTAACCACTCTCCTTGTTTGGATTTCGTGCGAGGTACGCGGATCGAGGGAGGAGCCCCTCTTGGAGCACCTTGGCACCCACGTGAAGCGGCTTTAGCTTTGCACGAAGAAGGACTTGGAGGATTTTGCAAGACAACTTCTTAGCATTTATTTTCTTGCATTGTATTTATTTTGTAATTCGTAGTGAGAGAGAGACCATTTATTGTAATAATACAGGTACCCCTGGACATTTGACTTTCGAGCCTAATTTCCAAGTGATTGTTCACTTGGGGGCTCACCGCTGTTTTCTCGTGTTTTCATCGCATTTTTTTATTTTATTTTGTTTTTCGATTTTCGATTTTATTTATTTTGTTTGATTGAGCCTCTAGTTTTAGGATTGCTTGCGTAGCACTAGGTCCAAACACCTTGAATCAACATTGCATGTACCTATAGCACGTTCTGGACTTAGTCAAATTTTAAACAGTTGATCATCACCTTCAATCCGTCGCGCCGCGAGCTCTCCCCGCAAAGTGCTTTCTCCTAAACTCAAGTGTGTTGAGCAGAGGAGGGGTGAGCCTAGACCGGACTCTAGGGTTGAGGATTGGTGGTCATCTTGTGGTTCTTCCCGCTAATAGCAATTTCTGAATTAGGGCGATTTCATCGGCTTGCATTTGCATATAGATAGGTTTCAATTCTGCTGAGCATCCTTGCATGTAGAGTGTTGGAGGCAAGGTGAGCATTTCTCTTTAGCATACATCATCGATTGCCACTTGCATTGCTTTTCCGCCTCTCCCTCTGATTTTGCCAATCTAGGTGCTTAAAGGAATTGAATCCTCGTTAGGCGCGTGCATTTCTTATTAAAAATCCAAAAAAAAGTGATAACCAATAAAATTGGGACTGCTAACATTACTGAACCTAAAATCAACCAAAAAGAAAAAGCTTGTATTGGGGCGAGTAATCCCCTCATTGTCTTCATTTTACTTGCTCATGCACACACTAAGGTTAGTGCCCGAATCCCATCAAGCCCCCTAAGTGTGTGTGAAATTCTTTGACTTCTCACCTAACTCTAAAACAGACAAGATTAAAAGACCGCATTTTATGGTCTCTACCGGGTTGAGTAGGTGAATTGAGGGTTTGTCTTGTTTCATTTTTGTCTGTGATTGTTTTTGTGTGTCCTAGATCTCCTCTGCGCATTTGCGCCTTTTTCTTCACTCTCTTGACTTGACCTTCGTGCTCCCCCGAATCACTTCCTTTTGTTTTCGAGATGGACCCCCGGAGTGCATTTTATCCGGACTTTGCGGACCCCTCGCTTGCTCCAGCCGGTCCACCACCCTTTTATCAGGAGGATCCTCCTCCTATTTTTTCTGATTTTTGTACATACCCGTCTCAGCCACAGTATCACGACTCGGACTTCTACCCACACCCACCCCCACCTGTGCATTATCCATCTCCACCTTCACATCCACCCGAGTCTGACCTGTTGGAGTCACCTCTCACGACCTCCATGAGTGTTGTCATGAACCTAATGCTAGAGCACATCAATTTGATGAAGGAAAATCTTGACACTTTGAGAGAATATCGGACTAGTGCTCTGTTCATTGAGGATACAGCTTTGCTTGTGAAGAATCATGGGAGCTTGCAATCGCCAAAAATATAAAAAAATGAGAAAAATTTAAAAATCCAAAAAGAGTTCGGGAGACACTTGGTTGATCAATATTTTGAGGAGAGAGTCCACTTGCCAGAACCTTGGACCACACATGCATTCACACCTAGTCCCACCTTTGACCCCGAGGATGCCGCTGTACAGACTGCTCTTGGCATGCCTCGTGTATATGCTGATTCTGACTTCCTCCCTTGTATGAAGGAAGTCCAAAAATTCAAAAAAATGTTGACTGAACCCGAAGTGGTGGCTACTATTCATGAGATTATCCGTGCCCCACTTCAGCAGGCCATGACCCAATTATCTGCTCCTCTTCCCAAGAAGAGAAAGCGGAGGAGCAGATCTGAGCGTCACATTCTGACCATGGCCACTGCCCTCGCCATCACACATCGTCCCATTCCCAAGAGGAAGAACACAGCTACACCTTTCATCACTTGCACCATCTCTGACTATACATGTGATCGCACTCTCCTGGACGGCGGTGCCTCTGTTAGCATACTACCCTTCTCGCTGGTACAGTCTCTTCACTTAGGGCCTCTCAAGAAGACCAGGATGATCGTTCAGTTTGCTGATGGATCTATCAAGAGGCTGAAGGGTATCCTTGAAAACGCCGTCATTTCTATTCAGGGCACGAGCCATCATGTTGATTTTGTCGTGTTGCCCATGGAGAACTCCACAGGGGAGCCGTCTCCAATCATCCTGCGACGACCATTCCTCGCCTCTGCGAGGGTCGTTATTGACTATGGATCAGGAGAGATTCGCTTCCGTCCTGTTGACGAGAGCGAAGTGTTGATCACCACACCCACAGTTGACCAGAGACCTGCATCTGATGCACCTTCACCGATTATAGCTGACTCCGAGGCCTGTGACCGATCTTATGCTACTAAAGATACTTCCTTAGGGATCCCTGATGAGCCCCGACGGATCCCCCGAAAGGGGAGGAAGTCGGAAAGCATGGACCTCACTAATCCTCCTCCTGGTGTGTGGCGATGTGTTGATGAGATCCAGAGTATTTATATGATTGAACCATTTGAGCGGAGGGCAGATACCAAGACTATTGAGGACGTTTATGAAGTTGCCTATTATTTTGAGAGACCTCATAAGGAAACAAATGACCCATGTAAGACTAGACAGGACGGACCTGCTTTGACTACTTCCACTGATGAGTCCGCTCCTGTCCATGTAGATTCTGATGGGCCAAAGGCCGAAGTTGATTTGATCGCTTTTCTTCAGAAATTTGGGCCTTTTGATGAGAAAGATGATCCGGTTGAGATTATAGAGGACGAACAGAGTTCGTATACTTCCACAGATGCTTTCGTTCCTTTTGATTTTGACCTGGACGAGGACTCGCAGGACGACTCCGATTACACTTCTTCCGAGGATGATGAGTTTGTCCCATTTCACTTTGACATCTGCGAGACTTCCAAGGCCGGCCCTAGTCATACTTCTTCCACTCACCAGTCTGTGCCTTCACACCATAGGACCACTAAGGGAGAACCTAGCCATACTGCTTCCATCGATCAGTTCGTCCCTTTCCGTTTTGATTCCACTGAGGGCCTTCACCGTGTCGACCCTGATCGGCCTCCGTCCACTGTGGACCCTGATGTCGACATACATCATATCAGATCTATCCCTCAGCGGTCCCGCAAGAAGGTTTGCTTTCCACCTTCTGATGATCACCCATTTATGTTGTAGATTCTCTCCCGTGACTCTCTTTCCATCTCCCGTTTTTGCTCGTCTACCCATTTCTCGTGTTTGCCTTGCTTAGGACGTACTTTGTCCTACGTATAGGAGGGGTAGACGAGTTGAGTGTTCATTCTTCGTTCCGTGTCATCACTCTTGTTGTTGCCTATACTTAGGGCGTTTTTTACCCTAAGTATAGGGGGAGCGATGTGTACATGCTCACGATCTCTCCTCCCATTGTCAGATATCTTTTCTTCTTTTCTTCTTTTCTTCTTTTCCTTTTCTATCTTCTTTATCTATCAAAAAGGTGCCGCCCTTGTAGACAGTTTTCCATACTTAGGACGTACTTTGTCCTAAGTATAGGGGGGTTGGCACCCCGAGTTTCTTTCATTTTCATTTCGATCCTCTCCATTGTCTCCTCTTCTTGTCTATACTTAGGGATATCTTATCCTAAGTATAGGGGGAGACAATCTGAGTACGATCTGTTCATTCCCACCCTTGACCCTCCCTGCTTTGTGTACAGTCTGTTATACTTAGGATTATTTGATCCTAAGTATAGGGGGGTCGGTCAACTTCTCATTCGTTGATTCATTCATTCTTTAGACTTGCCTATACTTAGTACGAGTTATGTCTTCTCTTTTGTCTCTGATCTATGAGGACATAGCTCAAGCTAAGTATAGGGGGGTCGTATATACTATGTATATACTTTAGCCATAACTCGTACTTTCGTATTTTCCTAATAATATGGCTAATAATTCTTTAAAATTCATTAAAAATCCTTAATAAAAAGATGTGGTTATTCCTCAAATTCTTTTTGTATTTACTGATTAATAAATCAGGTGAAAATGTTTTTTTTGCAAAATGTTTGAAAAATAGTTTGAAAATCCTTGTGAACATTTATTGAAAACTATTTTGACAATGTTTTGTTACATGTTTTCAACCTTTGTAAAAATGTGTGGTTTGTAAAATTTCTTTTCTTTGTGTGAAATAAAAATGTTTGAAAAATGATTTGTAAATGATTTGAAAAATGGTTGCAAAAATGTTTTGAAAAACCTATATATACTGTTTTGAAAACCTTTGCAAAATGATTTTCAAATGTGTGTACATGTTTGTAAAATGTTTGTAAAAATTATTTTGGACTATAGTTTTAAAAAAAATGTTTGGAAAAGCTTGTGTCAAATAAGTTTGAGGAATACATACATCACACCTAAAATTCTTTATGTATATATATGTATAAAATAGATCACTTACCCTGTAAATTCTTAAAACCCACTTCTTGTAAATATAAGAAGCACTCCCGTGTAAATATTTTTCACCTAGCTTTTAGCCAAAATCTTTTTTGTTTTCAAAAATCCCAAAAATATTTGCAAAATTAAAATCCAAAAACATTTGAAAAATCTCTTTGAAAAATACAAAAAAATGCATATGCATCTTCATCATGTTTTCAAAAATCCATAAAAAGTTCAAAATCTTTGAAAATTGCATCACAAAAATATTTTCTGCATTTTGCATTGCATAGCATTAGCATTTTTCGGATTGAGTTTGATAGTTGAACAAGTGTAAGTAAAATCCGGAGATTGGAGCTTGATTGGACCGTAAAAATCTACCTAATAACAGGAACCTTATAGGAACTGGGTTTGAGGTACTTCAGGTCTAGTTGACTTAATTCTTTGAGGATCACGGGACTTGGTTCAATGGATTCTTGACTGCCTAAATAGAGTATTTTGGAGCACACGCACGACTCTTGTTGATAATGACCTAACTCGGACACTTGCACCTTTCACATGGCTCAACTCAGTTGGAGTGGTGAGGGGATTGGATTTGCCGGTATGAGACGCACACAAGTGGAAACACTTGTCCTCCTCTAGGGAGGGAAGTGCACCCCAACCCGTCCAGTAATGAGGAAGTCTAAAGACAGGAGAGTGTGGGTTGCAATAAAGCTTCAAAAGAGGAATAGTCTACTGGCTCAAGAGGAAAAACTCCTTATGTAAATGCTGCTATGAATAGTTTTTCAAAAAAAAAAAGAAAACAAAAGAGAAAAAAAAGAGACAGGCCTGTACAAAAATAAAATGCCTGCAAAAGTATGTACATATGTTGTAAAGCCAATAAGCAAGCTTGAGTTCCAAAGTCATATATGTGAGCCTGCAGCAGGATGACTTGACTACACTGGTCTTGCATCCCAGGATAGGTAGCTACACTGGCCACCGTCCATTCTTCTCTTCACCCCCTCCTCTTGAGCTGGTTGCCACTTGAACTTAGAAGGGAATACCCCGCTCCTCGAGGATGGAGTTATTGGATTGGGGAATCATTGGTTTGTCGTACTGGAGAAGTAAGTCTCTTTGCCATTCTAGTTGGGGAGAGCCACCATCACTTACACTGTACGAGGCAGAATCATAGTCGTAAGAGTTTGCGTATGAGTTGAAGTATTTCTGACCTGGCTATTGAGGAGACTTGCGCAGAGTTTTGGGATTCTCAGGGACTGTTGGATTTCAAATTCAGTTCTCATTAAGGTTCCGTCCGCACTAAAATTCTAAAGGTCCGACTTAAGCTCCAAACTTTGATTTTGTGAAGACAAGTTTGATAATCAAATTTGATCCAACTTCTTCTTTTTCTTTTCTTTCTTTTTCTTTCTGCACTTATTGCATAAGTGTTTGCTAGGGACTAGCAAAGGTAAAGTATAGGGGGATGATGAAGCCACATTTCATCATCTTTATTCTATCATTTTGGCATCAAAAATCCTAGCAAATGCGTGTAAATACCCTTAATTTCCATATCTTAGCATTCATGCATGTGCATGTAATTAGTGTATAAAACACTGTAATTAAAGCCAAAATTATAGAATAAATAAAAGAAAAGAAAAAGAATAAAATATTGTAAATATTTTATGATCCAAAACCCCGAGACCTAGGCATCTCGATGGCTATGTCGACAAGGAATAAAGTAGGGCGAGATAAGGGCCAAAATACAATAAAAATTCCTTTTGTTTAATTCTTTCTTTAATTTATTTTGGGACCTATTTTTAGTCCCACCTTTTATACTTTAAATAAAGAAACTTTGTACATAAAAGTTGTATATAATTAAATAAAGAAAAATACAAAATTGATTTCACTCAAAAATAATGCACAGATAAAAAGTTATGATCTGAATAAGATTCCGGAATCCCAACTTCCCAGACCCGTATCTCTCAAATAAAAACTCAAAATTTATCAAACTCACCTTTAATTGTATATAATTTTCAATAATCTATTTAATGAAGGTGGTTTCGTATTTTTCGGAGTTACGGTTTGAAAGTTGAGTTTTGGACCCCTATTGTATATTATACCAATTAAAATATTCATTTTATTTATTATTCATTATTTTATTCATATTTTTTTATTATTTCATAGATTATTATATATGTACATATTAAAAATGGAATAAAATGATAAATAAAACATTAAAAAAATAAAATTCTTGTATAAAATACATAGAAAAATTAACAATGTACTGTGTTAGAACCACGTTTTTGGCCGTTTTCGCCGATTTTTGGAGGATGCATCGTGCATCTTTTCACGATGATATCTTCTTGACTTTTTCTCCTCTTATATCCATTATACACGCCCAATATATAGTTTTAGCATTGGATCATGTATTTGCCCTATTTTCCTCGAGCTTTGGAGCATGATTATCATGTTGTCTGACCCCCCCTCTGCTGTGCGTCAGAACATTAGTTTTTGGATCATACACGCCCAGAGGTTGCTTGAAGGATTGGATCAACGATATGCTAGATATCCATCGTTCTTTGGAGCCGCCCACCTCACATGTACAAAAAGACCACATCTTCTTCCAATTTGTTTTTGAACCCTCTTGGACCCATTTTGGCCACCCTCCTTGGAGCTCAAGATAGAGTGAAGTGACAGTGAGCTCCCTTGCTCCCCGGAGGCGCGACTAGGCGAGTCGAAGGGCGGCTCCATCACCATCTCCGGCCACCTTAGCCGTGAGGTCCATCTCGCCATTCTTAGCTTGAGGTTTCGTATTTTCTTTCATTTTTTTCTCTTGTTTTTTTGCTCTTTATTCACTTGTAGATCGTAGATTTATTCTAGCATTTCGTTTACTTGCTTTTTAGTCACTTAATCACCTAGCTCATCTCTCGCCGGAGCAAGCTCCGGCGAGCTTCGATCCCATCATTTCGACTCTCATTCATCCTCCTCAACGCGGCTTTCATCTCACCGTCGCCATCCTCCGCGATTCTACGTATCCTCATACACAACCCCCTTCATCTTCGTCCACATACGGTGGTCGGAGCACATCCTTCTTCCCTCACCAAAGCGAAGGAAAATCCATTCACATCCCATTTTTGTGTACCTAACATCTTGGCCTAGTTTTGTACTCGAGCCCTTCTTCTAATTGCAGGTACATCGGAGCACTTTCACGCACATTCCCTTGTTATCCAAGATCAGCTTGACGCCACCTGGGTTAGTGGGGCATTTTGCAATCACGTCCCCGCATTTTCGGCATATTTCGGAAAGTTTTCGAGTACATTTTTGTACTGCAGTTTCGTATTTACTTTTTCATCTGTACCCCTGTGTTGTAATAGCTATATCTCATTCGTCTGAACTCGGTTTCTCGTGAGATTTTTTTGTTAGAAAGCTGTTTAAGAGTTCTACATCATATCCAAATTTCAGATTTTTCTAATGTAATAACTATTTATGGCGAATTTATGAAGTCAGAGTACTGATTGGACTTGTTTTGTTGATAACGCTTGAAATACTCAATATCACTCGCTCATTTTTGGATACGTTGTAGTAATTAGCAGTGCCGAATTTGGGTTCAAATTTCAACAAAAAATATTGCGATTTGTGTCCTGTAGAATTTCTACAACATTTTAAGTGATTGATTTATTTTGGGAGCATCTTTCATCTATTTGAAAATCTAAAAATATGTCCATGTGCCCCTAACTTTGTTCTATAATCAAAGATTTTTGTTGTATTTTTATCTTTTTGTTTGAGTAGACAAAAAAATCAAAAACATCATTTCTACCTTCCTGCAGTCTTTTATTTTTATTATATTCATTACCTTTTAAAATTTCCAAAAAAATTATATTTTGTTTGTTTCTGTATGTTTTAACTTCAGACCAAAAATCATTAAAAATTTCAAAAGAAAACCCCTAAAAATAGCAAAACACCAAAATCTTCCAAAAAATTCTTAAAAATTCGAAAAAAATCCTAAAAATACAATTTCAGTTTCTAAATTTTCCTTATTTTGTTATCTTTATTATAAAATTAAGTTGAGGAAGTTTTGATTCTGTTTGGTATTTTTCATCCTCATTTTAATTTCGGCCAATAACCTATCTCACTATTTACTAGTATTTTTGCCCTTAAAAATACCAAAAAAATTAGGAAAAATCTAGAAAAATCACAAAAACATTAGAAAAATATAAAAATCACAAAAACATTCCATTTCCTGTATTTTGAGTATTTTCCCCTATTTTTATCCCTCTCTTATCTCTAGTGTACATATATATTCCTTATATACATTATATCTTTATTAAAAGAAAAAGAAAATATAAAAGTACGAAATATAAAAAGGAAATACAAAATCAGTAAATTAGAAACCTAAATATAAAAATATAAAATCAAAAATTAAATAAAAAAATATAAAATTCAAAACCCACAAAAAAAATAGAACTTGTAGGCACTTGATCACAATCACATTTTGCACTTAGCTTGATCTATCCTGCCTTGCTCCCTGTGTTCGAACTCTCTACATACTTGCACCTATACATCTTTTATGTAGAGTTAAAAATAAATTTGACTCCACATTTGCTTGTCATTGTTTGATATTTGATTGTGGGTTCATTGTTGATTAATTACGGGATTTTGTAGTGGTCAAGACATCGACTGTTGATTCGCCTTGTGAATCAATACGATCACTCTCAATTTCGTGATTATCAAGCCAGCACTAACATGCAGCTTTGATGCGATCGGATCGATCGTATTGAGCGACTGGGAGTAAAGGTGGGTAGCGATAGGAGAGGTGGGCCACGTGGGCGATGCTGGATGAGTCTCCTTTCCTTCATTATTCTTTGATCAATCTTCGGTGGAGAGGAGCCTGATCTCCAAGAGCTTCTTTTCACAGAAGGGTGCCCAGCCTCCGAGCCGTCCGGTGACAGCGAGTCGACCCTCGTCGAGGCCATCACGGCATGTCCGATCTCAAGGTGAGATCTACTTTATCTTTCGACGTTCTTCTAGATTAATTTTAGATTTTGATTCACAGTCATTTATTTGTTAATTTTTTAATCGTAGTTGTCATCACTCCCTATTGATCCGCCATCGAATCCGATTTTTCATCTCACATTCATGATCTCTACATTTCACATTCTACCTCACATCATCTACCAACTCCAACCACGAATGGTGGTCGGATCTCCGGATCTTTCTTCCATCTTGGCGGATCCGTATGCATCCACTCACATTTTTTTCGTGTTCGGATTTTCTTGGATCGAGCCGCCGTGCTCGTATCCTCATTTGTTATGAAAAAAAAAAACAACAACAACAAAGCCTTTTCCCAGAATTAAGTAGGGTCGGCTACATGGATTCTTCACCTCCATTCAGATCTATCTTGGGTCAATCTCGGGCTTATATCCACAAAACAAAGATCCCTTCGTATGGTCTCTTTCCAACACTTCTTGGGTCGTCCCCGCCCTCTCTTAGCCGGATCAACATCCCAACACTCGCATCTCCTAACTGGTGCATCAGTTGATCTTCTTTGCAAATGACCAAACCATCATAAGCGGTTTTCTCGCATCTTATCCTTGATCGGAGCAACACCAACTTTCTTTCTGATTGCATCATTTCGAATCCGATCTTTACGTGTCTATCCACACATCCACCTTAGCATTTTTATTTCTGCTACATCTATTCTCTGCACATATCTATGGTTCACAGGCCAACATTCAGATCCATAGAGCATAGTAAATCTCACGGCTGCTTTGTAAAACTTTTCTTTAATTTTTAAAGGAATTTTCTTATCACAGAGAACAACAGAGGCTCCTCTCCACTTTAGCCAACCTGCATTTATTCTATTAGTAAAATCTTCATCAATTTCCCCATCATGTTGCAAAATAGATCCCAGATATCTAAAAGAATCTCTTTCGAATGTTATCATCACCAATCTTCACCTCAATTCCTTCACCATTGCTTCCACCAAAGGTGCACTCCATATATTCTGTCTTAGCCCTACTTATACGAAATCCTTTACTCTCCAACTCATGTCTCCAGACCTCAAGCTTCTCATTTACTCCATCTCTAGTCTCGTCAATCAACACAATATCATAAGCAAATAACATACACCAAGATATCTCATCCTGAATGTGAGTTGTCAACTCGTTCATAATCAAAGTAAAAAAGAAATGAACTCAAAGCTGAACCTTGATGTAAACCAATGTTGTCAAAATAACCAGTCTTCCCAGACGGGGTCCTTACACAAGATAAAACCCTATCATACATGTCCTTTATGAGGATAATGCATAGGACAAGCACTTGTCTCTTCTCCAAAACTCTCCACAATATCTCTCGTGGGATAGAATTATAAGCCTTCTCCAAATCAATAAAGACCATACGGAGGTTCTTCCTTTTTTATGAAAGAATAAAATAAAAAATATAGTTTTGTTTTATCCTATAAAACAAATATTAGATAGGGATAAAAAAACTATGTATTTTTATTTTTTTTTGCATAAACAAATGAGGATACGAGCATGACGGCTCGATCCAAGAAAATCTGAACACGGAAAAAAATGTGAGCGGATGCGTGCGGATCCGGCGAGATGGAAGAAAGATCCGACCACCGTTCGTGGTTGGAGTTGACAGATTATGTGAGGTAGAATGTGAAATGTAGAGATCAAGAATGTGAGATGAAAAATTAGATTCGAGGGCAGATCAAATCGGGAGTGATGACAACTACGATTAAAAATTTAACAACTAAATGAATGTGAATCCAAATCTAAAATTAATCTAGAAGAACGACGAAAAATAAAGTGGATCTCACCTTGGGATCGGAAATGCCATAATGGCCTCGACGAGGGTTGACTCGTTGTCACCGGATGGTTCGGAGGCTAGGCACTCTTCTATGACAAGAAGCACTTGGCGATCAGGCTCCTCTCCTCCAGAAATTGATCAAAGAATAATGAAGGAAAGGAGACCCATTAAAAAGAAGATGAAATCCAAAAAGGAAGATATTTACAAAAGAGAAAGGTGTTTATTGGTGCAATTAATAAAATAAATAAAATAAATTAAAAAAATGAATTTTTATAATTACAATAATAATAATAGTAATTAATAATTGTCAAAAATTAAAGAGCCGCCTTAGTGGTGGCTAATTAAGGTAATTATTGAATTATACACATATGGTATTTTATTATATATAATTAATTAATTAATTAAATGAATTATTTTCATCACTTTATTTATTTAATTAATAAATAATAATTATTTATTTTTTTGAGATAGTTATTTAAGGAAAAGATTATATGCATATGATACATACATATAGTACATTATACACATGTACAAATAATAAAAAAAGATTTT
The DNA here is from genome assembly GCA_037367405.1 of Ottelia alismoides. Taxonomy (NCBI): domain Eukaryota; kingdom Viridiplantae; phylum Streptophyta; class Magnoliopsida; order Alismatales; family Hydrocharitaceae; genus Ottelia; species Ottelia alismoides. The sequence goes on from JAZKJV010000898.1 coordinate 89,929, forward strand.
TTAAATTAAAAATTTTTATTTACTTTAAATTACTTGTGAACAATATTTACAATTACTAAAAAAATAATATGTACAATAAATAAATAAAAATAAATAAATATAATAAATACATGATCAAATTGCAAAAATCACCCCCAGAAAATCGACTTTTCAACAGTAACTCCAAAACTTATGAAACCAACTATTTTAAAGATAATTTAATTTAGAATACAATGGAAGTGAGTTTGGTTAAATTTGAGATCATATGACTCCGGAATTGATCTTTCAATTATCTCTTTACGGTTTTTTCCAAGTATGGTTGCTTTTATTCTGTATATGATTTTATTTTGTAATTATTTTTATTATATACAAATATTTTTATTTATAACTTTTTTTGAATATTATTTAATTTGAGGTCAATTTATGGACAAATAAAATAATGTTAGTTTTATACAAATATATACAGAAAAATATTTACAACACATTTTTTTTCGATTTTTTAAGGATCCTATCTCCCTCTACTTTATTCCTGGTCGATCAGGTCAAGGTTTGACCTTCTCTCAGGGTTTAGGTCAGCTTGTATCTATTACATATATATAGTCTTTTTCTTTTCTTTATTTTTCCTTTATTTCTTTCTTTATTTATTTTAGTTTAAAATAATAATTAATATCCAATATTTACACACAGATGCATGTTAGTAAGATTATGGAGTTAGTATTATATACAAGTGTTTTATAATGGATTTTAAGCTAAAATAAATAAATAAAGATGATGAAATGCAGATTTATCATCTCCCTATGCTTTAACTTTGCTAGTCCCTTAGAAAACACTTAAGTGAGTAAAAGTAAAAGAAAGGAAAAATAAAGAAATTAAGGCATTACTAGTATTAAACTTATCTTCATAAAATTGTAGTATGGAGCTCTTTCAGACCTTTGGATTATTAGTGTGGCGGAACCTTAATGGGAAATGGATTTAAAACCTAACAACCTCTAAGTTCCACAAGACTCCTATTCATGTCTCCTCAACAGTCAGATCAGAACAAGTATACATACACACATTCTTATGACTATGAATCTTTACTTGTACGGTGTAAGTGAAATATAGCTCCCCATCTCAAAAGTAGAAAAGAAAGAGCCTCCTTCAATAAGGTAACTCTAGTCCCCCGATCTAGCAATTCTTTCCTCAAGGAGCGGGGACATTCCCTTCTAAGTTCAAGTACAACCAGCTCAAGAAGAGGAGATGTAGAAAAGAATAGACGGTAACCAGTGTAGCTACCTATCCTTGGATGCATGACTAGTGTAGCCAAGTCATCCACCTGCAAACTTATAAAATTTGACTTTGAAGCTCTTATTAATTTCTTTTTTTATCCTTGTATATACACTCCAGCAGATATTTTACTTTTCAATAAGGCCTATCCATTTTTGGAGATTTTGTATTTTTCTTTCCTTTTTTTGAAAATATATACAAGGTGCATAATGTAAATAAGGAGTTTTTCTTCTTGAGCAAGTATATTATCCCTCTTTTGAAGCATTATTGCAACTCCACGGCATCCTGTCTTTAGACCTCAAAGCCACCAGATCAGGTTGAGATGCACATCCCTCTCTAGAGGAAGATGAGAGGTTCCGCCTAGATGTATTATCCTTGTATGCTACTCCAAGCTAAAAGATTCTGCCTCCTCACTACCTCCTCCATGAAGAGCTACGTGTAGAGTGCTTATCCAAGATAAGCCACGATCTGAAAGAATCATGTGTGTGTTGTTAAATGTTCTACTTAGACTAATCAAGATGACATGTGAACATAATCTTATGGACTCAAAGAATTAAGTCACTAGGACCTGAAAAGTCTTAACTCCATTTCTTATAAGGTTCCTATGAAATTAAGTGGATTAATGTCCAACTAAGCTCCATTCTTCAATTTTATTCCAGACTTAGTTTAAATGTCAATGCTATCCTGAAAAATGCACACGCAAATGCTAGAATTATGTACAATGCAAAAAGAAAGCATCTTTTTGAAACAATTTTCTAATTTTGAACTTTTTATGGATTTTCGGAAAAAATGATGCACGTGTGGAAAGATCTTTTTTAAGGAAAAATGGTTAGTAAAATATATACAATTATATACAAGGTTTATATATATTGTTTTGTTTTTGTTTTGTTTTTGTTTTTTTGATTTTTGTTTTTTTGTTTTTATACACATGTTAATTTTATGAATTTATATGCATATTCCCAAAATAATTATTTCAAAAGTACGAGTTTTATCTAAAGTATATATACAATATATATATATATATATATATATATATATATATGACACCCCCTATACTTAGCTCAAACTATGTCCTCATAGTGATCAGAGAGCGGCAAAGGAAGACATAACTCATGCTAAGTATAGAAAAGTGAAAAGATTCCTATACTATAACGACTCGAAGAGAAGATGAAAAGAATAAAATTCAATGATCTTCCTTATACTTAGGATCAAGTAATCCTAAGTATAGAAGACTATACAAAAGGGGGAAACCGATGAAGAGAATGCATGGACTCAACGGCTCGACTTGCCCCTCTATACTTAGGGTAGAATAGCCCTAAGTATAGAATTTCAACAAGTTGGGGGACAATCGAGAGAACAGAAGAATAAAAACACAAAAGAGATGATATGAACAACATCACCCCCCTATACTTAGGGTAGAGGATCCCTAAGTATACGCAACAACAAGAGTGATGAATAGGACGAGTATGAAAAACACAAATCATTCACCCCATATACTTAAGATAAAGCACATCCTAAGAATAGCATATATACATGTGGAAACATGACGAATGATAAAAGGGGAGAAGAAAGAATGAAACGAAAGGATATACAAAAGGTTGTCAGCTCATGTATCAGATGCAAAAGATGGAATCAAAAGATCACCATCTGATACCACAGATACAGAATCAACGACGGACATGAACGTATCATGATCTAGATATGGCTTTAGTAACTATACATTCGCAACAAATAGCTGTGCGTCAGATGACAACCCGGATATGACAATACTCCCATTGTCACGCATAGCTCTCACGATGAACGAGCCTGACCATTTTCTTTTTAATTTTTCTGGAAACAGCTTCAACTTAGCATCAAATAAACAAACTTTCTGATCAGGAGAGAAGGTCTTCCTTCAAATGGGTTTATCATGCCATCGCTTGACTTTCTCCTTATACATGAGTGAGTTATCATATACTAGTAATTTATTCAAATCCAACTTCATGTTCTTTCCCGCCTTCTCATAATCTTGATTGCATACACGGAGTACCCATAAAGATTTGTAAATTAATTTCACTGGCGGGTGGCAAGGCTTTCCATACACCAATATATAGGGAGACATACTCAAATGAGACTTGTACACCGTTCGATAAATTGAATCAACACTATCGATATTTTTGTGTTAAATCCCTACATTTAGTTACAAAGGACAAAGAACCAGTTCGTTTACAAGAGATCAGATCAAAGAGGGTGAATTGAGAAACCATGCAACTTTGTTGTTATTTAGTTTGAAGTAAACCATTAAAATCCACAAGAACTAAGTTGTAGACGACTCAGCGTGAAATGTCAACATTTTGGTGCTGAAGAATCGATTTCTTAATGGGGCTGCAGGGACAGGTGGACGGGGAGATACGAAGCTCACCTGTGGGATAACTCGGGCGCGAGGGAAGGCCAAAAGCGCAAGGGTCGTCAGGGTAAGGCTTCTCTGCCGCTATTTACCCCATCAACGCTTCTTTACTCTAGATTCAGACGATTCTTACTGATGAGAGAAGTAGATGTTTCATCATCACACTCTGCTTTTTATTAGGATTTGAAAATTTTGCATACCAGAAAACAAAATATCTGGCTGAAATACTTTGCAGCAAAGAATCGAGATATGCATTCAAACTTGTTTTTCGTTTCACTCCAACTTCAATACTCGTAATATCATTCTTCGATTATTTTATATAATGTTAAACTAGGTGGAGATACAAATCAAGGAGGGAGGGAGGGAGAGAGAGTAGACTGATGTGTTGAGGGAGGGTGAGAGAGAGAGAGGAGACTGATGTGTTGTTGGCGTACGGGTGGGTCCAAATGGGCCTACTGCGATGCCGCCGTTTGGGATTTGGGTGTATGTGATTGTGTGGACAGTGTAATTGAGATGATGATATAGATCTATCTATCTATCTCTCCATCCTATCCCATCGGATGTACAGCTTCCTGCTCCTCAGTGGAGTACACTAGTGTATCTACGTCACCTGCTCTTGCAGGTGACTTGTTCCAATTACCACAACTACGACGGTGTGTTTGTTTGTGCACTTAATTCCATTATCATATCCTTAATTTCGTTTTCAGTGCATCTTATCTTTACTCTCTATCGGATTCTCCCGTTCAAACAATCTTTATACAGTTCTTATCAAAGTTCAAACTCCTTGCATCGTCATAACAATACGTGATGCTAATACACACACTTATATTGGATCCTATCTCTGTAAGTTGAGCTTTAATATTTTCCTCTGTGCACATTAGTGTTAAATAGCAATGATTACGGTCTATTTAAAAAGATAAGGCAATATCTAACTAGTAGGGATCCTCTGCAGTTAGATATTGCATCCTAGTACTGCAGTTAGATATTGCATCCTAGTACTGCAGAGGCCAGCTGTAAAGGTAGGTGTGATATGAACCGCTTGATCAAGATCGAGCGATTCACACAGTAATGATTGAAAAAAACCTCGATTTCGTGTTAACCGTTCGATCATGATAGAACGATTGACGCCACACCCTCTTCTACGGTCGGGCTCTGTAGTATTGGAGTTAATCCCCATTGTGGTATTAACTTTTAAAAATATTCCTCAAAATGAGGATAGTTTGAAAATAATTCCCAGAGTAGGCATATATTGGCAAACTGTTTGTCACTTCGTGTGCTGCGCGCGGCAAACGGTTGGCTCGTCACATGGACAACAAAATCTAGATTTTCTGTCCCCTCCCGTCCGTCCATGTGACGCGGCAAATGGTTTGCCGCGCGCGGAACACGAAACGGTAAACGATTTGCTGAAAATTATTTTCAAACCATCTCCATTTTGGGTATATTTTTCTCTCTCTCCTTAATTAGGTAAAACCCCCGTAGTCTTGAAAAGGAACCGTGCCCAATACCTAACTGCTACCGGATAAGTTATATATATTGGTCTATTTTATTACTATTTAACCGGCATCATTAATATTTTATACAGAAATGAAAGCCACGCTTCTACACTTTATTATAATTTAAAATAATCAAACCTATCAACATGGTGGTCTTTGATTTGAGGTACACCTGAATCGATTAGCATATGAAAATGGATTCCATTCCGTCGATCTGTACGTACTGTTGAAATGGATTAATTAATCCTTATCTCGGAGAACGAACTGTAATACAAAAAGTGGCGATCGATGATTACTTCACATTACGAGCATATCAGATCCTCCAAAATCATATTATTAAGCGCGGTAGATCATATATGTTTGATGTTCACTGTATTCGGAGTTGATGGGCTATGTATTGGCATGAGTAGCAAGGGTTGCATAGCTGGGGAGGTGTCTCTTTGTGCATGGAATAGTTCCTTCTGCCTCCATGAGGCCTTGACATGACGAACCCTTCTCCATTCGGTGGCTTGTCAATCGAACTTCAAAAGCATCGTGCTGGTGCATGTGCATCAAATTATTAATATATATGAGGTCCCTTTCCATAGATTTGCCGAATACGTATAGTTCGTCTGGGCACATGGGATGGGATGTAGGGCTCTAAATCCAACACCTTTGACCGAAGGGATATGTTTTTAGAACTTTGACCAAGGAGTAGTTTCAGGATTTTAGCTACAGGGGGTGGTGTTAATGCATGGGTATATGTTGGACGTACGTGGCCTCGTCGTGCGTTGCATTGAACTGCATGGGCCTTTGTATGCCATTACTTCCTTTCTTCCGGGCGGCTGCGCAGCGCGTGTACTGTTTACAATTTTTTTTAGGGAAAAAAAGGGTGCACTACTTTAGAGGCAAACATTCAAAAAACTTTATATTCACAAATTAAACATCATAGTTACATGGTTCAAGAATCTCGGAGTCGCTCTCTCCTAAAATACACCCCATTCCTCGCAAGCAAAATCGCCAAGAGGGTTGCGGTTGACTGGATCTTTGTACTGGTATGGCCATTTACCGACGACTCAATACAACGCCAGAAAGATTGACAGTTCTCTGACTCGATCTCTGTGATGGCGGCCTCCCTCCACACATCTTTTGACTTTGGACAGGTAAAGAAAAGATTATCGATGTCCTCCACCTCCTCATAACAACGTCGGCACAGAACATCGGAACAATGAAACAGTCTTGCCCTTCGAGCACTAGTCAACAACCTCTCTCTTCACATCAACCACATGAATACTTTGACCCGACGTGGGATCTTCCACCTCCAAATCTGACCCAAAGATGGCTTCGCAATCCCTGGATCGAAAACGAATAATGTGTATAAAGCTTTATAGGCCTTCTTCACTCGGAAACTGCCATCCGACCATACCCAATGATCACACCTATCACATGGAATTCCCACATGAGAGAGTATATCTCTCAAGCATTGCACGTCGACCGTATTCTCAGAAGATAGTTGCGAACGGAATGGAGGTGACCAACCATTTCCATTCCACGCCTCGCAGCCACGCAATCTCCGATTCTCTGCCAAATCAAATAAACTGGGAAAAAGTTCAAGAAGCTTCCCAACACCCAACCAGTCGTCATCCCAAAATATGAAGGTATCTCCATCTCCAAGACATGGCCGCATCAACTGTGAAATTTGAGGACGGATGGAGCTGACCCCTCGCCAAAAGTTTGAGGGCTTAGATACACTGCCCGATCTCCAATTTAGTGCCCCTGAAGCTCCATATATTCTTTGAAGCAAAGTGCAAGTGAGGTCTGAGCTACCGCCCCAAATACGGGCAACCCATTTTGCTAGTAGGGCCCTATTCATCTCGTCCAAGTCAAGAACACCAAGGCCACCATCATCCTCCAATAGAGTAGCAGTCTTCCACCCAACCAAGGCACGCCTTTGAAGTCACCAGATCCGACCCAGAAAAAACTATGCATCGACTTTTCCAAACGATTATGAATTCCACTGGAAGAAGCCTGGGTGACATATAGAAAATAGGGATGGTGGATAACACCACTTCAAAAGAACCAAACGTCCTCCCTTAGAGAGGCACGAGGCTCGCCAGCCAGCAAGACATCGTTCCACCCACTCCATCATAGGAATCCAATCATATTGGTGCAAGCGTCCAGATACCAGAGGCAAGCCCAAGTAGTTGAGAGGCAGTGCTCCACGTTGGAAGCGTAGAGATATCCCGCACTCCAATACCTCCTCCTCCGTCATATTAAAAGGAATGAAGACAGACTTGTCACCATTAATCTTGAGACCCGAGACATCTTCAAATAGATAAAAAACAATAGCAATCCCCTTTGTCTCCCGAGCACCCCTCTCCACAAAGAAGATTGTATCATCCGCATACTGAAGTAGATGGATAGACAACTCATCAAGATGATACCTGATGAATACCCATTCATCACTCTTTATTCTTATATTTTAGCTACAAAAACCTTTGCAAATGCATGTAGATATGTGTAAATAGGAGTAATTAGCAAAAGCATGCATTGTGTAAAAATCTATAATTAGCATGTTTTTGTGCAAAAATAAAAGAATAAAGATTAAAAAGAAAAAGAGGGAAATATTTAGAATAAATATTGAGCAACCTAACCCAAGGGAGGGCTCAGTATGTGCCTGACCGCATAAAAGCCACAGTAGAGGGAGATAGGGGCTCATGTGTAAATATTTGTGTAAATAAAATAAAAATGTTTTCCTCACCAAAAATATGCTTGTAAATATTTGTATATATTTATAAAAATATAAAAACAAAATAAAAAGTCAAAAATTAAAAAGAATCAAAAATATCCCTTTCATCATGTACATATACCACATCTATGTATTTATTTAACCTTGAAAATTAATAAAATTAATCTTTTTAATTTTTGTAAATACTCTATGTTATATATTGTAAATAAATAAAATAAAAAGAATCAAAACAAAAATCAAATAAAAATAGAAAAATCAAAAATACAAAAATACATTGTACATATACCATGTATATACCATGTACATAACTATTTATTTTAAATATGTATAAAAATAATAAAAATAAAATAAAGATACCTTTTTATTCCTTATTTTATTATATAAATAAATAAAATATAAAATGGGAATAAAATTGTATAAAAATAATAATTAAAAATCAAAAATCAAAATCCCATATATTGTATATATACCTATATCTAACCCTACTATGTACATACCTTATTTTTATTTCCAAAAATTAATTAAAAATCACAAAAAACAAAATAAAAATATCTCATGTTTTAAGTTTTTAAAAATTCGGTCATTTTCTGGCCCAAAATAATTAAATAAAAACTCAATGCTTGGCGGCCTCTGATTGGTCCACGGGGGATTGTTGACCCCCGGTCAACTCTCCCCCCAGGACCACCAGAGCCGGATCCAGAGTGGCGACCCGATTTCTCGATTTTCCTCCCGCTCGATCCGACCGCCAACACCCCAAACCCCGGGCTCCGATTACTCTCTGATCATCGAGGACCCTCGCCCGGGGTAGGTTTAGAGGATCCAAGCTCCGCGCATCTCGCCCGACCCCTATCTTCTCGGATCCTCCTCCATATATAAAGTCATCTCCGGCGACCTAATTCTTTCATCTTTGGTCATTCCCCTTATTCCCTGTGAGCTCCAGAGTGATCGCACGAGTGACAGCGAGCGTCTCCACCTGTTGCAGCGAGGCGAGGAGGAGGATACCACTGATCCGACGAGTATCACCGCCGTGCTCCGCCCTGAGTTGGAGCTCGAGCCTCGGACGTCGGCGTTCCTTGAGGCGAAGACCCAGAGCTGCGCAAGCTTGACCACAGCCCATTCCTTCACCCAGGTAGACCTGTAGTTCTTTCTTTTTCTCTAATTTCCGATTTCCCCCATTTCGTTCCGCCGCCGTTCTCCGCCGATTCCGATCACGTCCGACCACCGTTCGACCATCAGGCTTCACCATAGCCTCCGCCTTCCTCCCGCGCACCTTCTCCATACCTCCATCCAACCCAGCACGCACAGGAGCTGGGGTTCAAGCCCCCCCCGTCCCCACCTCGCCGGAGCTCGCCCATTCCGACTCACCGCTCACAGTCACCCCGCCTAACTGGGTCGAGGCACTTTGCCCTCGACCCGCGATTCTGCTGGAGTGTTTTGCAGGGTCATCCGAGTCCATCTGAGGGCTCGGACCGTTTGGACCAGCAGCTGGGTCTCCGCCGACCTCGCCTGAGCTCCTCGGAGCTCCGTCGAGCCATCGGAGGCCACTAGTCGACGCGGGAGCCTACAGAGCTTCTTCTCCGATCTTCAGAGGCCCGCGCGGAGGCCGGGAGCGCGCACAGCAGGCCGGCGAAGGTCGCCGACCATCAGTTCTTCCACGACCTCCAGACACCGTTGGATCGACCAGAGCAGCACCAGCGTTGAGAGCCGCCCCATTTGGACCGTCCGATCTACACGTGGCAGCCATCCAGCCGCTCCGGTTAATAAAGGGTAATTTACCCTTAGGCCCTTATCTTTGCGTTATTTCGTATTAGTCCTGTAAATATTTAAATACGTTGTTTAGTTTTAGGTTTAATTGCATAGAGGACCCTGAGCTTAGTATAATTGCATATATACCCCTGCCTGTTGTGAGCCACGTGCTTCGTCACGTGTTGTTTTTGGGATTGCAGTCTATACCCTTGTTGTTCTGGTTGTTATGGAATGAATTAAATCTTTTTGATATTTGCATTTATGCCCCTATGAATGGTTTAATTTCGCATGTGCGTTTTATTCTGGGTTATTTGCAACATAGCCCCCTGGACTTTTGGTACGTGTTACCAATAAGTCCTCGGGACTTATTTTCTTTACATATAGGTCCCTGAGTGCCCCAGGCACGCGCTTGGCGCATGATTTGCTGGGTTAATTGCACCTGGACCCCCAGAACTTTGGGTATTTGCATTCCAGTCCCTGTGCACAGTACCCCTTTGTTATTTTTGAATAAAATATCAAATCACCTCCAAATTCGATGAAAATTTGACACATGGCTCCTGCCATGTTGTAGGATTTTTGTGAATTTTTTAGGACATTTTTGATTTTGTTTGTTATTTTTAAAAATTCAAAAACCATCATTTTTGTTACTGTCTAGATTGAAAAATCACAAAAAATATAAAAATTCCCCTAAAAATTCCACAAAATTAGGTACTGTTTAGTTTAGTTTCCTTGATTTTCTAGCCAATTTTGGCTATTTTTCATTGTTTAAAAACCCTAAAAACTTAAAAACACTCAAAAACCCATAAAAATTCTAATAAATGAATTAAAAACCCAAAAATAATAAATTTGGTACCCAAATTTTCCTTGTTTTACCTACTTTATAGGAAAATTACCTCCAGGCCTTTTTGAGGCCCTTAGATATTTTATATAGGGTTTCTTGGCTCGGCTGGACAGTACCACTTAGTTTTGCTATTGTTTGATTTTTAGAAAATAAAATAAATATCAGAAAAATCCCAAAAATTCACCAAAAACATAAAAAAATATAAAACACATAAAAATATTTTTGTTTTAATTTTTGGTTGATTTTTGTTGCTTTAAATAAATTGTTGAATGTGTGCTTGTATTTCCTTTTCTTAATTTCCTAATCATTTAAAAATTCAAAAAAATATAAAAATAATTAAAAACCACTAAAAAAATATTTTGTCTTTTATTTTATTTTGTTTTTACTACTTCGTAGGCCTTCGGCCAATCCGTGCTCCTTGAGTTCGACCCTGGGTGCTATACCAGGTTAAACATATAGCAGGACCGCTTCCTTGCTTTGATTGATTTTATTTTTTTGCGAGTGGTTCATTTTTCTTGATAGACACATCCGAGTGATTGAGGTCGCAACGACCATCGATTCAGTATCTTTACCTTAGTCTCTCGGGATTTTTGTGCTATCAGAATGGCGCCGTTGCCGGGGAGCATGGCTTAGTAGTTGATTTTCTTTTTGTTTTTTATTTTCGCGGCTTTTCGCGGCTCTTCCAGAGCTCGCGGCTCTTCGCGGCTTTTTGTCTATATTTTATTTTCACTTTATTTTGCTTTATTTTCTTTTTCTTTTATTTTTGTTTTTGTTTTCTTTTGTGTGTTTATTTTATTCTGTATTTTTGCACATATACCTTTATTTTTCATTTCCTTTTATTTTTCTTTTATTATTATTTGATTATTGGTTCTGACCACTTTGTTTTCTCTTGCGAGGGCCCGAGGACCGAGGCGGCTACTCTCGAGAAGCCGACGCAACCGCGGAATTCGGAGGCGGCTCCTTTCTTCGCGGAGCCGCAGGAGAGAGTGAGAGAGTTGAGTGGGCGAGGTCTTTTACTTTATTTCATTATTATTGTAATAATACAGGGACTTGGACTTGGATAGTTGTGGACTTGCCGTAGCGGGTCTGTTTCGCCGAGCACCGGTGTGCTCGGGGGACCCTTAAGACTTGCACGGTTTTTCGCGGGTTTTACGCGGCTTTCTTTTCTTTTTCTTTCTGCCTTTTCCGGTGTTTACGCGGTTTTTGCTCGAGCCCTTAGACTTAGGATTTTCTGGTGAATGTGCCGTAATTAGTAGTATCCACACACCTAACTGCTTATCTGTTCCCATAGATCGTTAATTGGACCTACTTAAAAATCACTAATAAAAATAACCGATTCATTTGCCTTCGTAGCCTACGTGCCGCAGCCCGTCCTGTAAAGCGCTTACTCCTACCCCCGATTTGTCGGACAGAGGAGGGACAGGCCAAGACCGGACTCTTTGGCTTGGAGGTCGGTGACCGGTTAGACAGTTCTTCGCTAGAAATTGCTCGTTTAGGACTCGGCTTTCCCATTGCATCATATAGGTAGTTTTCTTTCTGTCTTTACTTTTATGCGCGGATCATATTGCATGTAGAGTGCTGGAGACAGGTACGCATTTCTTACTCAGCATGCATCATTGATTTATCGCGCATCGGCTTTTTCGTCTTCTCCCCCCTGTTTTGGACTTAATAATCAGGAGAACCGAAAAATTCGTTAGGCCATTTGTTTGTTTTGAAAAATACTAAAAAGTGAAAGCATAAAATTGGGACTGGTTAATACTATTGATCTTAAAATCCACTCACCCTAAAAATTTTGTCTTGGGGATAGCAACCCCCTCATTGTATGGTTTGGATGCGCGAGAGAGTGACCCGCACCCTAGGTAGAGCTCCCCGGTGCTAGTCCCGACTGATTACCGACTTTTCCGTGCGGGCCAGTCGGTTGGGTTAGCATCGGATATCCTAACAGGTCACGTAAGCGCTCTGATATTTTGTGTGTTCACCAAATAAAATTGACAAGATAAATTGACCGAACTTTCACGGTCTTCAGCTCGCGTTGCGTTGGTGAACCGGGGGTTTGTTTGTGATCATAGTTGCTCCAGATCTCATCCGCCTTATTCGCCAGATCAAGATGATGGGTAGACGGTCTCTTAGGCAGCCTCTGGTTGCACCGCTTTCGGGCACGTCTACCTCATCATCTAGGTTGGCTCGCGAGAGCTCAGACCCGCTCTCCGAGCCCGAGTACGACTCCACCCTGTTCCCCCTCGACCCCCTTTCTGTTCTACCTGAGAGGCACGAGCCCGAGGAGAGACTGATTGATTTGACCGCACCTGAGTTGGGCTCGTTTGATTTTGCAGACATCATGGCCGGAGCCGGCAGTTCAGATGATCACTCCCGTCAGCCCGAGCATTTTGTACTTGTCCAGGGAGCGATCAACTCCACCCTGATCGCATCACTTGAGACAGTCCAGCAGCAGTTACGCGATCAGGGGGCATTCATGATATAGATGAGGCGAGAGTTGGAGAGGCTCAGAGCAGAGCGAGACCAGCAGAACGAGCCTGAGGAGATACCTGATGCAGAGGCACGAGCCGCAGCAGCCGCAGTCGCAGCAGCAGCCGCCGCCGCCGCAGCGGGAGGCGCTGCGGCAGGAGGACCACCACGACCGATGCGGGATTTACATAATCCCGGATCTACTCTGATGCATCACTGGGTAGTGGTGCCGGCGATCGTGGGGGACTTCAAGTTCCCTCCGAACACCTTGCAGTTGCTACCCCGCTTCCACGGACTTGCCACTGAGGAGCCCCATCTCCACCTCCAGGAGTTCCTGATGATCTGCAGCACTGTCCACGATCGCCACGTGGACCAGGACATGATCCGGATGATAGCCTTCCCGTTTTCACTGACAGATAGAGCAGCCACCTGGCTGAAGCATCTTGGGAGGTTTGTCTACACCTGGGAGCAGCTCCGCACCGAGTACTTGAACAAGTACTATCCACTTGGGCGGACGAATGCAGCGAGGGCCCTGATCAGCAACTTCTCCATGTTCCCCGACGAGCAGTTTCACGAGGCATGGGAGAGGTTCCGAGAGCTCCTAGACCGATGCCTGCACCACGACATCTCCAAGCCGAACCTAGTTCAGAGCTTTTTTAGCGGGTTGACGCCAGAGCTTCAGGGTCTGGTGAATGCTTCTTGCGGCAGGTCCTACTTCGCCAAGGACCACGACCAGGTCTGGGCCATTTACGAGGAAATGGCCGAAAACTACATGGTGATGTCCCAGACCAGGTTGTATACTCAGAAGACCCAGCCACAGCAGCCAGAACCCGTGCAGTACCAGCGGATAGCACGGGTAGATGCAGGTCCATCCAGTTCGTCCGCAGCCGCAGTAGCACAGGCAGAGTCGACAGCTGCGGACATGGGCATTATCAGCGAGAAGTTGGACCGCATGGAGCTGATTGAGAAGAAGCAGTGCCAAAGCATCACTCAGATGGAACAGATGGCACAGGTTCTGAGCGACATGAAGACACAGCTCATGTGTCTCCAAGAGGCACAGACGGCTTCTCAGCCCCGTCTTCAGTCGCGAGGCGACTCCGGCAGCAGCAGCAGCTCGTCCCAGCGCTCCAGCACCCCTGTGCAGCCTAGACAGGTTCACCTTGTACAGGCGGAGCCGTACCAGCAGCCGCAACCCACTTACCAGTCCCCACCATCTCCAGAGATGCAGATGGTGGTCTACCAGCCGGACCAGCCTCTGGCAGTACTCCCGCCAGCCCCCTACGATGCCGAGCCGTTGATGGATGTCAACGGGATTTGGTATGACCGCCCCCAGCCTGGGATCCGACGAGACCATCCCGGATTCAGGTGGGGGAGTGGTGGTACCCAGCCCCAGCAGCAGCCGTCAGGTCAGGGAGGGCAGTACTCCCAGCAGAGAGATCACCAGCCGCAGCAGCAGCCCCCAGCATACCAGCATCACCAGCCATCATCCTTCGGTCCTCGTCCCTATCAACAGCAGGGACAGTCGTGGAGACGTGAGCAGCAGGCTCACCCAGTTCAGCAGCAGCACCCTTCCTCATACACCTCTCTCCACCAGCAGCAGTTCCAGCAGCCTCACCCACAGTGAGGCTACCCGTCGGGCTCCCACGAGAGCCCCGCTTTGGATGACATCGCCCGCCTCCTCACGGACCAACAGGCCACATTCAGACGGGAGATGGACGAGTTCCGCCAGGAGATGCGGGACTTGATGAGAGGGAAGGCCGCCATTCTAGCCCAGATCGAGCCGAATCCGAATAACCTCAAGAGGAAATCTGAGCAGGTAGTACACACTGAGTTTGCCACTCCTAGTGACCCATTTGTTGATACATCTTCGGATCTATTTGATGCTGATTTTGTCACACTTAGGAGCGGTAGGACCCCAGCAGGCGGCGGCGCCTCATCTGAGCTTCACCACGAGGACATTTCAGAGGCACCACATGAGGAGGAGGAGAGTGGTACTGAGGCCGCTCCAGATGATGACGGTGGCACTGAAGCCACCAAGGATGCCGATCCCACCGGCGGTACTGAGGCCGCCGCTTCACCAGATCGAGTAGGTGGTACTGACACCACCAACAGAGCCGAGCCAGCCCGCGGTACTGATGCCGCGAGACATCTACCAGCAGCAGCAGCAGAGCCAGCCCACGGTGGTACTGAGGCCACCAGTGTTTGTCGTGATAGAGATGTTGTCTTTCCTTCAGTTCATGTACCTCAGAATACTGTTGTGAATAAAGGAAAAGGTTTAGTTTCTTCTGGTCCCACTGTGGTGTATGATGTATGTGTGGATCCGGTCATCGAACCGTCTAGGCCTTTTCCTAGTCCTTCATCTGAGAAGGACCCTGTGATCCCCTTCCCTAGAGCCCTTCAGATGGGGAAGGGGAAGAAAAAAGATCCAAAAAAGACAGTGCAGGAGGAGTTCAGCTAGAGTATGATAGATCGATTCCACATCCAGCTGACCCTCCAGGAGGCTTTGTAGCACATTCCCCTTCTCCAGCGATCTTTGAGAGAGAGGACTACAGTCAGGAGGAGGAGGAGGAACCATACTTCAGAGATACATGTGCTGACGAAAGCCACGTGTTTTGCGATCCAGAACCGTCTGCCAGCCAAGAGGCCAGATTCAGGGGCCCCGTATATCAGATGCCATATCAGTGAGCAGAGGTTCGACCGTACTCTTCTAGATAGCGGATCGTCGATTAACCTTCTTCCGGCAGCCCTTCTCGACCGCTTCGAGTTGGGCACTCTTCGACAGAGCAGGACAGTCCTTCAGTTTGCTGATCGATCTGTCAAGAGGCCGAAGGGGTTGTTACGAGACGTTATCGTCAGGATTCAGGGCCTGAAATTCCCCGTGGACTTCGTAGTGTTGGACATGGAGATCCATGAGTCAGTGCCGATACCCCCATCATCCTTGGTCGTCCGTTCTTGGCCACAGCCAAGGCGGTGACCGATCATGATAGCGGGAAGGTGTACTTTCGCGTCGAGGGCGAGAGTATACAAATAGAGACGGTCGAGGACTACAGAGCTAGAGAGAGAGCCCGCTCAAAGGCGAGTACAGACTCAGAGCAGCTGACAGACGCAGAGCCAGACATCCACCAGGACTGTGATTTTGTGATCACAGACGATGAGGCAGCTTGGGAAGATCCTGCAGCACAGACCATCCTCTCATATTCAGATGCAGCTGATGCCGAGATGATAGCAGAGGAGAGTTTGGAGAGCACAACCCTGGTTCAGGATACCCTAGAGGCAGCAGAGCCGGTCTGTGATCGCGACACGATGTTTATTGACGGTGGTACTGATGCCACCGTGGTTGATACAGATCCCTCGGATTCAGAGTCTGATTGGGCCGATTGCTATGATCAGATGCCAGACCTGAGTCCACCTGAGCCTACAGATGAGGAGGAGGCAGATGCAGAGCAGACCAGAGACAGTACAGTTGAGCAGCCTTCTCCCGATCCAGTTTGCGAGAGTACGCTTTCACTTTCCCAGGCAGATTTGGCAGATTTAGCAGCTTTCACTCAGTTTCTTCCACAGCCAGATTTGCCAGCACCTAGCATTCCAGAGCTGAAGCCGCTCCCTACTTTGCTGAAGTATCGATTCCTTGCGGGCGAGTCAGAGATGTACCCAGTCATCATCTCCGCCGAGTTGACTGGAGAGCAGGAATCCCGTTTGATGGG
Source organism: Ottelia alismoides (assembly GCA_037367405.1). Lineage (NCBI taxonomy): Eukaryota > Viridiplantae > Streptophyta > Magnoliopsida > Alismatales > Hydrocharitaceae > Ottelia > Ottelia alismoides. The sequence continues at coordinate 106,538 of JAZKJV010000898.1, forward strand.
GGTTCTTGAAAAGAACCGCAAGGCGATCAGATGGAGCGTAGCAGATCTCCATGGGATTAGTCCATCAGTGTGCTCCCACCATATCTATCACGAGGAGGGGGCAAAGCCGTCGCGTAAGTTCCAGCGGCGACTGAACCCCAACCTGAGAGAGGTTGTGATGAAGGAAATATCGAAATGGTGGAGTGCAGATTTTATTTATCCCATTTCCGACTCCAAAAGGGTTAGCCCCTTGCATGTGGTGCCCAAGAAGACGGGCATCACGACTGTGATCAGTGAGTCGGGAGAGGAGATCGCTACACGAGTACCCACCTCTTGGAGGGTCTGTGTTGACTACAGGAGACTCAACCAGGCCACCAAGAAGGACCATTTCCCCCTCCCTTTTAATTATCAGATCATTGAGAGACTGGCAGGGAAGAGCCATTACTGCTTCTTGGATGGGTACTCGGGCTACAACCAAGTGGCCATCGCTCCTGAGGATCAGGAGAAGACCACCTTTACCTGTCCCTTCGGCACATACGCTTTTCGACGCATGCCATTTGGGCTATGCAATGCCCCTGCAACTTTTCAGAGGTGCATGCTGTCGATCTTTTCAGACATGGTAGGGGAGTGTTTGGAGGTCTTCATGGATGATTTCTCGGTCTACGGCGACGGATTCGATTCTTGTCTTGACTGCCTAGACCGAGTACTCCAGCGATGTATCGAGTATCATTTGGTTTTCTCTTGAGAGAAGAGTCACTTCATGGTGACTCAAGGGACGGTGCTTGGCCATATCATCTCCAACAGGTGCATGGAGGTTGATCCGGCCAAGGTTGATGTCATTAGGAAACTCGCACCGCCGTCCAATCTGAGGCAGTTACGGTCATTCCTGGGGCACGTTGGATTTTATAGGAGATTTATTCAGGATTTCAGCAGGATTGCCCGACCGTTGACTGACCTCTTGACGAAAGACACCGAGTTCCTTGTCGATGACAAGTGTCTTTCGTCGTTTGCGACTCTCCAGCAGTGTGTCATAGAGGCTCCTGTCCTCCAGCCGCCTGATTGGTCTCTCCCATTCGAGATCATGACGGATGCCTCCGATTTTGCCGTAGGGGCAGTGCTGGGACAGAGGAGGAATGGAGTTCCATTTGCCATACACTACGCTAGCCGCACATTGGATTCCGCCCAGCGGAATTACACAGTCACAGAGAAGGAGATGCTAGCCGTAGTGTTTGCCCTGGATAAGTTCAGATCATATATCATCGGATCTAGAGTGACTTTGTTTACAGATCACATCGCCATCAGGTACCTCATGGCAAAGAAGGATGCCAAGGCCAGACTGACTAGATGGATCCTTCTACTCCAGGAGTTCGATATTGAGATCAAGGATAAGCCTGGAGTCAAGAATGTGGTGGCGGATCATCTCTCCTGACTAGAGCAGCCTGAGGATTCTGAGCAGATTGACCCTATTAGAGATACCTTCCCAGATGAGGCGATCCTTGCTATCGCCTCGCTCCCATGGTACGCCGATATTGTGAACTTTCTCGTTGCTGGGAAAGTCCCACAAGATTGGCCCAGGAAGAGGCTTGAGACCTTCCTAGTGAAGGCCAAGTCCTACCACTGGGAGGATCCCATCCTTTACCACGAAGGAGGGGATAGCGTCTGGCGTCGGTGTATTCCTCAGGAGGAACACCATAGCGTCCTCACTTACTGCCACAAGCTTGAGGCAGGAGGACATCATTCTGGGAGGAGAACGGCACAGAAAGTGCTCCAATCCGGCTTGTGGTGGCCCACACTCTTCAAGGACTCAGATGAGTTCGTGAAGAGGTGTACTGACTGTCAGAGGATGGGTACTTGTGGACAGCGTGATATGATGCCGATGCAGCCCATTCACTTCTGTGAGGTTTTTGACGCATGGGGTATCGATTTCATGGGTCCATTCCCTAAGAGTCAGGGATTTGAGTACATTCTGTTGGCCGTTGATTATGTGAGTCGTTGGGTGGAGGGTATCCCCGCCCGAGCCGCTGATGCGAGGACAGTTTGCAGATTTTTGAGGAAGCATATCATCACGCGGTTCGGGGTTCCACGAGTTCTGATTTCTGATGGGGGATCTCACTTCATCAACGACCAGGTGAAGGCACTTGCTAGCGAGTTCGGCATAGACCATCGTGTTGCTACACCTTACCATCCTCAGACGAATGGTCTAGCCGAAGTGTCGAATAGGGAGATCAAGACTATTCTGCAGAAAGTCGTCCGCCCTGACCGAAAGGATTGGTCACAGCTTTTGGACTCGGTCTTGTGGGCATATAGGACGTCTTTCAAGACACCTTTGGGCACATCTCCCTTTCGCCTCGTATATGGCAAGCCATGCCATTTACCTGTTGAGCTGAGGCACAAGTCACTTTGGGCAGTCACAGATATTATCATGGATCCATATGGTATGGGAGACCAGAGAAGGGCAGAGCTAGCTGCCCTGGAGGAGCTTAGAGATGCAGCTTTCTCAAGCAGCCTACATTATAAGGAGAAAGTCAAGGAGTGGCATGATTCTCATATCAGCCACAAGCATTTTGAGATTGGACAGAGAGTATGGTTGTTTGATGCGAGGCTACGCCTATTTCCAGGAAAGCTACAGAGCAAATGGAAGGGACCTTATCTGGTTAGAAAGGTACACGACAACGGTAGCATCGACATATCTGAGTTGTCTTCTGAGAGTACCTTTCGAGTGAACGGCCAACGGCTCAAGCCATTTCTAGATCATGAGCCGCGGGTCGTTGATCTTGCCCCTATTCACTTTGCGTGAGATGTGGTCTTTTGACTCACATCTAACGCATCTCACGCCTGAGTTTCACTGATCTTCCGCTGTATATAGATCCAGATGTCCATATCACTACATTCTTTAGTCCCACATTCCTTCCTTCATCTTGTGATTATGCTATACTTAGGGTGCACTTTACCCTAAGTATAGGGGGGATGTGAGGCCTTTAGGGTATTTCTTTTGTTTCTGTCTACCCCTGTTTTTGTTGCCTATACTTAGGGATATTTCACCCTAAGTATAGGGGGGGTAGACCCTGTACATTCTGCGCTCAGGTTTTCCCTTAGTATACAGCCTGCTATACTTAGGATTACTTGATCCTAAGTATAGGGGGGAGACCTGGGTCCCTCTTGACTTTTCATTTCCTTTCTGTATAGCTTTCCTTTTCACTTTCCTATACCTAGCACGAGTTATGTCTTCTCCATCGCTCTTGACTCTGAGGACATCGTTCGAGCTAAGTATAGGGGGGTGTGTATATATTTCATATATACTTTAGCCATAACTCGTACTTTGTGTGAGTGTGTTAATAAATAAAATGGCTAAAAACCACAAAAATTAAAAAAAAAATTCATGTACATAATCTTCTTTTATTTGCACATACATAGCTAGTGTACAAATTATTTTTGTAAAAATGATTTCAAAAATCTTTTGTGTAAAGCTTGTGTAAATATTTTTGTATCAAAATTATGTATATCGTACAAAATTTTTCCAAAATGCTTTGAAAATCAAAAGTTTGCAAAAATCTTGTGTAAATGTGTGTAAATATCTTTTTGCAAAACTTGCACTTCATGCATCATCATTCATACATGATTTCAAAACATTTTTCAAAATTTTTGCATGATTGTAAAACCTTGTGTAAATAAGCATCTTTTTGTACATATGTATATAGTTTTTCTGGATGATAGTTGACGTTTAAACTAGCCTGGAATCAAATTGAGAAATGGAGCTTAATTAAGATCTTAATCCACCTAATTTCTAAGAGGAACCTTATAGGACTTAGGTTTAAGGCTTTTCAGGTCCATGGTGACTTAATTCTCTGAGTCCACTAGGCTATGATCACTTGTCATCTCAATGAGCCTAAGTAGAGCACTTAACAACAACACATGACTCATAGAGATTATGGCTTTACTTGGACACCAACACTATGCACCGAGCTCTCTACGGATGAGGTGGTGAGGAGGCAGTCTTCCTTGACTTGGGGTAGCATATGAGGGTAGTACTTCTAGGCAGAACCTCTCTTCTTCTTATAGTGAAGGAAGTGCGTCTCAACTTGGTCTGGTTGCCATGAGGTCTAACGACGGGAGTTGTGGGTTGCAATAAAGCTTCGAAAGAGGGATAGTCTACTGGCTCAAGAGGAAAAACTCCTTGTATATATGCTGCACATGTATATGTTGTACTGATGCACTTGAAAAAAAATGTGCAAAAAGAAAAGAACTCCAAAAAAGTGGTGGGTCTGATAGAAAATGATAATCCCACCGGAGTATGTATATAGAGTGCAATAAGCAAAGCTTGGTTTCATGATCCACCTGTTGTAGCTTGCGGCAGGGAGACTTGGCTACACTGGTCAAGCTCCCAAGGGTACTTGGCTGCACTGGCCTTGACCCATTTTCTTCTTCCCCCTCTTCTTGAGCCGGTTGAACTTGAACTTAGAAGGGAATACCCCGCTCCTCGAGGAAAGAGTGGCTAGATTGAGGTCATATAGTTACCTTGTTAGGGAGGGTTGTCAAGTTGCCATTTCTGAGGTGGAGAGCTTAGACTTCACATTCACAGGACAAGAAAAGATTCATGGTCTTCAGGGTTTGTGATTGATGACTTGTTCAGATCTGGAGCATTGAGGAGTCTTGGTTATAGATTAGTGGAACTTAGAGGCTATTAGGTTTTAAGCTTAAGTCTAAATAAGGTTCCGACACATTAATAATCCAAAGATCTGATCGAGCTCCATACCCTAATTTAATGAAGGCAAGTTTAATAATCAACCTTGATCCATGTACATCATCTTTTTCTTTTTCTTTATTTCTTTTTCACTTCTTTTTCAAATAAGTGTTTGCTAAGGGACTAGCAAAGTTAAGTATAGGGGGGTGATGAATACTCATTCATCACTCTTTATTCTTATATTTTAGCTACAAAAACCTTTGCAAATGCATGTAGATATGTGTAAATAGGAGTAATTAGCAAAAGCATGCATTGTGTAAAAATATATAATTAGCATGTTTTTGTGCAAAAATAAAAGAATAAAGATTAAAAAGAAAAAGAGGGAAATATTTAGAATAAATATTGAGCAACCTAACCCAAGGGAGGGCTCAGTATGGGCCTGACCGCATAAAAGCCACAGTAGAGGGAGATAGGGGCTCATGTGTAAATATTTGTGTAAATAAAATAAAAATGTTTTCCTCACCAAAAATATGCTTGTAAATATTTGTATATATTTATAAAAATATAAAAACAAAATAAAAAGTCAAAAATTAAAAAGAATAAAAAATATCCCTTTCATCATGTACATATACCACATCTATGTGTTTATTTAACCTTGAAAATTAATAAAATTAATCTTTTTAATTTTTGTAAATACTCTATGTTATATATTGTAAATAAATAAAATAAAAAGAATCAAAACAAAAATCAAATAAAAATAGAAAAATCAAAAATACAAAAATACATTGTACATATACCATGTATATACCATGTACATAACTATTTATTTTGAATATGTATAAAAATAATAAAAATAAAATAAAGATACCTTTTTATTCCTTATTTTATTATATAAATAAATAAAATATAAAATGGGAATAAAATTGTATAAAAATAATAATTAAAAATCAAAAATCAAAATCCCATATATTGTATATATATACCTATATCTAACCCTACTATGTACATACCTTATTTTTATTTCTAAAAATTAATAAAAAATAGAAAAAAAATAAAATAAAAATATCTCATGTTTTAAGTTTTTGAAAATTTGGTCATTTTCTGGCCCAAAATAATTAAATAAAAACTCAATGCTTGGCGGCCTCTGATTGGTCTACGGGGGATTGTTGACCCCCGGTCAACTCTCCCCCCAGGACCACCAGAGCCGGATCCAGAGTGGCGACCCGATTTCTCGATTTTCCTCCCGCTCGATCCGACCGCCAACACTCCAAACCCCGGGCTCCGATTACTCTCTGATCATCCAGGACCCTCGCCCGGGGTAGGTTTAGAGGATCCAAGCTCCGCGCATCTCGCCCGACCCCTGTCTTCTCGGATCCTCCTCCATATATAAAGTCGTCTCCGGCGACCTAATTCTTTCATCTTTGGTCATTCCCCTTATTCCCTGTGAGCTCCAGAGTGATCGCACGAGTGACAGCGAGCGTCTCCACCTGTTGCAGCGAGGCGAGGAGGAGGATACCACTGATCCGGCGAGTATGACCGCCGTGCTCCGCCCTGAGTTGGAGCTCGAGCCTCGGACGTCGGCGTTCCTTGAGGCGAAGACCCAGAGCTACGCAAGCTCGACCATAGCCCATTCCTTCACCCAGGTAGACCTGTAGTTCTTTCTTTTTCTCTAATTTCCGATTTCCCCCATTTCGTTCCGCCGCCGTTCTCCGCCGATTCCGATAACGTCCGACCACCGTTCGACCATCAGGCTTCGCCATAGCCTCCGCCTTCCTCCCGCGCACCTTCTCCATACCTCCATCCAACCCAGCTCGCACAGGAGCTGGGGTTCGAGCCCCCCTTGTCCCCACCTCGCCGGAGCTCGCCCATTCCGACTCACCGCTCACAGTCACCCCGCCTAACTGGGTCGAGGCACTTTGCCCTCGACCCGCGATTCTGCTGGAGTGTTTTGCAGGGTCATCCGAGTCCATCTGAGGGCTCGGACCGTTTGGACCAGCAGCTGGGTCTCCGCCGACCTCGCCTGAGCTCCTCGGAGCTCCGTCGAGCCATCGGAGGCCACTAGTCGACGCGGGAGCCTACAGAGCTTCTTCTCCGATCTTCAGAGGCCCGCGCGGAGGCCGGGAGCGCGCACAGCAGGCCGGCGAAGGTCGCCGGCCATCAGTTCTTCCACGACCTCCAGACACCGTTGGATCGACCAGAGCAGCACCAGCGTTGAGAGCCGCCCCATTTGGACCGTCCGATCTACACGTGGCAGCCATCCAGCCGCTCCGGTTAATAAAGGGTAATTTACCCTTAGGCCCTTATCTTTGCGTTATTTCGTATTAGTCCTGTAAATATTTAAATACGTTGTTTAGTTTTAGGTTTAATTGCATAGAGGACCTTGAGCTTAGTATAATTGCATATATACCCCTGCCTGTTGTGAGCCACGTGCTTCGTCACGTGTTGTTTTTGGGATATTTGCAGTATATACCCTTGTTGTTCTGGTTGTTATGGAATGAATGAAATCTTTTTGATATTTGCATTTATGCCCCTGTGAATGGTTTAATTTCGCATGTGCGTTTTATTCTGGGTTATTTGCAGCATAGCCCCCTGGACTTTTGGTACGTGTTACCAATAAGTCCTCGGGACTTATTTTCTTTACATATAGGTCCCTGAGTGCCCCAGGCACGCGCTTGGCGCGTGATTTGCTGGGTTAATTGCACCTGGACCCCCAGAACTTTGGGTATTTGCATTCCAGTCCCTGTGCACAGTACCCCTTTGTTATTTTTGAATAAAATATCAAATCACCTCCAAATTCGATGAAAATTTGATACATGGCTCCTGCCATGTTGTAGGATTTTTGTGAATTTTTTAGGACATTTTTTATTTTGTTTGTTATTTTTAAAAATTCAAAAACCATCATTTTTGTTACTGTCTAGATTGAAAAATCACAAAAAATATAAAAATTCCCCTAAAAATTCCACAAAAATTAGCTACTGTTTAGTTTAGTTTCCTTGATTTTCTAGCCAATTTTGGCTATTTTTCATTGTTTAAAAAACCTAAAAACTTAAAAACACTCAAAAACCCATAAAAATTCTAATAAATTAATTAAAAACCCAAAAACAATAAATTTGGTACCCAAATTTTCCTTGTTTTACCTACTTTATAGGAAAATTACCTCCAGGCCTTTTTGAGGCCCTTAGATATTTTATCTAGGGTTTCTTGGCTCGGCTGGACAGTACCACTTAGTTTTGCTATTGTTTGATTTTTAGAAAATAAAATAAATATCAGAAAAATCCCAAAAATTCACCAAAAACATAAAAAAAAAATATAAAACACATAAAAATATTTTTGTTTTAATTTTTGGTTGAATTTGTTGCTTTAAATAAATTGTTGAATGTGTGCTTGTATTTCCTTTTCTTAATTTCCTAATCATTTAAAAATCCAAAAAAATATAAAAATAATTAAAAACCACTAAAAAAATATTTTGTCTTTTATTTTATTTTGTTTTTACTACTTCGTAGGCCTTCAGCCAATCCGTGCTCCTTGAATTCGACCCTGGGTGCTATACCAGGTTAAACATATAGCAGGACCACTTCCTTGCTTTGATTGATTTTATTTTTTTGCGAGTGGTTCATTTTTCTTGATAGACACATCCGAGTGATTGAGGTCGCAACGACCATCGATTCAGTACCTTTACCTTAGTCTCTCGGGATTTTTGTGCTATCAGAATGGCGCCGTTGCCGGGGAGCATGGCTTAGTAGTTGATTTTCTTTTTGTTTTTTATTTTCGCGGCTTTTCGCGGCTCTTCCAAAGCTCGCGGCTCTTCGCGGCTTTTTGTCTATATTTTATTTTCACTTTATTTTGCTTTATTTTCTTTTCTTTTATTTTTGTTTTTGTTTTCTTTTGTGTGTTTATTTTATTCTACATTTTTGCACATATACCTTTATTTTTCATTTCCTTTTATTTTTTTTATTATTATTTGATTATTGGTTCTGACCACTTTGTTTTCTCTTGCGAGGGCTCGAGGACCGAGGCGGCTACTCTCGAGAAGCCGGCGCAATCGCGGAATTCGGAGGCGGCTCCTTTCTTCGCGGAGCCGCAGGAGAGAGTGAAAGAGAGAGTTGAGTGGGCGAGGTCTTTTACTTTATTTCATTATTATTATAATAATACAGGGACTTGGACTTGGACAGTTGTGGACTTGCCGTAGCGGGTCTGTTTCGCCGAGCACCGGTGTGCTCGGGGGACCCTTAAGACTTGCGCGGTTTTTCGCGGTTTTTACGCGGCTTTCTTTTCTTTTTCTTTCTGCCTTTTCCGGTGTTTACACGGTTTTTGCTCGAGCCCTTAGACTTAGGATTTTCTGGTGAATGTGCCGTAATTAGTAGGATCCACACACCTAACTGCTTATCTGTTCCCATAGATCGTTAATTGGACCTACTTAAAAATCACTAATAAAAATAACCGATTCATTTGCCTTCGTAGCCTACGTGCCGTAGCCCGTCCTATAAAGCGCTTACTCCTACCCCCGATTTATCGGACAGAGGAGGGACGGGCCAAGACCGGACTCTTTGGCTTGGAGGTCGGTGACCGGTTAGACAGTTCTTCGCTAGAAATTGCTCGTTTAGGACTCGGCTTTCCCGTTGCATCATATAGGTAGTTTTCTTTCTGTCTTTACTTTTATGCGCGGATTATATTGCATGTAGAGTGCTGGAGACAGGTACGCATTTCTTACTCAGCATGCACCATTGATTTATCGCACATCGGCTTTTTCGTCTTCTCCCCCCTGTTTTGGACTTAATAATCAGGAGAACCAAAAAATTCGTTAGGCCATTTGTTTGCTTTGAAAAATACTAAAAAGTGAAACCATAAAATTGGGACTGGTTAATACTATTGATCTTAAAATCCACTCACCCTAAAAATTTTGTCTTGGGGAGAGCAACCCCCTCATTGTATGGTTTGGATGCGCGAGAGAGTGACCCGCACCCTAGGTAGAGCCCCCCGGTGCTAGTCCCGACTGATTACCGACTTTTCCGTGCGGGCTAGTCGGTTGGGTTAGCATCGGATATCCTAACAGGTCACGTAAGCGCTCTGATATTTTGTGTGTTCACCAAATAAAATTGACAAGATAAATTGACTGAACTTTCACGGTCTTCAGCTCGCGTTGCGTTGGTGAACCGGGGGTTTGTTTGTGATCATAGTTGCTCCAGATCTCATCCGCCTTACTCGCCAGATCAAGATGATGGGTAGACAGTCTCTTAGGCAGCCTCTGGTTGCACCGCTTTCGGGCACGTCTACCTCATCATCTAGGTTGGCTCGCGAGAGCTCAGACCCGCTCTCCGAGCCCGAGTACGACTCCACCCTGTTCCCCCTCGACCCCCTTTCTGTTCTACCTGAGAGGCACGAGCCCGAGGAGAGACTGATTGATTTGACCGCACCTGAGTTGGGCTCGTTTGATTTTGCAGACATTATGGCCGGAGCCGGCAGTTCAGATGATCACTCCCGTCAGCCCGAGCATTTTGTACTTGACCAGGGAGCGATCAACTGCACCCTGATCGCATCACTTGAGACAGTCCAGCAGCAGTTACGCGATCAGGGGGCATTCATGATAGAGATGAGGTGAGAGTTGGAGAGGCTCAGAGCAGAGCGAGACCAGCAGAGCGAGCCTGAGGAGATACCTGATGCAGAGGCACGAGCCGCAGCAGCCGCAGTCGCAGCAGCAGCCGCCGCCGCCGCAGCGGGAGGCGCTGCGGCAGGAGGACCACCACGACCGATGCAGGATTTACACAATCCCGGATCTACTCTGATGCATCACTGGGTAATGGTGCCGGCGATCGTGGGGGACTTCAAGTTCCCTCCGAACACCTTGCAGTTGCTTTCCCGCTTCCACGGACTTGCCACTGAGGAGCCCCATCTCCACCACCAGGAGTTCCTGATGATCTGCAGCACTGTCCACGATCGCCACGTGGACCAGGACACGATCCAGATGATAGCCTTCCCGTTTTCACTGGCAAATAGAGCAGCCACCTGGCTGAAGCATCTTGGGAGGTTTGTCTACACCTGGGAGCAGCTCCGCACCGAGTACATGAACAAGTACTATCCACTCGGGCGGACGAATGCAGCGAGGGCCCTGATCAGCAACTTCTCCATGTTCCCCAACGAGCAGTTTCACGAGGCATGGGAGAGGTTCCGAGAGCTCCTAGACCGATGCCCGCACCACGACATCTCCAAGCCGAACCTAGTTCAGAGCTTTTTCAGCGGGTTGACACCAGAGCTTCAGGGTCTGGTGAATGCTTCTTGCGGCGGGTCCTACTTCGCCAAGGACCACGACCAGGTCTGGGCCATTTACGAGGAGATGGCCGAAAACTACATGGTGATGTCCCAGACCAGGTTGTATACTCAGAAGACCCAGCCACAACAGCCAGGACCCGTGTAGTACCAGCGGATAGCACGGGTAGATGCAGGTCCATCCAGTTCGTCCGCAGCCGCAGTAGCACAGGCAGAGTCGACAGCTGCGGACATGGGCATTATCAGCGAGAAGTTGGACCGCATGGAGATGATTGAGAAGAAGCAGTGCCAAAGCATCACTCAGATGGAACAGATGGCACAGGTTCTGAGCGACATGAAGACACAGCTCATGTGTCTCCAGGAGGCACAGACGGCTTCTCAGCCCCGTCTTCAGTCGCGAGGCGACTCCGGCAGCAGCAACAGCTCGTCCCAGCGCTCCAGCACCCCTATGCAGCCTAGACAGGTTCACCTTGTACAGGCGGAGCCGTACCAGCAGCCGCAGCCCACTTACCAGTCCCCACCATCTCCAGAGATGCAGATGGTGGTCTACCAGCCGGACCAGCCTCTGGCAGTACTCCCGCCAGCCCCCTACGATGCCGAGCCGTTGATGGATGTCAACGGGATTTGGTATGACCGCCCCCAGCCTGGGATCCGACGAGACCATCCCGGATTCAGGTGGGGGAGTGGTGGTACCCAGCCCCAGCAGCAGCCGTCAGGTCAGGGAGGGCAGTACTCCCAGCAGAGAGATCACCAGCCGCAGCAGCAGCCCCCAGCATACCAGCAGCACCAGCCATCATCCTTCGGTCCTCGTCCCTATCAGCAGCAGGGACAGTCGTGGAGACGTGAGCAGCAGGCTCACCCAGTTCAGCAGCAGCACCCTTCCTCATACTCCTCTTACCACCAGCAGCAGTTCCAGCAGCCTCACCCACAGCGAGGCTACCCGTCGGGCTCCCACGAGAGCCCCGCTTTGGATGACATCGCCCGCCTCCTCACGGACCAGCAGGCCACATTCAGACGGGAGATGGACGAGTTCCGCCAGGAGATGCGGGACTTGGTGAGAGGGAAGGCCGCCATTGCAGCCCAGATCGAGCTGAATCCGAATAACCTCAAGAGGAAATCTGAGCAGGTAGTACACACTGAGTTTGCCACTCCTAGTGACCCATTTGTTGATACATCTTCGGATCTATTTGATGCTGATTTTGTCACACTTAGGAGCGGTAGGACCCCAGCAGGCGGCGGCGCCTCATCTGAGCTTCACCACGAGGACATTTCAGAGGCGCCACATGAGGAGGAGGAGAGCGGTACTGAGGCCTCTCCAGATGATGACGGTGGCACTGAAGCCACCAAGGATGCTGATCCCACCGGCGGTACTGAGGCCGCCGCTTCACCAGATCGAGTAGGTGGTACTGACACCACCAACAGAGCCGAGCCAGCCCGCGGTACTGATGCTGCGAGACATCTACCAGCAGCAGCAGCAGAGCCTGCCCACGGTGGTACTGAGGCCACCAGTGTTTGTCGTGATAGAGATGTTGTCTTTCCTTCAGTTCATGTACCTCAGAATACTGTTGTGAATAAAGGAAAAGGTTTAGTTTCTTCTGGTCCCACTATGGTGCATGATGTATGTGTGGATCCGGTCATCGAACCGTCTAGGCCTTTTCCTAGTCCTTCATCTGAGAAGGACCCTGTGATCCCCTTCCCTAGAGCCCTTCAGATGGGGAAGGGGAAGAAAAAAGATCCAAAAAAGACAGTGCAGGAGGAGTTCAGCCAGAGTATGATAGATCGATTCCACATCCAGCTGACCCTCCAGGAGGCTTTGCAGCACATTCCCCTTCTCCAGCGATCTTTGAGAGAGAGGACTACAGTCAGGAGGAGGAGGAGGAACCATACTTCAGAGATACATGTGCTGACGAAAGCCACGTGTTTTGCGATCTAGAACCGTCTGCCAGCCAAGAGGCCAGATTCAGGGGCCCCGTATGTCAGATGCCAGATCAGTGAGCAGAGGTTCGACCGTACTCTTCTAGATAGCGGATCGTCGATCAACCTTCTTCCGGCAGCCCTTCTCGACCGCTTCGAGTTGGGCACTCTTCGACAGAGCAGGACAGTCCTTCAGTTTGCTGATCGATCTGTCAAGAGGCCGAAGGGGTTGTTACGAGACGTTATCGTCACGATTCAGGGCCTGAAATTCCCCGTGGACTTCGTAGTGTTGGACATGGAGATCCCTGAGTCAGTGGCCGATACCCCCATCATCCTTGGTCGTCCGTTCTTGGCCACAGCCAAGGCGGTGACCGATCATGATAGCGGGAAGGTGTACTTTTGCGTCGAGGGCGAGAGTATACAAATAGAGACGATCGAGGACTACAGAGCTAGAGAGAGAGCCCGCTCAGAGGTGAGTACAGACTCAAAGCAGCTGACAGACGCAGAGCCAGACATCCACCAGGACTGTGATTTTGTGATCACAGACGATGAGGAAGCTTGGGAAGATCCTGCAGCACAGACCATCCTCTCATATTCAGATGCAGCTGATGCCGAGATGATAGCAGAGGAGAGTCTGGAGAGCACAGCCCTGGTTCAGGATACCCTAGAGGCAGCAGAGCCGGTCTGTGATCGCGACACGATGTTTATTGACGGTGGTACTGATGCCACCGTGGTTGATACAGATCCCTCAGATTCAGAGTCTGATTGGGCCGATTGCTATGATCAGATGCCAGACTTGAGTCCACCTGAGCCTACAGATGAGGAGGAGGCAGATGCAGAGCAGACCAGAGACAGTACAGTTGAGCAGCCTTCTCCCGATCCAGTTTGCGAGAGTACACTTTCACTTTCCCAGGCAGATTTGGCAGATTTAGCAGCTTTCACTCAGTTTCTTCCACAGCCAGATTTGCCAGCACCCAGCATTCCAGAGCTGAAGCCGCTCCCTACTTTGCTGAAGTATCGATTCCTTGCGGGCGAGCCAGAGATGTACCCAGTCATCATCTCCGTCGAGTTGACTGGAGAGCAGGAATCCCGTTTGATGGGGGTTCTTGAAAAGAACCGCAAGGCGATCGGATGGAGCGTAGCAGATCTCCATCAGTGTGCTCCCACCATATCTATCTCGAGGAGGGGGCAAAGCCGTCGCATGAGTTCCAGCGGCGACTGAACCCCAACCTGAGAGAGGTTGTGATGAAGGAAATATCGAAATGGTGGAGTGCAGATTTTATTTATCCCATTTCCGACTCCAAGTGGGTTAGCCCCTTGCATGTGGTGCCCAAGAAGACGGGCATCACGACTGTGATCAGTGAGTCGGGAGAGGAGATCACTACACGAGTACCCACCTCTTGGAGGGTCTGTGTTGACTATAGGAGACTCAACCAGGCCACCAAGAAGGACCATTTCCCCCTGCCTTTTATTGATCAGATCATTGAGAGACTGGCAGGGAAGAGCCATTACTGCTTCCTGGATGGGTACTCGGGCTACAACCAAGTGGCCATCGCTCCTGAGGATCAGGAGAAGACCACCTTTACCTGTCCCTTCGGCACATACGCTTTTCGACGCATGCCATTTGGGCTATGCAATGCCCCTGCGACTTTTCAGAGGTGCATGCTGTCGATCTTTTCGGACATGGTAGGGGAGTGTTTGGAGGTCTTCATGGATGATTTCTCGGTCTACGGCGACGGATTCGATTCTTGTCTTGACTGCCTAGACCGAGTACTCCAGCGATGTATCGAGTATCATTTGGTTTTATCTTGGGAGAAGAGTCACTTCATGGTGACTCAAGGGACGGTGCTTGGCCATATCATCTCCAACAGGGGCATGGAGGTTGATCCGGCCAAGGTTGATGTCATTAGGAAACTCGCACCGCCGTCCAATCTGAGGCAGTTACGGTCATTCCTGGGGCACGTTGGATTTTATAGGAGATTTATTCAGGATTTCAGCAGGATTGCCCGACCGTTGACTGACCTCTTGACGAAAGACACCGAGTTCCTTATCGATGACAAGTGTCTTTCGTCGTTTGCGACTCTCCAACAGTGTGTCATAGAGGCTCCTGTCCTCCAGCCGCCTGATTGGTCTCTCCCATTCGAGATCATGACGGATGCCTCCGATTTTGCCGTAGGGGCAGTGCTGGGACAGAGGAGGAATGGAGTTCCATTTGCCATACACTACGCTAGCCGCACATTGGATTCCGCCCAGCGGAATTACACAGTCACAGAGAAGGAGATGCTAGCCGTAGTGTTTGCCCTGGATAAGTTCAGATCATATATCATCGGATCTAGAGTGACTTTGTTTACAGATCACATCGCCATCAGGTACCTCATGGCAAAGAAGGATGCCAAGGCCAGACTGACTAGATGGATCCTTCTACTCCAGGAGTTCGATATTGAGATCAAGGATAAGCCTGGAGTCAAGAATGTGGTGGCGGATCATCTCTCCCGACTAGAGCAGCCTGAGGATTCTGAGCAGATTGACCCTATTAGAGATACCTTCCCAGATGAGGCGATCCTTGCTATCGCCTCGCTCCCATGGTACGCCGATATTGTGAACTTTCTCGTTGCTGGGAAAGTCCCACAAGATTGGCCCAGGAAGAGGCTTGAGACCTTCCTAGCGAAGGCCAAGTCCTACCACTGGGAGGATCCCATCCTTTACCACGAAGGAGGGGATAGCGTCTGGCGTCGGTGTATTCCTCAGGAGGAACACCATAGCGTCCTCACTTACTACCACAAGCTTGAGGTAGGAGGACATCATTCTGGGAGGAGAACGGCACAGAAAGTGCTCCAATCCGGCTTGTGGTGGCCCACACTCTTCAAGGACTCAGATGAGTTCGTGAAGAGGTGTACTGACTGTCAGAGGATGGGCACTTGTGGACAGCGTGATATGATGCCGATGCAGGCCATTCACTTCTGTGAGGTTTTTGACGCATGGGGCATCGATTTCATGGGTCCATTCCCTAAGAGTCAGGGATTTGAGTACATTCTGTTGGCCGTTGATTATGTGATTCGTTGGGTGGAGGGTATCCCCGCCCGAGCCGCTGATGCGAGGACAGTTTACAGATTTTTGAGGAAGCATATCATCACGCGGTTCGGGGTTCCACAAGTTCTGATTTCTGATGGGGGATCTCACTTCATCAACGACCAGGTGAAGGCACTTGCTAGCGAGTTCGGCATAGACCATCGTGTTGCTACACCTTACCATCCTCAGACGAATGGTCTAGCCGAAGTGTCGAATAGGGAGATCAAGACTATTCTGCAGAAAGTCGTCCACCCTGACCGAAAGGATTGGTCACAGCTTTTGGACTCGGTCTTGTGGGCATATAGGACGTCTTTCAAGACACCTTTGGGCACACTCCCTTTCGCCTCGTATATGGAAAGCCATGCCATTTACCTGTTGAGCTGAGGCACAAGTCACTTTGGGCAGTCATAGATATTATCATGGATCCAGATGGTATGGGAGACCAGAGAAGGGCAGAGCTAGCTGCCCTGGAGGAGCTTAGAGATGCAGCTTTCTCAAGCAGCCTACATTATAAGGAGAAAGTCAAGGAGTGGCATGATTCTCATATCAGCCACAAGCATTTTGAGATTGGACAGAGAGTATGGTTGTTTGATGCGAGGCTACGCCTATTTCCAGGGAAGCTACAGAGCAAATGGAAGGGACCTTATCTGGTTAGAAAGGTACACGACAACGGTAGCATCGACATATCTGAGTTGTCTTCTGAGAGTACCTTTCGAGTGAACGGCCAGCGGCTCAAGCCATTTCTAGATCATGAGCCGCAGGTCGTTGATCTTGCCCCTATTCACTTTGCGTGAGATGTGGTCTTTTGACTCACATCTAACGCATCTCACGCCTGAGTTTCACTGATCTTCCGCTGTATATAGATCCAGATGTCCATATCACTACATTCTTTAGTCCCACATTCCTTCCTTCATCTTGTGATTATGCTATACTTAGGGTGCACTTTACCCTAAGTATAGGGGGCATGTGAGGCCTTTCGGGTATTTCTTTTGTTTCTGTCTACCCCTGTTTTTGTTGCCTATACTTAGGGATATTTCACCCTAAGTATAGGGGGGGTAGACCCTGTACATTCTGCGCTCAGGTTTTCCCTTAGTATACAGCCTGCTATACTTAGGATTACTTGATCCTAAGTATAGGGGGGAGACCTGGGTCCCTCTTGACTTTTCATTTCCTTTCTGTATAGCTTTCCTTTTCACTTTCCTATACCTAGCACGAGTTATGTCTTCTCCATCGCTCTTGACTCTGAGGACATCGTTCGAGCTAAGTATAGGGGGGTGTGTATATATTTCATATATACTTTAGCCATAACTCGTACTTTGTGTGAGTGTGTTAATAAATAAAATGACTAAAAACCACAAAAATTTAAAAAAAAATTTTTCATGTACATAATCTTCTTTTATTTGCACATACATAGCTAGTGTACAAATTATTTTTGTAAAAATGATTTCAAAAATCTTTTGTGTAAAGCTTGTGTAAATATTTTTGTATCAAAATTATGTATATCGTACAAAATTTTTCCAAAATGCTTTGAAAATCAAAAGTTTGCAAAAATCTTGTGTAAATGTGTGTAAATATCTTTTTGCAAAATTTGCACTTCATGCATCATCATTCATACATGATTTCAAAACATTTTTCAAAAATTTTGCATGATTGTAAAACCTTGTGTAAATAAGCATCTTTTTGTACATATGTATATAGTTTTTCTGGATGATAGTTGACGTTTAAACTAGCCTGGAATCAAATTGAGAAATGGAGCTTAATTAAGATCTTAATCCACCTAATTTCTAAGAGGAACCTTATAGGACTTAGGTTTAAGGCTTTTCAGGTCCATGGTGACTTAATTCTTTGAGTCCACTAGGCTATGATCACATGTCATCTCAATGAGCCTAAGTAGAGCACTTAACAACAACACATGACTCATAGAGATTATGGCTTTACTTGGACATCAACACTATGCACCGAGCTCTCTACGGATGAGGTGGTGAGGAGGCAGTCTTCCTTGACTTGGGGTAGCATATGAGGGTAGTACTTCTAGGCGGAACCTCTCTTCTTCTTATAGTGAAGGAAGTGCGTCTCAACTTGGTCTGGTTGCCATGAGGTCTAACGAAGGGAGTTGTGGGTTGCAATAAAGCTTCAAAAGAGGGATAGTCTACTGGCTCAAGAGGAAAGACTCCTTGTATATATGCTGCACATGTATATGTTGTACAGATGCACTTGAAAAAAAATGTGCAAAAAGAAAAGAACTCCAAAAAAGTGGTGGGTCTGATAGAAAATGATAATCCCACCGGAGTATGTATATAGAGTGCAATAAGCAAAGCTTGGTTTCATGATCCACCTGTTGTAGCTTGCAGCAGGGAGACTTGGCTACACTGGTCAAGCTCCCAAGGGTACTTGGCTACACTGGCCTTGACCCATTCTCTTCTTCCCCCTCTTCTTGAGCCGGTTGAACTTGAACTTAGAAGGGAATACCCCGCTCCTCGAGGAAAGAGTGGCTAGATTGAGGTCATAGAGTTACCTTGTTAGGGAGGGTTGTCAAGTTGCCATTTCTGAGGTGGAGAGCTTAGACTTCACATTCACAGGACAAGAAAAGATTCATGGTCTTCAGGGTTTGTGATTGATGACTTGTTCTGATCCGGAGCATTGAGGAGTCTTGGTTATAGATTAGTGGAACTTAGAGGCTGTTAGGTTTTAAGCTTAAGTCTAAATAAGGTTCCGACACATTAATAATCCAAAGATCTGATCGAGCTCCATACCCTAATTTAATGAAGGCAAGTTTAATAATCAACCTTGATCCATGTACATCATCTTTTTCTTTTTCTTTATTTCTTTTTCACTTCTTTTTCAAATAAGTGTTTGCTAAGGGACTAGCAAAGTTAAGTATAGGGGGGTGATGAATACCCATTCATCACTCTTTATTCTTATATTTTAGCTACAAAAACCTTTGCAAATGCATGTAGATATGTGTAAATAGGAGTAATTAGCAAAAGCATGCATTCTGTAAAAATCTATAATTAGCATGTTTTTGTGCAAAAATAAAAGAATAAAGATTAAAAAGAAAAAGAGGGAAATATTTAGAATAAATATTGAGCAACCTAACCCAAGGGAGAGCTCAGTATGGGCCTGACCGCATAAAAGCCACAGTAGAGGGAGATAGGGGCTCATGTGTAAATATTTGTGTAAATAAAATAAAAATATTTTCCTCACCAAAAATATGCTTGTAAATATTTGTATATATTTATAAAAATATAAAAACAAAATAAAAAGTCAAAAATTTAAAAGAATCAAAAATATCCCTTTCATCATGTACATATACCACATCTATGTATTTATTTAACCTTGAAAATTAATAAAATTAATCTTTTTAATTTTTGTAAATACTCTATGTTATATATTGTAAATAAATAAAATAAAAAGAATCAAAATAAAAATCAAATAAAAATAGAAAAATCAAAAATACAAAAATACATTGTACATATACCATGTATATACCATGTATATACCATGTACATAACTATTTATTTTAAATATGTATAAAAATAATAAAAATAAAATAAAGATACCTTTTTATTCCTTATTTTATTATATAAATAAATAAAATATAAAATGGGAATAAAATTGTATAAAAATAATAATTAAAAATCAAAAATCAAAAATCAAAATCCCATATATTGTATATATACCTATATCTAACCCTACTATATACATACCTTATTTTTATTTCCAAAAATTAATTAAAAATCACAAAAAATAGAAAAAAAATAAAATAAAAATATCTCATGTTTTAAGTTTTTGAAAATTCGGTCATTTTCTGGCCCAAAATAATTAAATAAAAACTCAATGCTTGGCGGCCTCTGATTGGTCCACGGGGGATTGTTGACCCCCGGTCAACTCTCCCCCCAGGACCACCAGAGCCGGATCCAGAGTGGCGACCCGATTTCTCGATTTTCCTCCCGCTCAATCCGACCGCCAACACCCCAAACCCCGGGCTCCGATTACTCTCTGATCATCCAGGACCCTCGCCCGGGGTAGGTTTAGAGGATCCAAGCTCCGCGCATCTCGCCCGACCCCTGTCTTCTCGGATCCTCCTCCATATATAAAGTCGTCTCCGGCGACCTAATTCTTTCATCTTTGGTCATTCCCCTTATTCCCTGTGAGCTCCAGAGTGATTGCACGAGTGACAGCGAGCGTCTCCACCTGTTGCAGCGAGGCGAGGAGGATGATACTACTGATCCGGCGAGTATCACCGCCGTGCTCCGCCCTGAGTTGGAGCTCGAGCCTCGGACGTTGGCGTTCCTTGAGGCGAAGACCCAGAGCTGCGCAAGCTCGACCACAGCCCATTCCTTCACCCAGGTAGACCTGTAGTTCTTTCTTTTTCTCTAATTTCCGATTTCCACCATTTCGTTCCGCCGCCGTTCTCCGCCGATTCCGATCACGTCCGACCACCGTTCGACCATCAGGCTTCGCCATAGCCTCCGCCTTCCTCCCGCGCACCTTCTCCATACCTCCATCCAACCCAGCTCGCACAGGAGCTGGGGTTCGAGCCCCCCCCGTCCCCACCTCACCGGAGCTCGCCCATTCCGACTCATCGCTCACAGTCACCCCGCCTAACTGGGTCGAGGCACTTTGCCCTCGACCCGCGATTCTGCTGGAGTGTTTTGCAGGGTCATCCGAGTCCATCTGAGGGCTCGGACCGTTTTGTGAACCCCCTAGGATCTTGGGTGCGATCATACCAGCATTAATACCCGGATCCCGGGGGTTCACATACAGTCACTCTGATACCAAACTTGTGAACCCCCGGGATACGGGTATTAATGAATGTGGAAATGTGAATGTGTCGTAAACGGGCACCCGGATCCTAGGGGGTTCACACGTTTGGACCAGCAGCTGGGTCTCCGCCGACCTCGCCTGAGCTCCTCGGAGCTCCGTCGAGCCATCGGAGGCCACTAGTCGACGCGGGAGCCTACAGAGCTTCTTCTCCGATCTTTAGAGGCCCGCGCGGAGGCCGGGAGCGCGCACAACAGGCCGGCGAAGGTCGCCGGCCATCAGTTCTTCCACGACCTCCAGACACCGTTGGATCGACCAGAGCAGCACCAGCGTTGAGAGCCGCCCCATTTGGACCGTCCGATCTACACGTGGCAGCCATCCAGCCGCTCCGGTTAATAAAGGGTAATTTACCCTTAGGCCCTTATCTTTGCGTTATTTCGTATTAGTCCTGTAAATATTTAAATACGTTGTTTAGTTTTAGGTTTAATTGCATAGAGGACCCCGAGCTTAGTATAATTGCATATATACCCCTGCCTGTTGTGAGCCACGTGCTTCGTCACGTGTTGTTTTTGGGATATTTGCAGTCTATACCCTTGTTGTTCTGGTTGTTATGGAATGAATGAAATCTTTTTGATATTTGCATTTATGCCCCTGTGAATGGTTTAATTTCGCATGTGCGTTTTATTTTGGGTTATTTGCAACATAGCCCCCTGGACTTTTGGTACGTGTTACCAATAAGTCCTCGGGACTTATTTTCTTTACATATAGGTCCCTGAGTACCCCAGGCACGCGCTTGGCGCGTGATTTGCAGGGTTAATTGCACCTGGACCCCTAGAACTTTGGGTATTTGCATTCCAGTCCCTGTGCACAGTACCCCTTTGTTATTTTTGAATAAAATATCAAATCACCTCTAAATTCGATGAAAATTTGACACATGGCTCCTGCCATGTTGTAGGATTTTTGTGAATTTTGAGGACATTTTTTATTTTGTTTGTTATTTTTAGAAATTCAAAAACCATCATTTTTGTTACTGTCTATATTGAAAAATCACAAAAAAAATATAAAAATTCCCCTAAAAATTCCACAAAAATTAGCTACTGTTTAGTTTAGTTTCCTTGATTTTCTAGCCAATTTGGCTATTTTTCATTGTTTAAAAACCCTAAAAACTTAAAAACACTCAAAAACCCATAAAAATTCTAATAAATTAATTAAAAACCCAAAAACAATAAATTTGGTACCCAAATTTTCCTTGTTTTACCTACTTTATAGGAAAATTACCTCTAGGCCTTTTTGAGGCCCTTAGATATTTATCTAGGGTTTCTTGGCTCGGCTGGACAGTACCACTTAGTTTTGCTATTGTTTGATTTTTAGAAAAGGGATTTTTACCCGGCAGACCCTATAATCTTTTCCAATTACCGCTACAACTTTTGAAACATTATAATTCCTCCCCCACCCCCGTAAACTTGCTAACTCTTACCATACATACCCTGTGGTTAACTCCCGTTCATTTAGCCGTTTAAATTAACCGGATTCCGTTATATTCTTTTATATTATACCCAATTTGTTCATTAAATTTACATTTGAGTGCCCAACCATCCTGCTCCTTCCCTCCTCCCAGTCCCCGCCCCCACTGCCCAACCATCCTGCTCCCCCTCAGCCGATGGAGGCCCACCCCCTCGTCGTTGCCGCTCCTTGCTTCCCCCCGGCCGATGGAGCATCGCCTAACCTTCCTCGGCCCCCTTGCAGCTGCTGTTGGTCTGCGTCGCGCCAACGAAAGGCGAGACGAGGAGCTTCGCCTTCATGGGTTGATGGGTCTTGGACAAGATGGGGGAATCGGGTACCACGAGGGGCGGCGTCGCCACCTTGAACGGCACAAAGGCACCACCACCGCCGAAGGGGTTGCTGCTCCCTGATTACTGACCGGCGCCCGACACCCGCTGCGGAATCGAAATTGCGGCGAAGCCATCTAATCAGATTCTCGAAAGCTTGAAATTATTACAGGAAAAGTACCATCTTTGGAAGGAACTCGTCATGTTCTTTCTCTCTGTTCTTTAGTGGCATGAACAGTTCCAGCACAGGTCGGTGCTCCAAGCCCCTCCTGCGCTGCGTCACTTTCTCCTTCAAGGCCGATGCTCCTCCCTGCAGCCCCCCCCGTCGATGGATGCTGCTCCCTGCTATCCCCCAGCGATGGAACCCTCCTCTCCCGACCGATGCTCCCTGCGCCTCCCAACCTTCATGCTTTTTTCTATTTTTTATTATTTTGGCTAATCTTAACCGTTGGATGCTAAATTGGTTAGGTTAACTCAAGACTAACCCAAGTAATTAACTCAAATATAGTTAAAATTGACGGCAGGGTTTGTTGGGTAAGACGGAGCAAGTTTACGAGGTTGGGGGAGGAATTACGATGTTTCAATGGTCGTAGCGGTAATTGGAAAAGATTATAGGGTCTGCCGGGTAAAAATCCCTTTAGAAAATAAAATAAATATCAGAAAAATCCCAAAAATTCACCAAAAATATAAAAAAATATAAAACACATAAAAATATTTTTGTTTTAATTTTTGGTTGATTTTTGTTGCTTTAAATAAATTGTTGAAAGTGTGCTTGTATTTCCTTTTCTTAATTTCCTAATCATTTAAAAATCCAAAAAAATATAAAAATAATTAAAAACCACTAAAAAATATTTTATCTTTTATTTTATTTTGTTTTTACTACTTCGTAGGCCTTCGGCCAACCCGTGCTCCTTGAGTTCGACCCTGGGTGCTATACCAGGTTAAACATATAGCAGGACCGCTTCCTTGCTTTGATTGATTTTATTTTTTTTGCGAGTGGTTCATTTTTCTTGATAGACACATCCGAGTGATTGAGGTCGCAACGACCATCGATTCAGTACCTTTACCTTAGTCTCTCGGGATTTTTGTGCTATCAATACCCAGCATAGAAGTTTCCATCCACGACTCTACTAACCATCCACGATAAACTATCAGCCACTAAGACAAAAAGCAATGGGACCAGGGGGCACCCCTATCTGACTCCCCTCTGAGGCTGGAAGAAACCGCCTTCCTGCTGCCTGTTCACCAATACTGAAATGGATGTTGTCGTTATGCATCTCTTCATCCATTTAATCCACTCATCTGAAAAACCTCGCCTCGAAAGGGACGTCCAAATGAATCGCCAGCTGACATAATCATAAGCTTTGGAGAAGTCGACCTTCCAAAGCATCCCCTTGGTATTCTTCCTCTTCCAATCAGCAATAATTTTTGAAGCAATGATTACCCCATCCATCATATGTTTGCCGGGAATGAAAGCTGACTGAGAATCAACCGAGCCCAGAACCTCACGTAGATGATTCGCGAGCACCTTCGCCACTATTTAGGTAGATGGAATTCAAGAGGGCACTAAGTCGGAAATCATCCACACATCGAGCTACATCTTTCTTTGGAAGCAAGAAGATCAACGAGCGGTTCAACCGCTCAAAGCCTTGGTTTTCCCTCCTCAACTCCTTCACCACAGCCAAGACGTCCTCCTCCACCAGATCCCAAAATTCACGAAAAAAAGACCGGAAAGCCATCCGGTCGTGGAGATCCATCAACATTAAGATCAAAAGTGGTTGCCCGAACCTTTGTAGGGGTAAAAGCGCGTACAAGTCTGGCGGCCTGTTCGTCAGAGATCAGTGGAATGTTCCTACCAACCCATCGTGCACCACCGGTCCGGATCCTCCTACTTGCCTCCCGAAAATGGTCAACTACAGCCGAACCAATGTCATGTTCCCCTTCCACCTGGACACAACCCACCTCAATGGATCGAATATGGTTGCGTCGCCTCCTTCCGCTAGCAACAGTATGAAAGAAACGTACCTCCTTTAACCAAGTTTGCCTAGATCTTTGCTGCCACTCGATCTCACGCTTGTGATCCTCCTCCGTCAGTATCTTATGTTTTTCTTCCCTTAAGCTTCTCTCCTCTGTAGTCAACTCACGCGAGTCCTCAAGAGCGTCCAAACGAACCACCTCTAATTGGGATGAGTTTCTTCTCTCCTCCCGCACAGCTCGAATCTCCCGACGAAAAGACATCAACATAAGTCTCAAAGCTCTGAGGCAAGATGCCATGTCCCGAGATGTAGCACCAGTAGACAGAATCTCCTGCCAGCAAGCGATAACCCATTCCCTGAACCCCTCTTCCAGGAGCCAGGAACATTCAAACCAAAACAGGCTATGAGGACGGTTAGCCTCCCCAGAATTCCAACAAATATGAGTGTGATACGAGTGCGAATGCGGTAGGGATATAACCGTAGACAGAGGGAAAGACTCCAGGAGCTCCATAGACCCGAGGAAGCGATCCAGACGAGAACGAGAAGACATATTCCTCCAAGTGTAGAGAGAATTGGAGGCATCCAACACCTCCAAAGACGAGTCACGCACAAACTCAAGAAAGCTTGGGGAACCAGGGTCCAACCCCCTCCCCCCTCGCGGGGCTTGTCCGCAGCAAAAAGCATGACGTTGAAGTCGCCACCAATCTGCCAAGGTAGGTCTAGGTGCGCAGCCCTTGCCGAGACCAATTCCTCCCAGAGCGGTGAGCTAGCTCCAGCACATGTGGGGCCATACACAACTGAGAAGAGAAACCGAGTGTTATCTGACCTCTGAAGAAGAATCATGGACAAAGAGAAGTGGCCCTCCACCACGTCGCCCACTTGAAGCAAGTTGCCATCCCACCCCACTAAGATTCCTCCAGACGCCCGATTTGACAGCACCGCTCTAAAGTCAGATAGTCTGCACTCAGAGATCGATTTCCAAAGGATTGTGTTCCACGTCTCAATCTTTGTTTCTTGCAGAAATATCACATCAACATTCCATTCTCAAGTAGCGATCCAACCACTCTTCTCTTCTCCACCTGCCCAAGCCCCCGCACATTCCATGTGCTGTCTAGAATTGTCCTCACCGATTTGACTCCCGGCTTGCTTCCCCGTCTAATTGCTTGCGCTTGACTTGTTTGCATATGATCCTTTAAAAAAAAAAGAGATATGTAGTCATTCATTTTTAAGAGGAGATTTCCATATGCATTCTCATGGTCATGTTTAGGTCAAGGACCATCGATCCTTAATAGTCGTTCAGAGAGAAATACATATGTATATTTCCTCCAGTAAAATATAAGTTTTTCAAAATTTTATTATTCAATATGAACTCTGTAACTCTCGTAGGTATGAACTTGATCCTTAAACTGTTTTATCGTGAAATGAGAATTATTAAAGCTTTGGAATTAAA
The DNA here is from genome assembly GCA_037367405.1 of Ottelia alismoides. Taxonomy (NCBI): domain Eukaryota; kingdom Viridiplantae; phylum Streptophyta; class Magnoliopsida; order Alismatales; family Hydrocharitaceae; genus Ottelia; species Ottelia alismoides. The sequence continues at coordinate 132,464 of JAZKJV010000898.1, forward strand.
CTGATATAGATCTTTCGTACAGTGCACTTATCTTTTGCCATTGTCTAATCATTCTCTGGACTTAATGATAGTTGAACTGACATAGTATATCTCCTTTTATTCATTTGCATGCTAATCTTTTCTCGGTATGCTCATGAATGGAATAAACAAAACACAGTGTACTTAGGTGAGTATCTCGTTATTGATAGTTTGACGGTTAAGAGCTATAATATAGGTTTATTTATGGGCTACCGACTGATGCATCAAACTGTGACCAGTTGCTAAAATAAGGTGGTTACGACAAAGAAGAGAGAGCTGCTCGGGCCTACGATCTCGCATCTCTCAAATATTGGGGACCGGGTGCTTCTACTAATTTCCCCGTGAGTACTAATCTGTTGTTGTAAATTACTTACGCACATTTGAACTGGTGCTTCAGATTCTAACACATCAGATCTTGTATAACTACCAAAAAGATCTAATTAATAAATCATAAATGTGTGTGTATAGCATGGTTACCCGTTGCTATAGTGTATATGCAGGAGATATGTGGCATGAATACCCGTTATGCTTGGTTCCATCCCGTTCAGAATATCACCTGGTTTTACCTTCTCAGCCGAGTCGATCATTTTGATCCGTTTTTTCAGTTCAATTTATTCTCAAAACGTTGGATGGGATCCTGATGGGAAAATATGGTCTGTACATAATCTGACGTTCCTTAGATATTAGACTAATTTCTGAGAAAATTAGGCATCAGCATAAACATGACTGCAGGTTTCGGTAGGTCAAAAATGTAAAGCATAATTGAATACAGGTTGAAAATTAATACTGGTTCCTTGAGGATTAACATCTCTCTCTTGGTCGAAAGAAGTGTAGGAAAATCCAAAGAATCTGATAATCATGACGCACGATGCCTTGTTGTTATGTTTACTATTATGCCAGTTCTTGTGTAACAATATCCTGCTATCCCAACTTTGTAAGGTGTCTATATACACCAAGGAATTGGAGGAGATGTCAAAACAGGAATTCATCGCTTCACTGAGAAGGTAATTCCTCTCCTCGTAAAGAATACACTATATTATGCAGCATTCAAATTTGAGGGGATGCGAGTTGTATGGATGAACACCTTAACGCTAAAAACTTTTTCCCTCGGATAACTTGCAGGAGGAGCAGCGGTTTTTCGCGAGGGGCGTCCATTTACAGGGGAGTCACAAGGTGAGTTTCTCAACATTTGAAAGCTTAGAAATACAATTTCTGTATCAATGTATGTGGATGTTAGTTCAATTATCAGGCATCATCAACATGGGCGTTGGCAAGCGAGAATCGGCCGAGTTGCGGGTAACAAAGATCTCTACCTGGGTACCTTCAGTGAGTTCAAACTCTTTCCCCACCTTTACTCCATTAAAAAGTTCGAGCATTAATTGCTGGTTATTTGACTTCCAGTTTCTAATCCTTCAGCCACCGAAGAAGAAGAAGCAGAGGCATATGACATAGCAGCTATCAAATTCAGAGGTGGGAATGCAGTAACGAACTTTGAACAGAGCAGGTATGATCTCGACGCAATCGCATGCAGTGATCTTCCCATTGGGAGCTCCGCGAGACGGTTGAGGCTGTCCCAAGCTGAGTGCAAGGTCCAGCAGTGTCCTGATCGGTCTAATTTCGCCGAAGCATCTACCCTTAGCAACTTCATAAGAACGTCTCCAGCCTCTTGCGATGCTGTGGTGATTATGGACCGTCAGAGCCTTCACTGTGTTCGTATGGGAAAGGCTGGGATTGGCTCTCCATGAACAGCCAACTCGATTGCAAGACAGATGGCAGCGGAGGCGGAATATTGCAGCTGATGGTTGCTGATGATTGCAAGACAGACAGATGACCAACCGCTGAATTGCTTGCTTACGTGACTGTCTAGTTTTTTCTTTTTGCAAACGCTGGCGAATTCCTCCTCTTGCATATCTTATGTAATATGAGCTCGGAGGGAGTTGAGCATGATGTATCTAACATGTTCATATCAACTTAGCTGGCCGCATTGTCGAGGACGACATGCTTTTTGTAAGTTTCCTGCGATGTTGCATTTTCTTCATGTGATTTGGTATCATGCTACCCAACCATCAAGTTTGCATATCATGCGTATAGAGTGTAACATTGACATGAAATATACACAACAAACCCAGTTGGGTGTGCGATCGAAGTCTCTTCATGGTACGTATCTGCAGATCCAAGTCTTCCAATCGGTCATGACTGTCTTAAAATTAGTCCGGTTCTAGTTAGTTAAAACTGTTGACGATTAACCTACATTTGATTTTGCTGTGATATTCACTAAATAACAAGAATTGCTAGGTGGACGTTATATGATTTTCTTCACCTTGTATCTCCAACGATGTATTATGTTTCTTAATACCACCACAAGAACAATGTAACATCTAGAGAAAGGGAGGAGAAAGATAAAAGAAGAAAGAGATGCGAGAGAGAGAGGAAATAAAGAGAGTTGTATTTGTTCTAATTTATAGTGGTCTTTCTTCTCCGATGGCCGTGAGAGGTGACTGATCATCGTTATATCTGGGTTTTTTCACGTGCTTTCGTGGTTGTGCTCGATTATGTATACGCATCAGTATATGTATAAGGTAATATGTGTTCCCATCAACTGGTATTAGAGTTGGGTTAACTGGTATTAGAGAATGATGTGGCGGATTAGAGCGAGTTTTGACGTCGAAGAAATGACATGTTAAAACATGTGCACTTTCTTCAGAGGCAGTAAAGAACCAACGGTTATGGTGAACCTATGAGATCAGGAGCATTCATAATCCGATTGAGGTGATCAAAGGGTTCAGATAGGGGTTTTTGCACACTCGGAGGAGTTGGACGGTTCAGATCAAGAGGATTCTGCTCCGATTTTTGCAGATCGTGGAAGGAGGTATAATAGAAAAGCAGATAGTGAAATTTTCATTGAGGGGTGCATCATTCTCTGTGGAACCATTCAACGGGAAGAATGACTTCACCATATGGCAACAACGAGAGACGAATATACTCGCATGAGAAGGACTTGTGAAAGCTATTCAGAATAAAGAAAAAGAATCCAGAGAAGATGAAAGAGGAAGAGTGGAAGAATATGAGGGATCTCGCGAATAATACAATACAACTATTCTTGGTAGATAACACTCTTCACAAAGTCATCGTCCTAGAGGATCCAGCAGAGGTTTGGATGAAGCTCGTGGGACGATACAAGTCCAAATCTTTGACTAACCAGCTATTGACAAAGAAGAAGTTCTATGATCTAAAGACGATTGATGGGACAAAGCTCGAAGTGCACTTAGATGAATTCAATAAGATTCGGACATATATGCTCATACTTGAAGAGAAGAATGTGGAAGGAGAATCTCTCTTCATGGAGGAGAATAAGGCACTCATCTTGTTGAGTTCCCTTCCATATTCTTATGATCATATTGTGACGATGTTACTTCTTATGGTAAGAAGAGCATCACATTAAACGAGACAATTGCTTCGTTGCTTATGAATGAGTCTTGACAGAGGTCGACAGATGAGGCAACGGATGATGAAGCTCATGTGTTGGCAACTGAGGGTAGACATTCAAGATCAAGGGAGACAAGATTTAGAGGCCGATCCAAGACACGAGGTTTGATCGTGTGCTTATATTGTGACAAGGAGGGTCACAAAATAATCGATTACTCGAGACGTGAGAAGGAGAAAGGAAAGAAGAAGTTTGGTGATTCTGAATCTGACCAAGAGGATTCCACTGCAATTTATGATGGAAATATGCTAGCATGCTCTAGGGAAATGGAGGCAGATCCAAGATGGTTTCTGGACTTGCATGTTCGAATCATGTGTGCTCATACAAGGAGCAGTTCATTACATATCAGGCATGTAATGATGACACTGCCAAGATGGAAGATGGAGAGGTTCTGTAACACCCATACCCCAAACATAGTCCAACATGTAAAACTCACAAAGTGTGAGAAAGGTTATAAGTGGTGGAGATTACTACTTGACAACTCAGGCTTAAACAATTTGGGTGGTTGTCAATGGATCCATTTGGACCCGAACCCAAGTTGTCTGGGCTAATTTTTCACGATAGCGGACCGGGGACTTAAGCATGAAACATTACAAATGGTATCAGAACCAATTTCCCTTTGATAGTGGAAAGGGCTACCCGGGAGGTGGAGCCACCCCTACAAAGAGATATGAGGACATGGCTACTCGGAGCGTGCAACCGTCACTATCACTGGTAATAAGTGATGGATCATGTCGCAACGAGGACATTGCGAAAATACGTGGAGGAGGTTGTAACACCCACACCCCCAAATACAGTCCCACATCTAACATTCACAAAGTGTGCGAGTAGGTTATAAGTGGTGGGGATTACTACTTGACATTTTGGGCTTAAGCATTTTAGGTGGTTGTCAATGATTTCATTCGAGCCCAACCCAACAAGTTGACAGGACCACTTTTCCTCGAAAACGAACTGGAGACCTAAGCCTCGAATGTTACATCACCACGTCAGGGGGATTTGATCATTGCAATTTCGCATGTTTGATGGAGTTGTACGAACTCTGACTGGTGTCAGACACATTCCTACTGTCAATAAGAATCTTATTTCACTAGAAAAGATCGATTCACGATGACATCGAGTCATCATTGAAGAGGGATTTCTCAGAGCGAGCAAGGTTGCGCACGTGGTGATGCGTGGGATGAGGATGTCAAACAAGGTGTATAAGCTCGAGGGAATGACCGTGACAGGTGTTGGAGCTCCAGTTATTCCCAAGATGAGCAGTATAATGAGAGAGCGACAAGTTATCGACATCTCTGCTGTAGAAGTACGCAACAAGGAGAAACGAGTGTGATTCGCTTTACTAGAGGATGTCGGCACAATCTCTAGTCACAAGAGATCTATAGTGTTGCATCATGAGATACAATGTTGAGTTGCGCGAGCGCTCAAAAGGGAGCATGTCGGGGCCACCCATTGACAGATGCGTCATCTAGAGTTAGATCCTTCTAATGAGACTTGCAAATGATGAGGATGGTCCAGTTCAGACCCGAGACGATGAAGAGATCATGATGGAATTCAACTCAAGAGGGACATTGTTAGGATTAGAGTCTTGTTAAGCACTACTAAAAAACAAAAAACAGGCCATGGTTGAGTATCGTGGCTTAATGTCATATTATCGTTGCCTAATAGCATTGGCCACGGTAATATTATCGTGGTTTATACCACCGTATCTTATAGCTTACCATGGCCAAAGAGTGGTGGACTTACTATGGCTATACTGTTTTGGCCATGGTAATTTTACCGATGAAAAAACTTTCAAGCCACGGTTAAATATCATCGCAAATATATTTAAGCCACAGTAACCAAAATGTGGCAAAAACCACCTTGCCAAAGTGCATAAGCTTTGACAACAGTTTAATAGTTGTGGCGACAGAGATTTTGCCATGAAAGTTGTACCATGGCAAAAAAAGCAAACTTTTAAAGCAATGCATGTGTCAATTAATCATTTAAAAAAATATCATATGCATATGCATATGGTATTCTATATTCATTCCCTATACAATCATAATCATACGTGAACATGCATACGCACGATAAATCCACATACAAGCTAACAAACAAATATACGATAAGCATAAACACAGAAGTTGAAAAAGTGCATAATCTTCATGCCAACATAAGGTTTTTTAAAAAATAAGAGGTAATTAAGGTTCAATTAGCTAATAAAATAATAGCACGTATATGACCTTTGAAATCTAATAATATTAGATGTAACATACAGACCAGTCTAAAATTAAATTCTACTCATCTAAATCAAAATCATTAAAATCTGCATTATCTTCTGAATTTTCAGCATCATCTCTTCTTGCACCCATGCCTTTGCTCCTTCCAGACTATGAACACTCTCTTTGTTATGAACGACTGCCTTTCAATGATGACGTCTCTTGTGCTTTGGCAATGACAACAACTGATTTTGTTATCTCTCCTCGCAGGACCTCTAATCTTGTGACTCGATCATGTAAGTTACGATCTGGTTGGCCTCCACCTACATAGTACTTGGATGGATTAACCCCTCCGCCTACTCCTCTCACGTGTCCTGGATGTTCAGGTCCAATAGCTTGTAGATATGCTGCGTCTGGAGAGATAGGAGACCCACCATTAGGGTGTTGAAGTGTCATCATGTGCTCCCGAAGAAATGAAATAAAAAGAATTTGAATCAATACATATATTAAAATGAATTTGAAACATAATTAAATTAACTTACATATTTATTTTGCAATTTATTATCATGCCATATTCTTGAATCGTCTTTCCTTCTCTACTTATTGAGTATATAAAAAGATTGCAACGATCAACATCAATGCCCTTTTTCACTTGAATTTGATTATATAAATAAATATACGAGGTAATGCATAAATATTACTTAAAATAAAAAACAGTAATTACATACCAACTCGTGCTTTAACTGATTGGTGTTTTTTCTACCCATGCAATGAGCTGCATGTGTTAACTTTGATCGATTATGTGAATTTCTACATTGCATTGCTTACAACAATATAATTTCCATAATTAGCACCTATTATTTTTGAAAAGAAATCTAAACTAAAGAGGACAATTGGACTTATTTTGATAGATGAACAAAGATTTAAAACAAATACTATTTATAAACAAAGAGGAGCTTCTAATCAACAACAATGGTAAAAACAATCATTTCTCTTAAATCTAGAATGATGATCATAAAAATTTCATAATTTATTAGAGAGTAATAGATAGCTAATTACACATCAAAAATTTCATTATTCAATCATGATTAAAAGAGGTTCAAATAGATTCTAAGTATATCAAAGTTGAATGGAATGTTAACAATGTCTAGCAATATCATCGATAGGAAACATGACCTAATATAAAGCATAGATTATATGGACGGAAACTCCTTATCACAAATATAAACAGAACTTTAGGATCCATCTGCTCAAATAGTTTTAAGGTTATATATTCATGAACACTACTGAACTAACCACTAAATGTTCGATATACCTTATGTTCCTTGGATGTCCAATAATCAACTAAAGTTCTCCAATCTTCTTCAGTTATACCTTCTAATACTTTAGCAAATAGTTGACTAATCGGGATGTTCTCATCAAAGTGCTGCAAATATAGATAACAAGTCTGGATTATAATTCTATATATGAATTCATTTCAATGATAAACGTATAATGATTAAATAAATTGATTTTCTTACATCTCTCTTAATTCGAAATCGCCAACTTAGATGTAACTCTGAAGCATGCGGAAGAATCATATTATCCAACTCATCATTGATTTCCCATGAAAATGATTCCTATAATATATTTTGATTAAAATTTTCATATAAAAAATGTGAACAATGTTCCTAAGGTATATATTAACCTTATCCTCAATCTCTTCATAAGTAGATCGCGCATCTCTTTTGTGACATCTCTTCAAAAATCCCGAATCGTAATAGGGATAATATTACGAGTGAATATTCCTAATTGGCTTTGAAAAAGTTCACTATTGATTCCAACAGCATAACCATCCACAAGATCTAACAAAAAAAATCTCTCCTGGTCTACGACGATTGAGAGCAACTCCTTGAGCTGCACCCCGCACTCGTGGTCTTTTGGACTCATGTGTACTTGGAGTCCCTACATCCTCCTCAGATGGAGTAGCTGATGTAGATGATGGTCTCATGGAGGAGATGGCGAATGATGCTCATCTTGTGTGTTGTGATCATGTACTCTATGATCGATTGCCCGTCAACGAGAGGCCACCTGGTGATAAACAATAGAAATTATTCATATTATTAAAAAGATGACATTTATTGATAAATACAATTTTTATGTTAATACAGCCTTAAACAACACAACTTTACTGATGCAGATGATCGCCTCGTAGGAGGAGAAGGAGAACGATGCTCATTTGGTGTGATGCGATCATGAACTCTATGATCTATTGATGGTCGACGAGAGGCCATCTGGTGTTGAACAATATAAATTAATCATATTTTAAAAATGACAGCCTTTACAAAAAAATACAATTCTCATGTTCATACATCCTTTAATAACACAACTTTACCGATGCAAATGACGGACTTGAAGGAGGAGAGTGCGAACGATGTGCATCTAGTGTGTTGCGATCATGTACAATATCATCAATCGTCCATAGATGGGAGGCCACCTTTGTTACAATATGGAATACAATAATTTATGCAAGAGTTCATATTAAAGAGAATAATTAAATATGAAGATTTATTAATGATGGTCTTGTAGGCGGAGAGGGTGAATGTTGCTCATCTTGTGCGTTGTGATCATGTACTCTACGATCAATTGCCCGTCGACGGGGAGGCATCTGCATTACAACAATCTTGACATTATATTGAAAAGAGTCTGTAAAGCATATCTCATATGTTGTAGCAAGCAAAGCAATAATAAGTAAGCATAGAAACAATAATTGCATATATTATTACCTTTACTAGCTTAAATTTTCTTGGTATGCTTCATTTTCCTTATTGGAATCATTTATATCTTTTTCATGCATATTGTAATAGGCTCTTGGTATTGTTCTGATCGGAATTATCCATCCATGTCTTTCAATATCGTCAACAAAAAAAACGTGTTCAACCTGACTTGCAAATGCAAATGGTTCCTATATCCCCAATATACGACTTCGATTTAAACTAATATAACCGTCTTTTTTTAAAAAACACCTATCTAAGAGGGAACTATCCATGGTATCACAAATAAAATTTTCAATGGTCAACAAAGGTTTTCATTCCAAGCATTTTTTCCAAAGTGAAAGTGAGAATAGAGGAAGATTGGGCTAAAGAGTATTTTTGGTCATATAGTAGTTTGAGTGGCTTGAATGTAATTTAATAGCTTAACTAAAGAAAAACATTCAAAAAAGTTCCATGACACTAAATGGCATGAATCCTAACCGCATAGTTACCAACCAAACAGTACAAGAATACCTGGCCAAACAGTACTAGATTGGGCTAAAGCGTATTTTGCAGTCTTAGCAATACTATCCTCCCCGACCCCTCAATTAAAGGTTTGCTCTACCAGCAGAGAGACTCGTAGTATCACCCTCTAATTGTGGTTGGTGCAATGTTTTTCTGATGGAATGTAAGCATGAGTGCCTTGCTCGATCCAACTCCTCCTCTTCGACACATGTCTACACAGCTCTCCTGCTCTCCCTCCTCTGCTCTCCCATTTTTCCTATCCTTATTTACCTCTCCGAATTTTCAAAATGGTTGGCAAGAATTGTAGGTGCAAGAATAAGAATAGTAACTTCAAAATGGTTGTCTTGAAAGATGTCATGTGCCTTTTTAATGTAGTGATATTTCCATTTCACATCCTAAGATTCTCCAGTATGGTAGATCTAGCAATAGCATCCGAGGACTAGTTTGTTTTGCCTTGAATCCAACATGAAGTTAATTTTTAAATAGTATTCGTCTAGGTGCCGGAGTTTCCCATGTGGTGTGTAGTGTTGTTCACTTGATGCCTTTTATTGGTGGATCCAAGGGTCAAGGTAAATTTGAGCTGCAAGATCAAACTATGTTAATTTCCCGGTGAATATATATCATTCACCTCTTTCTAAAAGGATATTTTGGAATAATTAGGTGGATCATGTAGCTGAAGGGGGCTTGGACTATAGTCACCACTCACACACCATGCTAGAATTAACGTCAACGAAGTAATGACATCATGTGAGCCATTGTGATCCTACTACTAATCAAATTTCTCAGTACACATCCCACCACAGGATGGGCACTGTGCTTCTTTTAGATATGGAGGAAACGGGTGTAAGGAGATGCAACCATTTGGAACTCCTCAAGGCCTCCCGCGGCTTTGGGGAAACAGATTTGATTGGTGAAGGGGACACTGCTCGTTTCTAAAAAGGATGGTTCAAAGGAGGGAGAGAGGTGGCCATCAAAGTTCTTAAAAAGCCATCCAAGACCCAAGTTGTCCATCAGTACATCCAAGAATTCAACTTAATGAGCCGGTTGCGCCATCGGAACTTGCTCCAGCTCCGGGGTTGGTGTCACGAGATCGGAATTTTGGCACTTGTTTATGAATTTATACCAAATCGCAGCCTGGCCTATCACTTGAGCCAGTCGGCACTATCGTGGGAGGTGAGATATTCGAGGATCGCCATAGATTTGGCATCCTCCTTATCATACTTACATGACAGGTAGGGGAATTGTGTGCTGCATGGGGACATCAAGCCCCACTACATTTCTATTAGATTTTAACCTCCATCCCAAGACCACCAAGTTCAAAATCTCAAGGGCTGAGGAGGGTTGCAGTGATGATACACGAGACTTTTCATTTTTGTCCATAGTTGGCACTCCTGGGTATATTTATCCGGAGTGCATACATACAAGAAGTTTAACCAAGGAGTCTGACATCTATGTTTTTGGAGTGGTTGCATTGCAATTAGCAAGTGGGAGAGAAGCCTTTGATTACCATCATAGTTCAGGGGAGAATACAATATTTGTTAAGTATGTGTGGAACCTTTATAAGAAGGGGAATATATTAGAAGCAGCTGGCCCTAGTTTCAACCATGCATTCGATGAACGAGAGATGGAGTGACTATTGCTAGTTGGACTATGGTGTACTCAATCGGCTCACAGTTCACGTCCCCACTCGTAAGTTTAATACTACTCCTTCTTAATTTCCAGATTCCTATGTGATGAGCCGAATGTCGATGCGACTAAGGTAGAAAATAAATCACAATGTCGTTATCCTTAATCGATCAATTCGGTCAACGGAAAAATAAAAATTAAACCACTCAATAGAAGATAAATCAATCAAAGCAAATGTAAGCGGCTTTCGCTATTCTTTTTACCTGATATAGCGACCAGGGTCGAACACAAGGAGCATGATTTAAAAACTATGCAGTCAATTTTCCAAGCTAATTTTTAGTGGTTTTTGAATTTTTATTTTTTTTTATTTTTAAAAAATAAGCACGAAGAATAAAAACACACACGAATTGCACTCATTTTGTATTTTTCAAAAAGGTCAAAAGTTCTCAAAAAAGTCCAAAGAAAATATTTTTGTGTTTTATATATTTTAAAATATTTTTGATAATTTTTTCAGATTTTTCTGATGTTTTTGTAATTTTCTAAAAATGAAACGGTGAAAAATAGGATAAACTATACATAGTGAGGAGTATTTTGTAATTTAAAATTCCTTTATATACCCAATACTCCTGACAATTATTTTTAATATAAACTAAAGACAAATATCTACATACAGAGACTGAGATCAAAATTTTTGGATTTTTTAAAATTTTCTACAACTTTTTAAGGATTTTCATTTTTCGCAATTTTTTTAGCTTCTATAAAAGAAAATGCACAAAAATTGGTCAGAAATTAAAACACATCAAAATACACCTACAATAATTTTTTTGGAATTTTTATGCAAATTTTCGAATTGTTATTAATTTTTAAATTTCGAGAAGACAAAAAGTTACAGTTTTTTATTTTTTAAATATGTCAAATGGTAATAAAATGCTATGAAAAATTTAGATAACATTCATACGCATAGCATGAACATAAGATGATTTTTCTAGAATTTATTGAATAAAAATGCTATTTATTTCAATAAGAACAAGCATGTGAATTAGAGTCTGGATACATAAGGACTGAAATGCAATTTATTAATTGTTTCTACACCAAAATATAAAAGTACAGTGAATGCAGGGTGAGAAAAGTAAGTTACTTAATTTTTTATATTAAAAGCAACCCCCTTAGGGTTCTTCTTGAGCCCACGTTTCTTGTTCTTCAAGCAGGCAGGGGGAGAGGTGTCGCCGCCCAACGGATATGGCGGAGAAGGTGCGGGGCGGCGCTGCTGGTCAAGGGCGAAGGGCCCGCGCGGAGGAGGTCGCGGCTCGGGGCGTCCACGCGATGATAGGGGCGGATGGCAGCAAGAGATGGTGGGTCGGGCACGCACGGCGAACGGTGGGGGCCCCTGCTACGCCGCGTTGTGGGGGGAACGCTGGAGGAGGGCTGGCGGGAAGCAGTGGCCGGGCGGCGTCGTGGAGGGCGGCGCAAGCTGGAGGGGGCGGAGTCGGTGATGGTAACGGAGGGCAATTGCAGGAGCGCGGGAGGCGCGCGGGAGGCGGCGCACGGCGAAGGTGCGACTAGAGCCGCCTCACATAGGGACGACTGGCAAAGCGCGGGGGCGCGGCCGGGGACGAAGGGCACGGGAGAACGGCTGCGCTGCTACCTCATGGGGCAGTGCTCGGAGAGGAGGTGCGCTGCTGGTGCGGCAGAGGTGGGCCGGTTGGCGGCAGGTCTGCCTGGAGCGGGAGGGTCGCGCTCAGGCGGGTGCGGCGAGAAAGGGAGGCACGGAGATCACGGCTTAGCGGGTGCCGCCGTGCGTAGATGGACTGCGGCTGGGGTGACAACCCCGCTGCTGAATGTTTTCTTTTTTTTGTTTATTTTTTTATTCTGTAACCTGCAGGAAAAAGGTTAAAAAATATTTTTTTTGTTTTTTTTCTTTTGTTTTTTTGAACGGTAAACAGATCTGTAAATAAAATAGAAAGGAAAATTTTTTATTTGTTTTTATTTTTTGTTTTTATGTTTTTTCTTATGTCTTCCTGCAAAACAAAATGTTAGAGCCAAAAAAATAAATAAATATTTTTTTAATTTTTTTCTGCAAAACAATGGTTAAAGAGAAAAGAGCAAACAAAATTTTATTTTCTTTTTTTTATTCTTCCTGCAAAAATGAATATGAGATAAACAAGAAGAATAATTTTATAATTTTTATTTATACACAAAAATGGGAATCGTGAACGGGCGGATCTCGATGAGATGAAAGAAAGATCCGTGACTCCGACCACCGTGCGTGGTCGGAGGTGAGAGGTTATGCGAGGTAGAAATGAAAATGTGAGGGTCGGAAAATAAGATGGCAAATCGGTGTCGGGTGTGGATTAAAATGTGATGGAATTTTTGTGATCTAAATTCTAAAGATTAACTATGTCTAAGCAAAAATCTAAGCCTACAATTTACCTAGGTGAAACGACAAGAAATAAAAGTGGATCTCACCTCGGGATTGGGAAATGCTATGACGGCCTCGACGAGGGTCGACACGCTGTCACCGGACGGCTCGGAGGCTAAGCACCCTTCTTCAACAAGACGGTACTCGGAGATCGGGCTCCTCTCCACTAAAGATCGATCAAGTGGAAATGAGGGAGGAGGAGCCCATTAAAAAGGATCAAAAATAAAAAATGGCAAGTATATACACATAAGGAAAGTTTTTATTGGTTAATTGAAATAAATAAAATAAAATAATTAAAAAATTAATTAAAAACGAAATTCGGAATTAAATTAATTAAATAAATTAAATAATTAATGGAAATCAATTAACCACCATAATGGTGGCCATATAAGGTGTGGAATAAAATCATATATACAAGGCAAGTTATTAAACCAAATAAATTCAAATAAATCCAATAAATTAAATAATTAAATATGAATTTCGTAATTAAATAAAATAAATTAATTAATGTGAGATAATTAATTTTTTTGGTGATTTTTATTTAAGGAAGTTAATTGTATCCATATATTATACACATATAATACAATATACATAGGTCCAAATAAGGAAATATTTTTATAAGAGATTTTTTATTTTATTTTTTTATTTTTATTGAAAATAATATTTACAATTATATACATTATATATAAAAATAAATATACATAAATATGTACAACAAGTATATGGGAAAATTGCACAAAATACTCCAGAAAATTGACTTTTTAACCGTAACTCCAAAAATTATGAAACCATAGCCATTTGAAAGATAATTTAATTTAGAGTACGATGGAAGTATTTTGGTTCAATTTGAGCTAATATGGAGCCGAAATTGGTATTTCAATTGTCACTTTACGGCTTTTTCTGGGTGCGATTATTTGCATTATGTACATTATTTTATTTTACAAATATTTTTATTATTTACAACACATTTTTATTTATAATTTTTGTTTACAAAAATAATTAATTTGAGGTCAAATTATGTACAAATATAATAATGTAAGTTTATACAAATATAAATGAAGAATATTTACAAAATATTTTTGGTTTTTCTAACAGAAGACCCTATATCCCCCTACTTTATTCCTGATCGATCAGGTCAAGTCTTGACCTTCTCTTGGGATTGGGTCAGTCTGTATTTATTGCATAAATACCTCCTTTATTTTCTTTTCTTTTTCTTTTCTTCTTTATTCTTTTATTTATGTAGAAAAAGTGTTAAAAATGCAATTTTAACAAATGCATGCAAAATGGTAATTTTATGCAATTAATGGTATTTACAGGTGTTTGACTAAGGAAATGATGCTAAAATAAAAGAATAAAGATGATGAATCGTGGATTCATCATTCCCCTATACTTTACCTTTGCTAGTCCCTTAGCAAACACTTATTTGAAAAATAAGTGAAAACAAAAATAAAGAAAAGAAAAAGGAAAGAAGTTAGAACAACATTGACTTTTAAACTTATCTTCATAAAAAATGTAGTATGGAGCTCTGTCGGACCTTTGGATTATTATTGTGTCGGAACCTTAACGGAAATGGAATTAAAACCTAACAGCCTCTAAGTTCCATAAGACTCCTATTCAGGTCTCCTCAACAGTCAGATCAGAACAAGTCTACATACACAAATTCTTATGACTATGAATTCTTACTTGTACGTGTAAGTGAAATATAGCTCCTCATCTCAAAAGTAGCAAAGAAACAAACTCTCTCAACAAGGTAACTTTAATCCCCCGGTCTGGCAACTCTTTCCTCGAGGAGCGGGGATATTCCCTTCTAAGTTCAAGTACAACCAGCTCAAGAAGAGGGGATGGAGAAGAGAATGGACGGTAACCAGTGTAGTTACCTATCCTTGGATGCATGACCAGTGTAGCCATGTCACCCGCTGCAAGCTCACAAATATATGACTTTGAAGCTCTTATTCTTTTTTTTCACTTGTATATACACTCCGGCAGGTATTTTATTTTTCTATCAGGCCTGTTCACTTTTGGAGATTTTGCATTTTTTTCTTTCTTTTTTTTTCTTTTTTTGACAATATATACAAGGTGCAGCATGCACATAAGAAGTTTTTCCTCTTGAGCCAGTAGACTATCCCTCTTTTGAAGCATTATTGCAACCCCACAACATCATGTCTTTAGACCTCAACATCACCAAACCAGGTTGAGACACACTTCCCTCCCTAGAGGAGGACGAGAGGTTCCGCCTAGATGTACTACCCTCGTATGCTACCCCAAGCCAAAAGATTCTGCCCCCTCACTACCTCCTCCATGAAGAGCTACGTGTAGAGTGCATTGTCCAAGGTAAGCCACGGTCTGAAAGAATCATGCGTGTGTTGTAAAATATTCTACTTAGACTTATCAAGATGACATGTGAACATAGTCTTATGGACTCAAAGAATTAAGTCACTAGGATCTGAAAAGTCTTAACTCCAAATCTTATAAGGTTCCTCTGAAATTAAGTGGATTAAGGTCCAACTAAGCTCCATTCTTCAAATTTATTCCATACTTAGTTTAAATGTCAAAATCATCCTGAAAAATGCTCATGCAAATGAAAATGCAAGAAAGTATGTACATGCAAGGAAAAGAAAACAAAATCTTTTTGTGACACAATTTTCAAAATTTGAAATTTTTATGGATTTTTGAAAAATAATGCACATGCAAAAAGTTTTTTTTTGCAAAAAGTTAGTAATATATACAAGTATATACACATTTTTTTAGGGATGAGATACATATTTACACAAGAGTAAGTTAATTATTTTACAAGAATAAGATGAACAGATTTACAACTTGAGTAATTAATACAAGTATATACACAGTTGGATTTTTTTAATTTTTATTTTATTCATTTTTTTTATTTTTTGTGATGCATATATTCCTCAAATTTATTTGAAAATTATTTTACAAAGAATCTTGAAAATTATAGTCCAAAATATTTTTTCACATAATTTTACAAACATTTACACACATTTGAAAACTATTTTGCAAATATTTTTCAAACAGTATATATAGATTTTCAAAATAATTTTTCAATCATTTTCCAAACATTTGCAAATAGTTTTTACAAAATAATTTTATTTCACACAAAGAGAAAAATGTTTACGAATCATAATATTTTTAGAAAGGTTGAAAATATTTTTCAAACATTTTTTCAAATAGTTTTCAAAAGATTTTTCAAATAGATTTTCAAACTATTTTCAAAATATTTTTCAAAATATTTTAACCTGATTTATTAATCAGTATATACAGAAAGAATTTTGAGGAAATATCTGCATCTTTTTATTAGTTAGTTTTTTTACAAGTATTTATACAGTATTTTAGCCATATTAAAGATATGAAAGTACGAGTTATGACTGAGGTATATATACAATATATACGACACCCCCTATACTTAGCTCGAACTATGTCCTCATAGTGATCAAAGAGCTGGAAAGAAAGACATAACTCGTGCTTCGTATAGAAAAGTGAAAAGAATAATATTCTACAACGACGAATAAAAGAATGAAATCAATAGAAGTCGGTGATCCCCATATACTTAGGATCGTGTAATCCTAAGTATAGAAGATTGTACACAAAGGGAAAATCGAGGAGTAAAATGTACAAATTCTACCTCCCCTATACTTAGGGTAAAATATCCCTAAGTATAAGCAGCAAAACAGAGGTAAAAAGAATCAAACGAATAATCACAAGTCTGACATCCCCCCTATACTTAGGGTAAAGTACATTTTAAGTATGGAATGATCGTGAGATGGGGCTGGGATGTAAGACAGAAAGAATGGATGATATGGACAAATGGATCTAGACAATGGAAAAATGTTGAGGTTTCTCTCAACAAGTGCTAGAGTTTACGCCCCTAGCTGGGCGCAAATGTTAGGATAACGCATTATCGAGGTTCAGGACGGCATCTGTCAGGCGAATACCGTACTGCTGTTGTTGTCTCGGTGGGAGAACAACAATGAGATCAACAGAGTAAATGATAACACCCAGATAATCAATCAGGTGGGTGTCTGCTACCAGGTCAAGATATGGGCAGATGAAGTCGGGCTCCGGTAGCATAAAAGAAATCATCGGCTCAAGATCTAAATAGAGTGAATGGATGGAGACGAAGTAATCAAATGTGGAGAAGGAAGGATCTGTCAGAGAATCCTTCACGTCAATCACAGTCTCGAATGGATATGGAAGATCAAGATCAGGAGACTCACTAGAAAGGCTGATATCCGATGCATATAATATAGACAAATCAGTGAAATCATCGAATACCTCAAAGATCGGGTCATCCTCGCGAGGGTCGTCGAGGAGAGAAACATCAAACTCATTATCAGAAATATCAAAATACTCGGTCTCGTGATCTGATAGATCGGATGCACTCCCAGAAAGTGAAACTGAGTACATATGGTCCATGGCATCCTCCCGCAGATAACCCTCAGGGAGTAATGCCGAATCATCAGGAAATTAGGGATCAATGCTGTCAAATGTCATGTCCTCCTAAAATGTATCGACCTCATCAAATGGGAGGACACATGGCTCAAATATGGGATTAGCAAGGTCTGTCGAATCAAAAATCGGTCCCTCATCAAGCTCTTTCTACTGAGATGAATCGAAATATATCTCTGAATCTGAGAAGATCTCCTGAAGAATAGACACTGAATCAACTACGTATGGATACTGGAAAGAATCAGAGGATGGCTGAGATGTGGGTTCCTCCTCTATCTCTTGGGATCCTAGCAGATCTAGAATCGAAGAATCTTCTACGTGAAAGAGCGGGACTTGCTCAAAATCTGACTGTAAATCCATTTGGTCCTCAACCAATGTCCGGCTCTGCGAACTCACAACAATAGGCAATACATCCATTATATGAAAATTATCAGCATCCATATCCTCTGATCGGTGTGTGATGTTTGAATCAGAATGGCGTGTCACACACTCAACTGTTGTCATCTCTCCCTCATGTGTTGTCCTGAATAAATCACCTTGTGAATAAGGAGTGTCTGAAAGTGAATCGAAGATGGTCTCAACTAAATCCATGTCAGGGTTGTGGTGTGAACCACCATACGAGGAAATGACATATGCAATCTGCTCTGCGGTCCTCCCCCTCATGGCGATATGGATAAGGTCAGTCATCAAAAATCCATGATCAGGAAATCGCCTCAAAAGTTCTCGTAGCCTCAACCATGAATCTATCAATGGCTTATGGGGGTTAACTGAAAATCATGAATACATGACCGCATCATCTCTGCTCTACGCTGGGGGTAAAATTTCTGCAAAAATAACGATCGTAAATCTCCCCATGTAGTAATCTTCCTTCCCAATCGTCTGTGCCAACTCTTAGCTCTACTCTGAAGTGTAAATGTGAAGGTAATCAGCATCATTTCCTCATAAGTGATATTAGAATATGATCGTGATCCACAAATTTCCTCAAACTCATTGATATGTAAATACGGTTCCTCGTGCACTTCCCCAAAGAAGTTCGGCAGTATATCAATTAACTCTAAATCTAGAATGAATGGTCTCAAAGTAGAAGCAGACAGTGCTTCCTGATCTTGGTTCTCATCTAATGTCCTAGGATAGAAGTCATCTAAAGCTCACAACTGCACCATATGGTCGCATATGGGATGCACTCTCATTTCAGTAATGTGAACACACGTGTCTCGTGTTTGGTCAATCTGAACTCTTCGGGCGTCACTCACATCATGTAGCAAATGGGAGGGTGGGTAGAGGGAAGATGGAAAATCGGACGGAGTTCCGACCTCCCAAGAGAGTGGGTGGGAATGGTGGGTATGAAATGTAGAAGCCGCAAAATCCGACTGGAATGGAATGCGGCCCATCATGAAGAGAGGGAAATGAAGGACGGGAGGGTGGGAGAGTAGAAAGAGAGATAGAAGGTGGGAAAGAAGAGAGAGGGTGAGAGATGGTGGGAGAGAGAGAGAGATAAATAGAAGGGAGGGAGGAAAGGTGACTGCTAATGATTCAGGAAGATGATTGTAACTGACTCACACCACGCAATGCAAACCCCCAGTTCACCAACTCAACACAAATCTGATCGTGAGATTCGGTCTTTATCTTTTCAATTTTAAGAGTTAGGTGATAAGACAAAGTTGTACAAACACTTAGGAGGCTTGAATAGGATTTGAACACTACTCCTTAGTGTGTACGCGAGCTAGTAAAAGCGCAAACAATGAGGGGATTGTTCTCCCAATATAATGAAGTGGTCAATTACGTTTAATTTTAGAGTCAAGTTCAATTAGCAGTCTCAATTTTTTAAATTTTTGATTTTCTATTTTTTTTGGATTTTTTTCAAAGATAAACGCCTAACGAACTTTTTGATTTCCTCTTTGATTGATTTGCGTCCAAAAATAGGGGGAGGAAGTCGAAAAAGCCAATGCATGGTCAAACGCGATGATGCATGCAGAGATAGAAAAATGTGTACCTTACTCCAACACTCTACATGCAATATGATCCGCGCATAATTTAAATACAGAATGTAAACTAACTATATGATGCACGTGGAAATCGACCTTAGACAAGCAACTTCTATTGATCGTGAAGAACAGATAGCTAACTAATCAGAGAGAGAGAGAGAGAAGTCTGAGTCCGGTCTCTGATGCCGATCGGTGTCCGCCACAACGGATCCTGCCAGCGCTGTATACGACCTCTAGCGGCACATGACCTCTCAAACGATTAAGTTAACTTTTTCAGTTAATTTTTATCAAGGTCCAATTACGTTCTATAGGAACAGCTAATCTATTAGGTGTTGGGCCTTAGAAATTTACGTCACAATCAACCAGAAAATCCTACGTCTAGGGGCTAAAACCACAAAATCAAATAACGAGTTATGGCGGTTAAATCAAAAACACGGAAAACATCGGTGAGATCCCCAAGTGCACCGACACTTGGCAAAACAGACCCCGAAAAAGAAAAAAATTAGTCCAAGTGTCCACAGTTCTAAGAGTCCTAAATTATTACAATAAAACTTGTTCTCTCAAAAATAAAAAGAATTCTTCTTCAATTCCCTGCTCTTCCTCCTATGCGGATCCTCAAAAAGTAAACTCCAAGTCGTCCAAGCAGTACCTCGCACAAAAATCAGAGAGAGAAGGTCAGAAAACAATTATAATATAGAGAGACAGAATAGAAAAATGACTACAAAGTCGTGCTCCCCGACAACGACGCCATTCTGATGAGCCGAATGTTGATGCGACTAAGGTAGAAAATAAATCACAATGTCGTTGTCCTTAATCGATCAATTCGATCAACGGAAAAATAAAAATTAAACCACTCAATCGAAGATAAATCAATCAAAGCAAATGTAAGCGGCTTTTTGCTATTCTTTTTACCCGGTATAGCGACCAGGGTCGAACACAAGGAGCGTAATTTAAAAACTATGTAGTCAATTTTCCAAGCTAATTTTTAGTGGTTTTTGAATTTTTATTTTTTTTTATTTTTTAAAAACAAGCACGGAGACTAAAAACACACGCGAATCGCACTCTTTTTGTATTTTTCGAAAAGGTCAAAAGTTCTCAGAAAAGTCCAAAGAAAATATTTTGTGTTTTATATATTTCAAAATATTTTTGATAATTTTTTCGGATTTTGCTGATGTTTTTGTAATTTTCTAAAAATAAAACGATGAAAATTAGGATGAACTATGCACAGTGAGGAGTATTTTGTAATTTAAAAATCCTTCAAATATCCAATACTTCTGACAATTATTTTTAATATAAACTAAAGACAAAAATCTACAAACAGAGACTGAGATCAAAATTTTTGGATTTTTTAGAATTTTCTACAATTTTTTTAAGGAATTTCATTTTTCACAATTTTTTTAGCTTATATAATAGGAAAATGCACAAAATTGGTCAGAAATTAAAACACATCAAAATACACCTACAATAATTTTTTTGGAATTTTTATGCAATCTTTCGAATTTTTATTAATTTTCAAATTTTGAGAAGATAAAAAGTCACAGTTTTTTATTTTTTAAATATGCCAAATGGTAATAGAATGCTATGAAAAATTTAGACAACATCCATACGCATAGCAGGAACATAAGATGATTTTTCTAGAATTTATTGAATAAAAATGCTATTTATTTCAATAAGAACAAGCATGTGAATTAGAGTCAGGATATATAAGGACTGAAATGCAATTTATTAATTGTTTCTGCATCAAAATATAAAAGTACAATGAATGCAGGGTGAGAAAAGTAATTTACCCATTTTTTTATTTTAAAACCCAACCCCCTTAGGGTTCTTCTTGAGCCACGTTTCTTGTTCTTCAAGCAGGCATGGGGAGAGGTGCCGCCGTCCAACGGATATGACGGAGAAGGTGTGGGGCGGCGCTGCTGGTCAAGGGCGAAGCGCCCGCGCGGAGGAGGTCGCGGCTCGGGGCGTCTATGCGGTGGCAGGGGCGGATGGCACCAGCGACGGAGAGGAGCTCGTACAGCGCGGCGGCTGAGATGGTGGGTCGGGTACGCGCGGTGAACGGCGGGGGCCACGACTGTTGCGTCGCATTGCGGGGGAACGCTGGAGGAGGGCTGGCAGGAGGCAGTGGCCGGGAGGCACCGTGGAGGGCGACGCGAGCTGGAGGGGGCGGCGTCAGTGATGGCAACGGAGGGCGATCGCAGGAGCGCGGGAGGCGTGCTCTCGGCGGCGCATGGCGAAGGCGCGGCTAGCGCCGCCTTACGCGGAGACGGGCTGGCAGAGCGCGGGGGCACAGCCGGGGACGCAGAGCATGGGAGAACGGCAGCGTTGCTGCCTCACGGGGCGGTGCTCGGAGAGGAGGTGCGCCGCTGGTGCGGTGCAGGTGGGTCGGTTGGCGGCAAGTCCGCCTGGAGCGGAAAGCCCGTGCTTAGGCGGGTGCCACGAGAAAGGGAGGCACGGAGATCACGGCTTAGCGGGCACCGTCGTGCGTAGATGGACGGCGGCGAGGGTGACGACCCCGCTGTTGAATGTTTTCTTTTTTTGTTTATTTTTTTATTCATTAACCTGCGGGAAAAGGTTAAAAAAATATTTTTTTTCTTTTATTTTTTTTGAACGGTAAACAAATCTGTAAATAAAATAGAAAGGAAAATTTTTAATTTGTTTTTTTTTTGATTTTATGTTTTTTCTTATTTTTCCTGCAAAACAAAATGTTAGAGCCAAAAAAAATAAATAAATATTTTTTTTTAATTTTTTTCTATAAAACAAAGGTTAGAGAGAAAAGAGCAAACAAAATTTATTTCCTTTTTTTATTCTTCCTGCAAAAACAAATATGAGATAAACAAGAAGAATAATTTTATATTTTTTATTTATACATAAAAATGGGAATCGTGAATAGGCGGATCTCGATGAGATGAAAGAAAGATCCGTGACTCCGACCACCGTGCGTGGTCGGAGGTGAGATGTTATGCTAGGTAGAAATGAAAATGTGAGGGTCGAAAAATGAGATGGCTAATCCGTGTCGGACGTAGATTAAAATGTGATGGAATTTTTATGATCTAAATTCTAAAGATTAACTATGTCTAAGTAAAAATCTAAGCCTACGATTTACCTAGGAGAAACGACAAGAAATAAAAGTGGATCTCACCTCGGGATTCGGAAATGCTATGATGGCCTCGACGAGGGCCGACACGCTGTCACCGTACGGCTCAGAGGCTAAGCACCCTTCTTCAACAAGACGTTACTCGGAGATCGGGCTCCTCTCCACCAAAGATCGATCAAGTAGAAATGAGGGAGGAGGAGCCCATTTAAAAGAAATAAAAATAAAAAATGGCAAGTATATACAAATAAGGAAAGTTTTTATTGGTTAATTAAAATAAATAAAATAAAATAATTAAATAAATAAATAAATTAAAAATAAAATTCGGAACTAAATTAATTAGAGAAATTAAATAATTAATGAAAATCAATTAATCACCATAATGGTGGCCATATATGGTGTGGAATAAAATCATATATACAAGGTAAGTTATACCAAATAAATTCAAGTAAATCCAATAAATTAAAAAATTAAAAATGGGTTTCGTAATTAAATAAAATAAAATAATTAATGTAAGATAATTATTTTTTTGGCGATTTTTATTTAAGGAAGTTAATTGTATACATATATTATACACATATAATACAATATACATAGGTACAAATAAGGAATATTTTTATAAAAGATTTTTTATTTTATTTTTTTTATTGAAAACAATATTTACAATTATATACATTATATATAAAAATAAATATACATAAATATGTACATCAAGTATATGGGAAAATTGCACAAAACACCCCAGAAAACCGGCTTTTTAACCGTAAATCCAAAAGATATGAAACCATAACCATTTGAAAGATAATTTAATTTAGAGTATGATGGAAGTGATTTTAGTTCAATTTGAGCTCATATGGAGCCAGAATTGGTATTTCAATTGTCACTTTACGACTTTTTCTGGGTGCGATTATTTGCATTATGTACATTATTTTATTTTACAATTTTTTTATTATTTACAACACATTTTTATTTACAATTTTTGTTTACAAAAATAATTAATTTGAGGTCAAATTATGTACAAATAAAATAATGCAAGTTTTGTACAAATATACATGAAGAATATTTACAAAATATTTTTGGTTTTTCTAACAGAAGACCCTATCTCCCCCTACTTTATTCCTGGTCGATCAGGTCAAGTCTTGACCTTCTCTCGGGATTTGGATCAGACTGTATTTATTGCATAAATACCTCCTTTATTTTCTTTTCTTTTTCTTTTCTTCTTTATTCTTTTATTTATGTACAAAAAGTGTTAAAAATGTAATTTTAACAAATGCATGCAAAATGGTAATTTTATGCAGTTATTGGAATTTACAGGTGTTTGACTAAGGAAATGATGCTAAAATAAAAGAATAAAGGCGATGAATCGTGGATTCATCACTATGCCTAGAAACTTCAATGTCGATGTGCTTAACCACCTAAAACAACACATGATTGTCAGGACTGGGATGATGCATCATTTCCTCACCGAATCCAAGATGATGAAGAAGATCTAAAGTCAGAGCAAAACATCTTTGAAATCAGAATCCCTCCTAACTGCACATTTCAACATGCCAAAAGTCACATGGATAACTACCATCATTATATATTAAAGGGTTTCATATGTGAGCCCTCCTTGCTAAATAGTAGATGGCATTTCCACTAAATACCCATCTTATGAAAAGAACCCACAAACTGGAAATCAACAAATAGAACAACAACCATTTCCAGAATGTGAATCTCAGAACGAAAATACACAAAGAGAGAAACGAGATAAGTTGATAGTTACCCACAAAACGTTGAAGACTACGGAGGGGGATTAGAACATGGAGATTTGGCGTATGAGTGAGAAATCAACTGCACTATTCTCCACCGTGCGATGGTGCAGGGATGACAAGGCGGGAGGAGTAGGACGTGATGGAATGGAAGCACGCGGCGGTGGGGGTTAGGGTTTGTATGTTCACATAACATGGAGAGGAGGGATGGTTTTGTGCGGGGGAATATTAGAAGGGGGAGGGGATGCCGCTCGATTGATGGAGTTAAAATTCAAAAATCCCTTCGGCTCTAAGTAGGGATGAAAACCGATATGGATATATCCGAATATCCGCTTACCATATTCGAAAAATTACCGGATACAGATATCCGTATCCAAATATTAATCAGATATGGATACGGATATGGATATGGGTTGTAAACATTTTCCGGATATGGATATGGATATGGTAATGGCTTGAATACATTTTCCGGATATGGATCCGTATATCCAAATACAACATTTAATATTATTTTATATATTAGTTCATATAATTTAAGCCGTTGCTACCATGTTATTATATTAGTACTATATTTATGCAATATAATATATTAATGATATTAATAAACTTCCATTTGTTTGGGGTTGAACACGAATGAAAGTTACGAAAGCTTGTCTCCCTTCAGGTCAAGAAAGCTAGCCACCTCAGCGCTCCCTTTAATTAATATATGCAACTTATTTATATTTCATTGTCATTTATTTATATCACTATGAACTTTGATAAAAAAAATTCAAGTTGTATTAATAGGTGGTCTTTATTCAATATGTATTTAGATTCGATGTTTATTTGAGCCATATTTGGATTTACTCTTTATTCGATCTGTATTCGGGTCAGCTCTTTATTCGAATCATATTCGGATTTGATAAATATCCGATTCGAATTGGTATCCGTATTTTTGAGGATATGATTTTTTAATGCATATCTGATTCATATATGTATCCGTATTTGTATTCGATAGAGATGAAATGAATATGGATGTGGAAATAGCATATCCGAGATGAAATGAATATGGATGTGGAAATAGGCATATCCGATCCGTATCCGATCCGTTTTCATGCCTAACTCTAAGGCGGGCTCATCCCTGGTTATGGAAATAGGCATATCCGATTCGTACCATTTTCAACCGTGGATAGTTCCCTCTTAGTTACATTACTTAAAATTTTATTTTTACACAAAATCAGAATCATATATATAATAGTCATTGCATTTCTAATAATGATAGAATTGAAGTCCGATATTTTATTACCTCCAGATATAAAGGTGGGATTAAATTTTTTTTATGCATACTACGTTTGGCAACGATAAAAAAATTGTAGTCTCAAATTATTAGTCATTGTAATAGTACCGTAGTCAAAAAATATTGGCCACGCTAATAGTATTGTAGCCTAACATTTTTTACCACGGTAATTATCATTGCAATTAACTTTACGTTACCGTAATTTACCGTGGTCAATAGATTTTAACCACAATAATATTTATTGTGACTTGAATGCGTGGCTAATGCAATATTTTTTACTAGTGAAGATTTAGAATCCTAATTGGATTGGACTCCCATTCCTAATAATAGTTGAGTTGTATTCTATTTATAGTCATATTGGGAATATAACAATGGAGTTGTAACTAGGTTATATATAGAGGGGGGTGGAGACATTACCTCTACACCACATCAAGAGAGAATACCACAAGAGAATAGAGAGAGAGGTGAGAGAGCGAGTTAACAGAAAGAGTTGTATTCGTTTTTCTTATTGTGATCTTTCTTCTCCGGTGGTCGCGAGAGGTTACCGACTACCATTATATCTTATTGTTCTTTTCTTCACGTGCTTCCATGGTGGTGGTCAATTGTGCATTCACATCTATATCAGGTGATTCGTATGTCCAACAACTGGTATCTGAGTGGAGACGCAAAAATTTGACTGAAGAGAAGAAGCATTTCTCAATATCAATTGAACTAAAAACTGTAACAAAAACTACATACCGTCTGGTACAGACCTTGTCTCCTGGAACCCTGTATAGCTACTGAACAACAGACTCCTTTCCTGCCATGCGTGCAAGGAAGAAAAGGAGTCACAATTGTGAATACAAACCCGTAGTTTAAAAATAAATAACAATTATTTATAATGTGCAAAAGAGAGCAAGTAGAAAGGTGGAACAAGTATAATGTACATCTACTTGCATAAGTAAAAAGGTAGTCAGGATTGTAAGCATTTTTCATAAACTCCCATTATCCCAACACTTTTCATATTTAACATATTTATTTTGTAATCAAATGTTGATAATTATAGGAGTATGCATATATGTATATATCTCTATTATTATATTGACCAGATATCAAATCTGTGGATTTGTCGATGTGAAAGATGGAATAGGAATTACTTAATTCCCAAGTTCAATAGGTAGGCATCAAATTCTTAATTTCAATTGTTTCAGATATAACTCCAGATGATGTAGATAAAGATCATGATTCTTGGTCTTGGAGATCATGTCGTGGAACTTGATGGCTACTTTCTTGTCATTGAGATCATGTCATGGTTTTCGATAATGGACTGATATGATGATGATGAATTTGATCCTTAATTCTATTTACTCCTTCTAAGTTAGTGGATAGTCTGTGGTCTTGGTCTGTGTGTAACCTCACACTATGACTCTAAGGTATTTAAAAGTACCTTAGGGTTGGGGTGCCTCCGTAGGCATGCGGTGTTGTATAATGCATCCTAACTAAGTTCCCAACACGTCCACTAACTTATAGGGTTTTTGAACCAGATTAAAGTCACTTCTAATCAACTAAATTTAATTGTGATTTCCTCTAAACCTTCACTGTAACTCTCTCAGATGTACTCTCAATGATGTAGATATAGATATAGATACGAATGATCTGGATGTAGAATCGCCAAGTCTGTTGGCGAAAGAAAACTCAAGCGGTGAAGAAGCCTGCAAATGGCTCTTCCGTCTCGCCCTCTAGTTGGAAGGACGGTCCAATAGAGGGATAGGTCTACTCCCCAACTACGCCACTGAGACGGGTGAGAGGGACTTCCTAGAAAAGTCACTCTAGAAAACTGCCCGACTAGTACGGGCGGACGAGCTCGTACGTAAAACTGAAAACCAAGGATCCCCCGCCTGGGTATCCTAAAAGACAGGGACAACGGAACTGGTCTAAAGTCAGGATCCCAACGAGGCGTAAAAACACTGCGAGCTCGCGTAAAACCGTGTAAAAGACTGGGATCCTAGACCCGCGCATTAAGCGGCCGCTGCCCTAACTGGGCTTCCTATTCTCCCGCCCAGTTGAGGGTCACCGCGCCCTCGCACGGTCAGGTGCAAAGGTCACCATGACCGGCATTATTGATTGACATCATTGATTCAACACCATCCTTTCTTGATCTCTGCTATAGTCAACTTATCTTATTTGGATATCTCATAATAATTCTTCTCTATAGTGAGCAATAATTGGTAGGGTATATCTTAAAGAATGATTTATGTAGATGATCAGTTTGGTATCAGAGCAGTGGTACTCCAATACGCACATTCGCGGTATTATTCCGATCGCATTAAGTTCTCGAATTGCGACAGTCTTCTGACTTGTCGTAAATCCGAGAAGGGAAATATGACATTCGAATTAAATAACCACAGATGTCACCAATTTCATTAATTTCATATTATATCCCAAGAAGAGATAAAGCATATACTATAAGTATCTTCAAATGGTACTTTTATGACTAAAAATGGTTCACATGCAGAACCATGGCATCCCGACCAGGCCCGGAGATAACTGACCAGCTAGCACACACACTGACTACTCTTATCGACCTTTCCATGTATCATTTGATTCTGTAGCGACACACATTTTCCTTGCTTTGAGACTACTAGTTTCTTTAGATGGAGTTGCAGAAACACTATCTCATCCATATCACATCCGAGGGTCAGGTGACCAATTGTTTGTCATTTCCCTGATATTCGAGCACTTGCCAGTACTGATTGGCGGTCACGAGATGATCGCAGATTGTCTACTTCTGCAGCTTGATGAGTTCGACTTGATATTGGGCATGGATTGGTTATCCACTCATCATGCACTTGTTAATTGTTTTAAGAAGACAGTTGTCTTCAGGATTCCAGGTTTACCTGAGTTCACCTTTGAGGGAGAGATCGAGTTCGAGATCACATTGTTGCCAGATACACAACCAATCTCTATGGCACCTTATCGTATGGCACCAGCCGAGTTGAGGGAGCTGAAGATGCAGCTACAGGAGTTGCTTGACTTGGGATTCGTGAGGCCGAGCACTTCACCTTGGGGTGCTCCGATTCTATTTGTCAAGAAGAAGGATGGATCCATGAGACTGTGCATTGATTATAGACAGCTGAACAAGAGAACGGTGAAGAACCGTTATCCTTTGCCACGTATTGATGATCTATTCGATCAGCTCCAGGGATCTTCGGTTCTTTCGAAGATCGATCTTCGCTCAGGCTACCATCAGCTGAGGATTCGCGAGTTGGACATTCCAAAGACAACCTTTAGAACTCGCTATGGACACTATGAGTTTATGGTAATGCCGTTTGGGCTCACCAATGCACCTGCGGCTTTCATGGATATGATGAACCGTATCTTCCGTCCATACTTGGACAAGTTTGTAGTGGTGTTCATCGATGATGTGCTCATCTATTCACGGAATGAATGGGATCATGCGAATGATCTACGAATTGTTTTGGATACATTGAGGGAGCACAAGCTATATGCCAAGTTGAGCAAGTGCGAGTTCTGGTTATCCCAGGTCTCATTTTTGGGGCACATCATTTCTGGAGCAGGTATCGCGGTTGATCCTGCGAAGATAGATGCAGTTATGTCTTGGGAGCAGCCCAAGACAGTTACTCAGATTCGGAGTTTCCTCGGATTAGCGGGCTATTACAGACGCTTTGTCAGCGGATTTTCACGCATCGTCCGTCCATTGACACGATTGACGCAAAAGGGAGTTCTATTCATTTGGGACGATTCATGTGAGCAGGCCTTCCAGACACTGAAGGAGAGGTTGACTACAGCGCCTATTCTTGCTCTTCCTTCAGGCACTCAGGACTATGCAGTTTACACAGATGCATCTGGAGAAGGTCTAGGAGCAGTGTTGATGCAGAGAGGACAGGTGATTGCTTACGCATCACGGTAGTTGAGACCGCACGAGCGGAACTACCCCACACATGACTTGGAGTTGGCGGCAGTTGTCTTCGCCTTGAAGATCTGACGCCACTATCTATATGGGGTGAACTTCGAGATTTTCACAGATCATAAGAGCCTAAAGTACATCTTTGATCAGAAGGAGTTGAATATGAGACAACGCAGATGGTTCGAGCTGCTGAAGGATTATGATTGCACGATCTCTTACCATCCCGGTAAGGAAAACGTGGTGGCTGATGCACTTAGCAGGAGAGCACATGCTGATGGTACGGCGAATTGGCTATATACATGGGATACGCTTGCTGCTTTGACCGATTGGCATCCTCAGGAGAGCGCATCCATTTCTACCGCCGTGCCTCCACGATACAGCAGTCTTTGGGATCGTATTGTAGATGGACAGAAGACATATCCTTGGATCCAAGATAGATACATGCGCGCCGTCAAGGACGAATTTGACGACTTTGTTGTGATGGAGTCTATTTTATGGAAGGCAGGACGGGTCGTTGTACCCAATGATGAGCAGCTTCGTAGAGACATTCTCGATGAGGCACACAGTTCACGGTTATCTATCCATCCAGGCAGTATGAAGATATACCGTGATTTGCGTCGACATTTCTGGTGGGATGGAATGAAGCGCGATGTGGCGCTACATGTTAGCAGATGCATGACCTGTCAGATGGTCAAGGCTGAGCACAGGAGACCGCCAGGATTACTGCAGTCTCTCCCCATTCCCGAGTGGAAATGGGAGAGCATTTCTATGGATTTTGTCACAGGTCTGCCGAAGACATCAGGTGGCCATGATTCCATATGGGTCGTTGTTGATAGGTTGACCAAGTAAGCCTATCTCATACATGTCAACACGACTTACACTCCATCCATATTGGCCAAGCTCTATGTGCGGAACATTATCAGGCTACATGGTATACCACGAGAGGTGGTGTATGACAGAGATTCGAGGTCTACTTCACATTATTGGCATCAGTTCATGTCAGCACTACAGACAGAACTGAAGATGAGTTCTGCTTATCATCTGCAGACAGACGGGCAGAGTGAGCGCATCATTCAGACGCTTGAGGATCTACTTCGCGCATGCACTTTGGAGTGGAAAGGGTCCTGGAAGGACCATTTACCCTTGGTGGAATTCACGTACAACAACAACTATCACTCCAGTATTGGCATGGCACCATTCGAAGCCCTATACGGGCGGAGATGCCTCACACCTCTCAGTTGGCGTGAGTTAGGTGATCATGCTTTATATTCCGTAGATCTCTTAGAGGAGACTGCGAGAGCTGTTGATCTTGTGAGACGGAGGCTTCTGACGGCACAGAGCCGCCAGAAGAGTTATGCAGACCGTCGGAGGAGAGACTTAGAGTTTCAGGTAATCTAATTATTTTCTCCTCATCTACTCAATTATGATATATATGTGTTCAACAAAATCCCATACTAATGACATTCCTATCAATTATAGGTTGGAGATTGGGTATTTTTGCGAGTATCTCCCATGAAGGGAGTACAAAGATTCGGTGTTCGCGACAAGTTGGCGCCGCGATATGTTGGACCTTTTGAGATTCTGGCTAGAGTGGGGAAAGTGGCATACCGAGTAGCCCTTCCTGCACATCTTTCAGCTATTCATGATGTTTTCCACATATCCAATCTGAGGAAATATGTCCACGACCCTCGGCACATCATCAGTTATGAGAATCTTGATGTAGAGCAAGATCTGACTTATGAGGAGAAGCCAGTCCAGATACTTGACCGCGCTGAGAAGAAGCTTCGCAACAAGGAGATTTCATTGGTTAAGGTTTTGTGGCACCGACACGGCGTCAAAGAGGCGACGTGGGAGACCGAAGCCGACATGCGGGTACAATACCCGCAGCTTTTCTGATGTAAGTATCAAAACAAGCATTTGTAATTAGATACATGATAAATATATGGCTTGTTTTCTCTTTGAGGTTTTTATAGGTTCAAAACCCTTTGAGGTTTTTATGGACATATAAAATCCCAACAAGATACTTAATGATCTTGACTCGAGTCTCGAGGACGAGACTCCCTTTGAGGTTTTTATATTTGTAACACCCATATTCTAACAAACCCGAACTCGTCCGATTTTGGGTCTAATGAACCCAAAAACGTTGTCGGTCAATACTAAACAACCTAAAACGACCAATTGATCATAAATCAAAAGTCGTTCGGGCGAAATCGACCGAAAATCGGTCACACCGTAACGCGCGCCGTGAAAAGCCGCGACGCAAATTCGGAAACCGCGAATCTAACCGAGACCATCATTAGATCCGATTCGACGACACGAGACCAACGGAATCGACCGTTCGTCAATCGGAGGTCATATGATATTTTTAAATCACAAAATTTAGTCTTACACAAAAGCCGTATCCGAAAATTTCGGGTATCCGAAACCCGATCGGAAGTATGCCAATATTATACTCATTTTGATCGGTGTTCAGAGACGGTCAAAACGAGGTATTACTCGTCAAAATCCGAGGTCCGAGGTACAAATACGGGAGACTTTAAGCAGGTTAAATAAATAAAGTTTTTTTTAAAAAAAATGTTAAATTAAATTTCTAACAGCAGACAGACTACAGACTGTAAAAAAAAATGTGTAACTGTAGCTCAGCTGACTGCTACGGTTTTATAAAAAAAAAATATATTGAGATAATTTTAACAAAAGGTAATAATGGATAGATTTTGATACACGTGTACAACCACTTTCCCAAAACCTTCCACGGTACCCTCCCCTCTCCTTTATAAATACACTCACCCTTTCCCAATTACATTTCAATATCCGCACACTTTCCCTTCTTCTTCCCTAAGCAGAAAGCCGAACCCATCTCGACCATCCTCATTTCTTCCAGCCGCTGTGACGTTTTCTTCTCTCTTACTCTTTGGCGGGTAGCAACAACTGACGATCTTCCTCCAAGTTCCATTTCTCCATTTTCAGGTCACAAGAGGTACACTCCAGGACTTTCTTTTTGCTGTCACACATGTCGTTTCCACCTTTTTAATTCCAGGATTGATGAATGTTTCCAGCAAATTTATCTTTAAATAGATAGATCACTCTTTTCTTCTTTTCTAGAAAACACGTTCCTGTTTTCCAGAGTCATAGTTAACATTTTTTTTTTGGTTTAATGTTGGAATCCATGCATGCACTTTCCAGAAACCACTGTATCACATTTTGATTCTCCTAATAGAAAACACGTTCCTGTTTTCCAGAGTCATAGTTAACATTTTTTTATGGTTTAATGTTGGAATCCATGCATGCACTTTCCAGAAACCACTGTATCACATTTTGATTGTCCTAATATCTACTCTTGTTCAAGAATATATATAGTAAATAAATCAGGAAGCTGTGCAAGAGAGCAAATCTAACTTTTGGTTAAAAAAAATGAAATATTGTTTTCAAGTATTTTGCACGATGTAGACATATTGTGTAGATTGTGCACAACATGATTCCTAATCATGTTCAACTACATCTTATACTATTGGTTTGTCATATCTGTGATGGGTAAATTCCAAACTAAAGCAAGTTAATAACTGAGTTTGGAATTCAATATGTTTGTCCCATGGTTAGGGTCAACTCAAAAATCTGGCATATCACTGTTTAGTTTCAATTATGGTTCTCTTTGCAAAGTAATGTGCCTCCTTCATATCTGCAATCTAGGACTGGAGAATCTCTGGAGATAGTGGGTGATGAAATAGTGAGGAGTGTGTAGTGTTACTTTCAATCCCTGAATTCGATTATATGTCTTATGGATAGGTTTCACATTGATCTAAGTTGAATAACCCTGACATCATCAATTATATCCATGTTATCTTCCTTACCTCTCTTGTTTTCTTCTTCTTATTCATATCTTTCACCCCAATAAAATGCAATACTCCCATGATCAAATTACTGTTTAACTGTTCGATCAAGGTATGGGAAAAACTTTATCTTCAAATAATATACATGTCATGTCATACGAGGAAGTGTCAAATCGACAAATTGAGTGTTATACACAACTGCAATAGCCCCTATGATGGTCATAGTAACTACATCTCTAATATCAAGTCTTAGGGGATAGTAAGCTACTTACATTATCTGTTGATAATTATACCATGCTTCCAAGTGTATTTACCCTACCAACAACATACACTCCTAGTTCAGACAATGAGAACTTAAAGCATTTGGATTTAATATATGCATCCTTCCCCTTAATGGTTTTGGTATTGACAAACCATGCTCAATGATTCTGGATATACTACCTGGCAATTGGTTTAATAGGAATCTATGATATCAAATATTGTGCCGGTTATGGTAACCTTTATGCCTAACCGTGCGAGAGCGCGGTGACTCTCACCAGGGTGGGAGAATAGGAAGCCCAGTTTGGGCAGCGGTCGCCAAGCGCGCGGGTCTAGGATCCCAGTCTTTTACACGGTTTTTACGCGAGCTCGCAGTGTTTTTACGCCTCGTTGGGATCCCGATTTTAGACCAGTTACGCTGACCCTGTTTTAGGATACCCAGGCGGGGGATCCTTGGTTTTCAGTTTTTCGTACGAGCTCGTCCGCCCGTACTAGTCGGGCTGTTTTTCTAGAGTGACTTTTCTAGGGAGTCTCTCTCACCCGTCTCAGTGGCGTAGTTGGGGAGTAGACCTATCCCTCTATTGGACCGCGCTTCCAATTAGAGGGCGAGACGGAAGAGCCATTTGCAGGCTTCTTCACCGCTTGAGTTACTTCGCCAAACAGACTTGGCGATTCTATATCTAGATCATCCATATCTACATCTACAACATCTGGAGCTATATCTGAAACATTGAAGTGGAGAATTTGAGAAGTTATGATCAAAAGACCATTCTCTCTACCTAAGAATTTAAATAAATTAATAGATCTCTACAATCTCAACTTTTCTATTTTTTTCACTTTCCAACATGATCTCTGAAGAAAATAATATATGCATTCCCACTCATACACTCATGATTACGCAACTGCTATATATAAATATGTTACATATGGGAAATGCCGGGTTCTGGGGAAATCATTAGAACGCATTACAAACAAACCTCTTTTTACTTATGCAAGTAGATAAAAAAAAATGTGCTTGTTCTACCTTTCTACTTGCTCTCTTTTGTACAATAAATTACTTGTTATTTATTTTAAACTGCGGGTTTGTATTCACGTTAGTGATTCCTCTTCTTCCTTGCACATATGGCAGGCAAAGGACCTGCTGTTTAGTAGCTACATGCTCCCAGGAGATAGAGTTTATACGAGACGGTACGAATTCCTTGTCTCAGTTTTTGTTCAAATAATGATGTAAATGCTATCTCTTTTGTATCATACTTTGGGATATATGATGTAATGGAAGATTCTTGTATACATCGTAAACTGATATGAATACTAATGAAAGTATTATAGTTTGTTAGACTCGATATACTTGTGTAGCCTTTCAACGGGTTTTACGATGCTATGAATAATTAAAATGCATACTGACATTCTCTTGGAGATGATTAACTTTGTACAGAGTCCTCGTAACCTTGTAGTCTCGGTGATTACACACTACAACAAATCTTGCCCAGGGACATTCCAACGCTAAGAACGTCTAGATATGGTAGTGTTCTTACTGGATGTTTTTAAAAACGCTTAATAAATCTTGATTTTAAGTCGATATAAGTTAAGAACGTCTCAAAAATGTCACCCCTAGATTTATTTTGAGGACGTTTGGAACATGAAATCAAATTTTATCAAAATTTAACCAAATTTCAATTTCGGTAGGTGATCAGAATTCGGTCGAAATAACCTATATCGACCGATTTCAAAAACATATCGAATGACCGAAATCGTATTTTGATCGATAACCAAAATGGTGACCGAAATAGAAATTTGAGGCCTTCGTTTGAAATGCTAACGTCCGCAGTAGTCGAGCCTTTTCAAAATGTTACCTTTATCTCCCTCTCTCAGATACCCTAATAACGCCCTTTTCCACTTCTTTCCTTGCCGTTCTCGCCACTCGCCAGTCTCTTCCCTTTACCCTTGGTCAGCCCTTCTACAGTCATTGCTCGCTCTACGTCGCAGCATCTCGTCCTTCTCCAACCTTCGATCGGCATACATCACAATGCTCATCTCTACTCCAGACATCGCTCCCATTCACAAGGTGAATCTTCTGAGATATCAACAGGTTTTCATGATGGTAACTTAGGATTTTTCTTCGTTCTTGTCATGACTCGAGATCTGATGGGTGGTTTTAAGTTTCTCGCTATTTATGGTGAAAGATTTGTGTTCTCAGAAGATGATGTTTGACTATTTAAATCTTTTTAATTGTTTTGGAGAAAAAATGTTAACGGTGATGCATTGAGGTTGCTCCTCCAGTCGTACGTTAGGAAAAAGCTTCGTTTGCTTTGTTGGTTCAAGATTCTTGGATGGTTGAATGGAAGTTAAGGAATGTTGATCTATTCGGAATTTGTTAAAGATTTGATATCCTATTATCCCATCCTTTGTAGTAGTTGTCTACATGATGTGATATAGATCATGTCATCAATCTGGTTATTAACTTTATTAATGGTCTTATGCATTGAATTAAGGATAATATTTCATAAACATCAAGTTATTGAACTTTTGGTTAGTGTTTAAATTCAGTAGCATCTTTAAATTAGTGTTCATCACTAGCATCTTATGTAGTCAGTATCTGATCTTTAAATTTTATCCGTCTCTCTTGATATACTTTAGTTGGATAATCTTGCTATCCTTCAGTTGGACACTATTTATTTAATCCCCTCTACCTGGTTTTCAACTCCAAGATTCATCCCAACTGCCAGTACTTTTCTCCAACCATTATCCGACATTCCAGGTAATCTGCATGCATACTTTTCTACATGTAAATCCTATTTGATGATCTTATAGATCCATTTCCTAAAAATCTATGATAAAGCCATCTCACGAACATTAAGGTAAAAGACATCTTGGAAGAGGCAAAATAACGACAAAAGTAAGAGTCGTCAACCGTAACCCTTTGTTCGTAGTCAATGTCAAGCACGACCAACACATGCACAACCATTCGAGAGTTTTTATGTACCTACAATGTCTACTAAACTAGACTCACATCAAAGGCCATCTACTTCTCGAAAGAGAGGTAAGTAATTTAATTTTGTTATCAGAATGATACCCAACTTGTTTCATGAACTTTGTTTAATTAAATGCGACGTGCCGAAAGGGAAGATCAAGAGGTATCATATTGGCCAAGTATGCAGAAGCTACGCAGCATAAGCCGATTATCAAGATTAACATGGATGAAGCCATGCCATTGGATGCTCAAGTGACGTATAATTGATCTGCATGATAGTGACAAGAGAGGATGTTTCATGGGTTGCAGACTTCATAGCTTTGACCGATGCAGATCGCCCGTGGTGTTGATCCTGATGTAGACAGTGAGGAAGACGCCTAGATAGTTTGATTTCTTTATAGAATCTTTAATTTGATTTTTGTTTGTATTTCGGAATGAACGAAGACAAGTTTGGAACTTGATGTACTGTTTATCTAATATACGACTTTATATTCGTAGTTAAACGAATGAATTAGCTCTACTTTTGTTCATACTGCATTCAATAATATTTTTGTCATACTAACCATTATCCCTCGTCTGAATAAGTGCTATTTTTCAAAAGACTACTAAACCTTGATTGACTTCTATATGCATTGAAACTAATGTGTTGACATTTAATAATGACTAAAAAACATTATTGGGTGCGGACATTTTAAAAATCATTAGTAAAAGGGACCACAACTGATTGCTGCATAAGCTTCCAACTCAGTGCACATCTTCCACGGGAGAAGACATACTCTGTAACACCCATACCCCCAAATATAGTGTCACATCTAAAACTCACGAAGTGTGGGTGTGGTTTATAAGTGGTGGGCATTACTACTTGACAACTTGGGCTTAAGCATTTTGGGTGGTTGTCAACGGGTCCATTTAGACCCATACCCAACAAGTTGTCAGGACCAGTTTTCCTCGATAACGGACCAGAGACCTAAGCCTGGGACGTTACATACTCAGTTGTCGACATAACCAACAACACGTCCTCGACTTTATCATTATACATATTAAATTGAGTTAAAACTCTAACATATGTACAAGTAATGCAATTGTAAATTTAATAAAAGAGACTATGATAAATACTGTTTTTTTGTATTTATATAAAATAAAAAAATCAAACGCAAAAAAAGTACATAAAATTGCATATACGTGATATACAAATATTATACACATATATTATACTAAATACTTACTAAAAGAAAACTACAAACAATTTCATACCTACAACGTTGTACAAAACTAATTCTTGAAATATTTAGTTCTTAATTATAGACAACGTCTCCTAGTTTGGTCTCCATTGTACTCGTTTTCTCAAAGGGTCAATTTCTTAATTTTTTTAATCTTTTTGACATATTGAACCCGACTAGAACCCATGAATCGAGATTCAATTTGCTTTCTTGATTCTTAACCAGTTTACTTGATTTCTGATTTTTATTAAAGATCGACCATCAATCTAGTCTATTCTTAGATAGATTGCTTTCATTTTGACATTGGATTTTCATGCAATTATACAACATGTTTGAAGAATTAAAAAGTCATAAAGTTGAGCACTACTTTGCGGTACTTTTGTTACCGGTCGATCAATTTACACTTAACTGGATCAGACGACTTCTTGATCGTTTCTTCCTCTTGACTTGTTGACAAATGTTGACCTTTCTCTTCACCTCATACTTTCCTTATTCATGACCAAATTGTTCCTTTTTATCTTCTAGGTTCAATAAACATGAGCGTAATGAACTTCAAAGAACTTGGTCATTCATTTGAGACCTTCACATCATTTATAAATACCCATTACCCTGTCCAATGCGCCAATATATTCATTCATTCTAATCTACCACAAGTTCTGTAGCTCTAGTGACAAATTAGGGTGAGGCTTAGGATCTACAAAGAAGGGAAATGGCTTCCGTTAAGGTGATACGCGTAATGATTTATATTTTAATAATGATGAATAGTTAGTTTGTATATTTATTTTTGTAGTATAACTAATATTTTATGGCAAAAAAGAATAATAATAATATTTCAGATAAGGAAAAAAGTTGATCACTTCCTCGAGAAGTATCAAAGTTGAACCATGTGATTCTTGAATATGACCATCAAAGAAGATGAATATTTCATGAGTCTCAAAATCTCAAAAAGATCAAGGTGTTAAGACCCATGGCTTATTAAAATGAAGTAATGAAATCAAGGAAACTCGAAAAACATGGGGAGAACAATTGAGAGCCATTTTACAAAAATAAATAAATATGATGAAACATTTACATTCTTGATGCACAAGCAAATTCCATTACAAAACAAATCAATCAACCGCTCAGTTTTTTAGCTGATTGAATTTACCTTGAGTCAACTAATAAATTTTCCACAATGACAATCCTTAATATAAAATGAACATTGTGGATTTTATTTTTAACTGGCTATAGGTTTTCTCTTGCAGACTGAAAAATGATTAAAATATATTCCAATGTATTTTTTCAATTTTGACTAGCTGCCTATAATATAGCCCAGGCAATCAACCAAATAAAATTAGATAACTGCATTTCTTCTCAATGATTATAGTTTTACCACTGTCCTTTTCATATAAAAATAACCAAAAAAATCAGTTGACTATTGATTCAAACAAATGGTTAAGCCAGTTTTTAGCCACCGATTTATTTTCTAGCCAAGTTCTTTTCTACTATTACGGTCACTTCTTCTATATATTACTTAATTAACTTCTAATCATATTTAAGCTTTTCTAATAACTATGTGACACTCTTAAGCTTATAAATAGGATTCTTTATATCTCTTTACATAACATTTAACAACTCCTAAGCTAATATATTACTAATTGAGATGTGAGCTCAATTATACTCAATTTTGCGTAATAATAAAGCTCACAATCTCTCAGTGTTCCATTGTGCCCTTGTTCTCTTCGTTGAGCATCTTTCACCTTGTTCAATATACACCAAATCTCAAGTAAACTCATGATGTTAAGTTTATATATGTTGATATGCCTTGAATCCTGTTTAATATTGCAGGCAAAGTCCTATTTGGTTTCGGATTCAAAGTCTTGTTTGTTTTAGGATTTAGCATCCTATTTGATTTAGGATTTTTTTGTGTGGAAGGAGGTACTATATAACTTTCACATGATTAGTGTTTGAATCATCCTCTCTACTTTCTTCTTTGTCCACATAGTGAAAACCGATCATTGCCGCCTAATTAAGAACATAGCCCAATTACGGGTGAACTTTTGTAAATCTCTATGTTTTTGTACTTGCTCGATTGATCGTTTTTGCGTATTCCACTTATATGATTCCTAATAAACCAGAATCAGAGAACTAGGTTCCGTCAAGATCATCAAGTAAGATGGCATCACACAATATGAAGATCAAGGAATTCACAAGGAGGAACATATTCAGT
The DNA here is from genome assembly GCA_037367405.1 of Ottelia alismoides. Classification (NCBI taxonomy): domain Eukaryota; kingdom Viridiplantae; phylum Streptophyta; class Magnoliopsida; order Alismatales; family Hydrocharitaceae; genus Ottelia; species Ottelia alismoides. Next base: position 172,422 of record JAZKJV010000898.1, read on the forward strand.
CTACGACAGATCAAGATGTACGCCATTCTAATGCAACAGTGATTCTGGGCTTCATTGGACCAAGGGAGGGAGAAGGCATTCGAACCTACCCAGTTGATGGTACAAGAAGAGAAAACACACATGACGATCATGATGTGTTTGGAGCATGAGATTACTGCGGAGGCCGTCAATGAGGATTTCCTGACCTGTATGTGATTGAGATTCGAAAGTCTGTACATGACGAAGTTTCTAACCAGCAAGTTGTTAAAGCAACATTTGTTCTCTCTTTGCATGAAGGAAGATACATTTCCTAAATAAATCTATATCGTTTAAATACATTGTTGATGGATTTAAGAAATGTAGATATTAAAATTGAAGACGACGTGATGCTTTAATGTTATTGTTTTCTCTTTCGTTATTATATGAAATTTTATTTAGTCTAGAGCAAGTTTAAACGTTTGCAAACTCATGAACTTAGGAATATGGTTAATGGGAAGCAAGAGTCTAGCACTGCAAGTTTGGTTATGACTCATAAAAAGAATCATGCTAATTTTGGCTATGCGAAGCAGAAGTCCATGTTGAAGAACAGGGACATCTGTAACTATTGCAAGGAACATGGACATTGGAAGAAAACTCGCTTGAATAAGTCCACATTTATTGCAATGGTGATGAACTCCACTTTGGTGAGGTTTTAAAAATTATCCCCACGAATTGCGAAGATAGAGTGTCGTTGAGGCGACTGCTTACTAAAGTCGAGTTGGCATCAACAATCAACCCCCAAAAGAATTAAATCAATCAAGTAAGGGATAAAAATTTATTATAACCTAGAATAAAATGTATAGTGGACAAGTACAATAGGGGTTGAATACATGGAGAACGGGGGATAGACAAAAAATTGCCTAAAGAAGACAATATATGTTTTTAGGTTTTTAGAGATTTTTTAATTATTGTGGGTTTTTAATTATTTAATTTATGTATTTTTTATAAATTTTTTAGATGTTAAATTTTGTAATTTTTATTTTATTTTTATATTTTCTGATTTTTTAATTTTTTTTAATATTTATAAAGAATGGAATAAGTAAATAAATATATATATATATATAAAGAGCTTTTCTATTTATAAATATAGATATAAACAGTCAAAAAGCACAAAATAAAATATTTTTACAATTTTTTATATTTTTGGAATTATTAGTAATTTTTACTAATTTTGCGTAATTTTTACTAAATTAACAAGGTAAATTAGTAACTAAGATAAATAGGACGAATTTTTTTGGACCTTAAAAATAGCTAAAAGGCTAAGAATTTTCCAAAACTAATATTATTATGTAATAAATATAGTAAATACAATTCAGAAACATGAACAAATATTTTTGATTTTTTCTGGATAATTTTTATGAGGATTTTGGATCTTTTGAATTTTTAGTGTTTTTCCTTTTCTATTTTTTGGAATTTTTGTCTGTAGTTGCAAAATGGGATAACAAATAAAAATTTTTTTTTTTGGAATTTTTCAAAATATTTTTATATTTTTTTGTATTTTTCTAGATAAATGGTGATAAGTATTTCTATTTTATATTATTAATAATATAAAATAAACCTTAAATACATAACCAAAAATATATGTGATATATATATATATCAAGTACTTATGATAATTTTATAGGAAATTTTAAAGGCCAGGAGCTATTTTTAATAAAATAAAATCTATAAAAATATAATACAACCTGGCAGGGGCATTTATGAACATATTTAAAGTTTATAGACTAATGATGAATCCATGATTCATCGCATTTATTCTTTTATTTTATCCTCATTTCCTTAGTCAAACACCTGTAAATACCCATTAATTGCATAAAATTACCATTTTGCATGCATTTGTTAAAATTGCATTTTAACACTTTTTGTACATAAAAAGAATAAAGAAGAAAAGAAAAAAGGAAAGAAAAAGAAAGGAGGTATTTATACAATAAATACAGACTGACCCGAACCCTGAGAGAAGGTCAAGACTTGGCCTGATCGACCAGGAATACAGTAGGGGGAGATAGGATCTTCTGTCAAAAAATACAAAAATATTTTGTAAATATTTTTTCCTATATATTTGTACAAAACTTACATTATTTTATTTGTACATAATTTGACCTCAAATTAATTATTTTTCTAAATAAAAATTGTGAATAAAATTGTGTTGTAAATAATAAAAATAAGTATAAAATAAAATAATGTACATATTACCAATAATCACACCCAAAAAAAGCCGCAAAGCAAAAATTGAAATACCAATTTAGTCTCCATACGAGCTCAAATTGAATCAAAATCACTTCCATTATACTCTAATTAAATTATCTTTCAAATGGTTGTAGTTTCATAATTTTAGGAGTTATAGTTAAAAAGTCATTTTGCTGGGGTGTTTTATGTAGTTTAACCAATTTTTATTATATATATTTATTAATATTTATTTTTAATGTATATAATTGTAAATATTATTTTCATTAAAAAATAAAAAATAAAAATTAAAAAAAATCTTTTATAAAAATTATTTTCTTATTTGTACATGTATATATTGTATTATATGTACATAATATGTGTATAGAACTAACTTCCTTTTATAAAAATCACCAAAAAATAAAATATCTCTCATTACGTAATTTATTTAATTTAATTACAAAATTCATATTTAATTATTTGATTTATTGGATTTATATGAATTAATTGATTTTTATAACATACCATGTATATAAGATTTGATTTTATGCCTTTAATGGCCACTATTAAGGTGGCTAATTCTCTTTTGGAAATTATTTATTTTATTTATTTTAATTAAATCTAAATTTCGTTTTTATTTAATTAATTTATTTAATTATTTTATTTATTTAAATAACCACTAATTACTTTCTTTATTTGTACATATCTTCCATTTTTTATTTTTGTCTTCTTCTTAATGGGCTCCTTCTTCCACATTTCCTCTTGATCAATCTTTGGAGAGAGGAGTCCGATCTCCGAGAGATACTCATTGCAGAAGGGTGCCCAGTCTTCGATCCAGTCGGTGACAACGATTCGGTCGTCGTCGAGGTCATCACGGCGTGTCCAAATCCAAGGTGAGATCCATATTTTATTCCCCATTGTTTTTCTCTTAGATAAATCGTAGGTCTAATCTTTTTTATCCCATTTGATTAGTTTTTAGATCCAAAAAATTACAAAAAAATTTCACCCCACATTTTTTGTCCGACATTGGATTTATCATCTCATCTCGTAATCCCCCCATTTCACGTCTATCTCACGCAACTACACACCTCCGGCCACACACGGTGGTCGGAGTTACGGATCTCTTCTTTCACCACGCCAAGATCCGCCCATTCAAATCCATGTTTGTTCATAAATAAATAAAAATATATATTAAAAAACACATATAATTGTTTTTCTATCTCTAATCTTTATTTTGCATGAAAACTAAATAAAAAAACTAAAAACTCTTTTTTTTTTAATTTCTATTTACATTTTCTGTTCAAAAAAATAATAAAAAAACTTTTCTCTTTTTTATTTATTCTATTGTTTACATAAAAAAATTGTAAAAAAAGAAAAAAAAAGGTCGTCCACGGCGGCACCAGCCGCCCCGTTCCAGCCTTCAGCGCCGCCTCCTCGCGCGGCCGCCGAGCCCGTGCGCGGTCCCCTCCCGCGACGCTACGTGTCCATGCAGCCCCTTCCTCGGCGCTGCCGCGTCCCCTGTTCGACGCGCAGCAGCCGCCGACGCCGATCCGTGGCAGCGCGTCGCCCTCCTCCGTGCCATCTCCGTCATCCGCCCCCTCACGCGGCGTCCCGGCCCGCACCTGCCAGCGGTAGACCTCCAGGCAGCCCGCACCTCCTCCGTGATCCTCCTTCCAGGCCGCGGCCCCGCTCCGCTACCTTCTCTCCACCGTCGACACCCATGTGCCGCCCAGCCGCAGCCCGTATCTCTCCGTCCAGATCCGTCGCCGCCCCTTGCTGCCCTTGGATTGGGCATCCGTTGAAGAAGAAACGACGGTGGCATGCCTTGTGCTTTGAGAAGAAAAGAAACACAATAGTAACCCTAGGAGGGTTCTTTTTTTAAAAAAGGAGAAATTACGGATCTACCCTTCAAAGTTTTGAATATTACACAAAGGTCCCTGGCAGCTATCAAGTCGCATGCTTCGCACACGCTCCCTTAGGTAATTTGCTATTTTATACCTATTGTTAATTATTTTTGTTGCAGTCCAGAACTTTTCAGAAAATTACATTTCAGTCCATGCGTTCTCAGACTTTTGCATGTTATTTTTGATGAAATAAATGTTTTTATTATTCGAAAAATTCTCAAAAAATTTGTGTTTGCTCCTGTTGTAGTTCTCATCATTGTATAAAATTTTCATGAATTTTGGTTGACATTTGATATTTTTAAAAATTCAAAAATAGTAACTTTTTGTCTGCCCGAAATTGCAAAATTCATAAAAATTTGAATATTTGCTTAAAAAATCAAAAAAAAAATAGTGTACGTGTGTTTTGGTGTGTTCTAATTGTTATCCAATTTTTGTACTCATTTAGAAAACACCAAAAAGTTGTTAAAAACTAACAATCTTAAAAAATGTAGAAAATTCTAGAAAAATCCAAAAAATCTAATCTCGATCACATCATATAAATATGGGCCAAAAATGTAATTTTCTCAGGTATATTTAATAAACAATACCCAAAGGAGTACATTTGTAATTAACACAAAGGTTGGGGTACTAGATGCAATTTTTCTAAAAAATATTGCTCTACTAATTCAAAAATAAGGAATAAAATGAAATAAATAAAATCCAGGGGCGTTGGTGTAAAGTACCCAGTCCCCTCTCGTGCAAGAGTACGTGAGGTGACGTAGATTGGACCTAAATGCTGATACATCAAATACAAGGGCTGAAATGCTAATATTACAAAACTTTTTTACGTTATAGATGATAATTTGTGCACTAAAAACAAAATACAAAATTCAGGGGGGAGGGGGTGGAGTCGAAAATACCCCCACGTATGTGGTCGACGGTCGGACCACGTGGTTGCATCGCAACGACCAATGACGCTTTGTTAATGGTCAAGAGAGATTAGACTTCAGGCGAGATCTGATGGTGGAAGTGTGGCTCGATCCAACGGTTATGATCAGAACTGGAGCGAGAGGGTAATCAGACGGTGGCTACTCCTCACCAAGAACGGGGAAGAACAGTCGCAGAGATGAGCTTCAATCGCCGATTCCCTTCGATGCGATGCGTCTCCAATGATCCTCTGGTGCTCAAAATGTTCCCCTCGCAGGTCTTCGTCTGCAGGAAGCATCAAAATATTTTCGGGACCATCAGAGGAGTCCCAAGAGGTCAAGGAAGATGTTAAGGTGAAAGCCGAGGCAGAGGACGATCAGAATGGATGAAAACAGTGGGTGGAGCTGGAGCTCTGCCGATCTAAATTTTTGATTTTACGATAAACCAGACATAATCGACGGAAATAAAAGATGACTCCATACTACTGCTAATCTAAGGAATAAAAAAGACAAGAAAATAATAGCTTCACCTGACCTGGACCTAAACAAAGCAAGCTCGCAGCGGAGTAGGTGGTGGTGCTCAGATCGACCTCGATTCAACTTTACATGCCTTGCTGAATCTTCCTCGAGGTCCCTATTGTCACCAGGGTTTTCCATATGCTCGAAGATTAGGGTTTTACTGGCGGAAGAGGGATCAAAAGGAAATGGAAAGGAGGAAGAGATACTTTATACGTGGGTTCCTTTGACCAACGAGATTTCACACATCGATGCATCTCAGATAGAGAAATCAATCCTGCGTGACAGAACATGGATTGAAGAAGAGATTTGCAGAAGGAATTGAGCAAAAATGATGAAGGGGCCAGTCTCCAAAATTAGATGAAATGAGTGTTCCTACATTCTAACAAGCCTACGACTGGAGTCCGGAGAGTCGACCCAAAGACAACGGGAGATGGGACCCGATTGGGTCACGTCACCCGTAAAAAGACAAGGCAAAAATAAAAATTGAAAATAGTTCAAAATAAAATAGTAATTGATTTATTTATTTTTTTTGTTAAAACTTAAAACATGTTTATTAATTGATGCAGTATTTTAATATGATTTTTATTTATTTTTATGAGTTGATTGTTATAAGTTACTTTTTGGAGGTTCATTTATAGGTATACTTATATAATGTGCATTTTATTTTTATTTTTATTTTTATTTTTATTTTATTATTTTATATACATAATTTATATATTATAACTTATTTTAATATACTCAAATATATATTTATTGTATTTTTCTAAGTTTATTTTATACTTAAATATAAGCATTTATTATATAGGTATATGTATCGTGTATTCATCTATGTATAGAAGTAGACTTATTTATTTTAGTATCATTTTGGTGATTTTATTTTATTCTAATTATATACATATACTATAGAGAATTTTTACATAATAATAAAAATATAAAATAATGAAAAATACAAAGAATAAATAAAATGAATATTTTATTCAGGTGTATTATGTAATAGGGGTCTAAAACCTAATTTTTGCATCTTAACTACAAATTAAGTGGAACCACCTTCATCAAATAGCTAAAAAATTTATATACAATTAAAGGTGATTTTGATGCATTTTGAGTTCATGTAGAGAAGATATGGCTATGGGAAGTTTAGATTTTGGATTTTTTTTCTAAGTGTTGAATGCATAATTTGCATTATTTTTTTAAGAAATAAATTTTGTATTTTTCTATGTATTTTTATCCAAAGTTCATGTACAAAGTTTCTTTACTTGATGTATAAATAATAAAGAATAAATGGGTCTCAAAAATGGTTTATTGAAGAATTTATGTTTTTGACCCTTATGCCCCTTACTTTATTCCTTGTCATCCCAGTCATCATGATGCCTAGGTCTTGTAGTTTAGGATCATAAATTACTTTTGGTATTTTATTTTTCTTCTTTTCTTTATTTTTTTATATTGACTTTAAGTACAGTCTTTTATGTAATATTTGCACAATCAATAATAAATGCTAATTTATGCAAAATAATATTATTTACATGCATTTAGCTATGGTTTAAAGGCCAAAATGAAAGAATATAGTGATGAAATAGAGATTCATCACCCCTATACTTGCCTTTGATAGTCCCTAGCAAATACTTATGCCTATAAGTGCAAAAAAGAAAATAAAGAAAAGAAAAAGAAAGAACCTGGATTGATTTTAACTTTTAAACTCGTCTTCATAAAATCGAAGTTTGGAGCTCAGTCAGACCTCTGAACATTAAGTTTGGTCAGAACCTTATTGGGAAACGGATTTGAAATAAAACAGCCTATAAGACGCACAAGACTTTGCCCATGTCTCCTCAATATCTAGGTCAGAATAAGTCAACTCATATACAAACCTTTATGACTATAAATCTATCTTGTACAATGTCAATGATATGTAACTCCTCTCGACTGAAGCGGTAAAAGTCAATTTTCTCCAACATGGTGACCCTAATTCCCCAATCCACTAAATCTTTCCTCTAGAAGCGAGGTATTCCCTTCTAAGTTCAAGTACAACCGACTCAAGAAGAGGAGGTAGAGAGAAGAATGGATGGTGGTCAGTGTAGATACTGATCTTAGGATGCTTGACCAGTGTAGCCAAGTCATCTGGCTGTACCTCACATAGATATTTTACTTTGAAGCTCAAGCTTGCTTATTGGCTATACAAATATATACATACTTTGACGAGAATTGATTTTTATTGATTTTTGCCCGTCTTTTCTTTTTGGAGTTTTTGCTTTTTCTATTTTTTTAATACTATATACAACAACATTTACATATGAACTTTTTCCTCTTGAGCCAGCAGACTATCCCTCTTTTGAAGCATTATTGCAACCCACAGACTTCTGTCTTTAGACCTCTTTGCTACTAGATCAGGTTGGGGTACAATGGCTACAAATATGTGACTTCCGATATTTCTATTAGCTTGTGTCTCATACTGGAAAATCCAGCTCTCTACCACTTCAATTGAGGTAAGCAAAGTGAAAGGTGCAAGTGTGCAAGCTAGGTCACTATAGACAAGAGTCATACGTGTGTTGCGAAATATTCTACTTAGGCGGTCTAGATGACATTGAACTAAGTCTCGTGGTCTCAAAGAATTAAGCCTAGTAGACCTGAAGTGCCTCAATTCCAGTTCCTATATGATTCCTGTGATTAATTTGATTAAGGCCCAATCAAGCTTCAATCTTCAAATTTTACTTAGACTAATTTAATTATCAACATCAATCTGAAAAAAATGCAAATGCTATGTACAATGCAGAAAATATTTTTGAAATGAAATTTTATAATTTTGAATATTTTATGTATTTTTGAAAAGGTTTTGCAAATATTTATGCAATTTCTGAAAATACTTTGTAAATATTGGGGGGGGGGTTTAAAAGTAAAAAGTTTTTAGGAAAAGAAATATGTGCAAATATTTATACAAAGCGTCTCTTGTTATTTATAAGAATTAAAGATATAAGAATTTAGAGAATTATATATACAAGGTTTGTAAAGGATCTTTATTTGATTGAATTATGTACATAGTTCTCAAAATAATTTGAAAAGATTCCCACAAACCATAAAAAAATTGACAAATAATTTTACAAACATTTACAAAATTTGAAAATCATTTTGCAAAGATTTTTCAAACAGTATGTATAGATTTTTCAAAATATGTTTGAAACTATTTTCTAAATCATTTGCAAATAGATTTTCAAAATATTTGATTCACATAAAAGAAATAAATATTTATAAACAAAACATTTTTACAAAGGTTAAAATATTTTATAAAATATTTTCCAAACAATTTTCAAAAGTTTTTTCAAAAAGATTTTATAACCAATTTTTTAAACATTTTGAACATGATTTATTAATCAGCATATACAAAGAATTGGAAGCGTGTGTTAATTTTTAATTTTTATTAATTCACCAGATTATTTGAAAATGTGAAAGTATGAGTTATGGCTAAAGTATATAAACAACGTATATATGACCCCTCTATATGTAGCTTGAGTTATGTCCTCATAGATCAAAGAGAAAAAGAGAAGACATAACTCATAATAAGTATAGAGCAATCTATACTTCAACAAATAAAGAATAAACAAATGAGAATAAAGTATAGAACAGTCTCCATATGAAATCTTTGAAGTACATTCTCAATGTACTTCTCTTGTGAAAGCTGAAATTTTCTTGCTCCCCTGTCTCGAGTGATCTTCATGCCCAGTATCTGACTTGCATACCCCAAGTCCTTCATAGCAAAGGAATTGCTCAACTCCATCTTCAAGCCAGAAATTCCCTCTCCATTGTTGCCTACAATCAACATGTCGTCAACATAAAACAACAAAATGATGAAATCATCACCTGTGAATTTCTTCACGAACAAACAATGGTCTGAAGATGTCTTAGAGTAATCATGCTCCCCCATAAACGAGTCAAACTCCTTGTACTATTACCTGGGTGCTTGTTTCAATCCATATAAACTCTTCTTCAGTCTGCGAATATAGTCTTCCTTGCTGTTGACTATAAAGCCCTCTGGTTGCAACATGTAAATTTCCTCCTCAAGGTCACCATGAGGGAAAGTTGTCTTCACATCCATCTGTTCAACCTCCAGATCAAGAATAGCTGCAAAAGCTAAGAATCACCCTAATAAAATACATCTTCACCACAGGAGAAAAGATCTCCTCAAAATCAACTCACTTCCTTTGGTTAAAATCTTTCACAGCAAACCTAGCTTTGTACCTTGGATTTGTAGAGTATTCATCAACTTGCCTTTGGGCAACTTGACAAGCTCAAAGGTATGATTGTCATGAAGGGACTCCATTTCCTCTTTCATAGCTTCTACCCATTTCTCCTTGTTTGCATCTTGCAAGGCTTCTTCGTAGCGTTCAGGCTCGCCACTGTTTATCAACAAAATGTACTCACGCGTAGAATATCTAATGGAGAGTCGTCTCTTCCTCACGGGTCTCTGTGGTGGGAGAGCCTCGGAAGAAAAAGAGCTATCATCATCCGGTCGACCATCATCACCACGGTCATCTGCATCATCATCATCAGAAGTGGTGATCTGTGGTACATCCATCTCATTTCCTGCATCTGGTACATGCTCATATGCATCATCTGGCACCATATGTGGAGCACTCTGCAAAGGGACTGGCTCCATATCATATGGCTGATAACTGCTCGAAGGAGAGTCCTTATCGGCCTTCTGGATGTCCTCAATGGTTTGATCGTCAGAGAAGATCACATCCATGCCCCTCATCAGCTACTTATCAACTAGATCATACAACTTGTAGCCAGCCAAGCTCATCTTGTCCATATCCCAAGATGATGCACTACTTTGTCTTTGCAAAAGAGGAATTTTCTGAAATGATTTTACTCTTAAGGAGACGTGCAAGAAACGCTTCTGTACACACCACTTTTTGTCTTTTTTTGTTAAAATTCTTAAAAAAAATTTATCATCATAAAGAAGAAGGAGATTACTGTAACATGCATATTTAAATAATGACAAAAAGAAGTTTGTAGTGACATTAGTTTGAGTTTACAAAATTTATTTGAGCTAAGGATAATACTCATAAGTTAATTATGATAAAAGTAACTTGATGAAGATTAAGGAGATTGAAAAGAAAACGATAGCAAGATTAGATCAAGTCTCATCTAATTCATGCTTTCTAAAGAAAAGATGAAGAAATAATGGAGCACTAGTGATGGAACCAAGAATAGAAAATAAGAAGAGATACGTGTCCTTGTATTTATTTGTTAAAAATGTATAAATCCCATGCGTGTGGTTTGCATCACATCTTTCCTCAAACAAATCAGTCAAGCAATTGGCATTTTAGTCAAGTGATTTTCTTTTGATTGGACTATTGCGTATGGTTCACTCAACGACTACCGTTTATTCGTTTCATCAGGGCGCCTCTTCCTTGAGCCGACAATCAATGACTACTTCAAAAAACCACTGAGTCAGCTAACTTTTGAATCAGCCCAATAACTGATATGTTAGTTGACTTCCAACTTTAGAAACTAATTGTATATCACTTTCATTCAACTATCTTATTGCTTCAATCAAGTAATTTGTAAAATAATAGATCAATTGATTGATCAAGCGAATGTAATTTTATTATCTAGATTTGAACAATTTTTCAGTCGACTATTTTTTCAATTAACTAAGAAGTTTTTCGATCAATTGCTTTTACCGATTGTCGACTGTTGTATTAAGAATTGTAATTAGATTTTAATTGGAAAATCTATATAATTATAATTGGAGTTAATTTGGTTTCAATTGGGAAACCAAATGGCTTGGAGGGAAAGTTGCGAATTCTCAAATTTGAAACATGGAAAAGTTTGGGTGGAAGTTTAGTACCATACCTTGGAGCTCTAAATTTTTGGTGGGCTTATATATGAGTTCACACCCCAAGCTCTTGTAGCAATAGTAGAGAGGAGGAATGGATGACCACACATGCGGGCGCGCACGCTCTGTCTCCGGCTTCGGCTCAGGAGAGTCAATTCGGATCTCGATACTTTTGCTGCGGGTTTCATTGGACGCGATTCTAGTCGCGATCTCGGGATCCAAAATGACGCTCACGTTGAGGGGTATTTTTGGAAATCGAGGGTTACCGCGCTAGGGCACGCGACCATCTTTATATACCCTTTACCCACGTTGCTTTCTACACTCGCAAGAAAATCTCTCACGCCGTCTTGGCTCTATTTTTGTTCTTCCTCTCACGGACGAAGCTGTCTCTCCTTCTCTCGATTGCAGTTCTCTGAGGTACATTCGAAGACGATCTCGTCGGTGTGCGCAGATGAAGATCGTGTGCCGTCGTATCTTGGGAGCGGAATCGCCAGTACCCTACACACTGATATTATGGGTTCGATATCCTCTCTAAGGACAGTCCATTTCATGGACGCTTCAGTGATTTCTAATCTAATCTTTCTTATATTTTATTTGCCGTAATTTGTTTATTGCTTTACCTTTTCTGGATCTCGTCCGATTTTATGTTTCCGTTCGTTTACTTGGTTCCTGCCTGCATTATGTAATCGGATAATGGATTGGAACTGCATGATGTTAATGTCGATAATTTGTAATGCCTTTATTTCAATCCATTTGGATCCGTGCAATTATTGTTTAATATATGCGGTAGCGATCCTGTTTCAACAATCTTAGAGAGGATATCCGGAACCAATTTTAGAATCATGTCGGAAATAATGTTTAAATCGAGGGTAGATATGACGGGTATGCCTGAAAAATTCGGTGGTCAGAATTTCAAGCGTTAGCAACAACGCATGAAGATCTGGTAAACCACCAAAGGATTAATCTCTATGCTTGCAACTGATTGTCCAACGGTGGAAACGGAAAACCCCACACCCGATAGCCAGAAGGCACAATCCGCGTGGAAAGAACGTGATCGTATATGTCATGGTTGTATTCTATTGGCTCCGTCCAACACATTGTTTGACGTGTACTGTTCATCCATGCCGACTGCGAAGGGGCTATGGGAAGATTTGGATCAGAAGTATAACACCGAAGACCTCGGTATTGAGAAATACTCTGTGGCCAAGTTTTTGAAGTTTTCCATAACCGAAGGGAAGTCGGTTTCTGAACAGGTACACAAGTTTTTACTCTTGCTTCATGGTTTAGAAGATGCCGAAATGAAACTTCCAGAGAAGTTTCAAGTCATGTGCATCATAGAAAAATCCTCAAGTCATGGGAAGACTTCGGTATGACCCTGAAACACAGGAAGGGGAAAATTTATATGGATGACTTGATGGTGGAATTGTCATAGAGGAGGAACACAAGAAACAAAAGCATGTGCTTCCTGTCGATATTCAGGCTAAGGTCAATCTCATGACCTCGATGGGCACAGATAAGAAGGGAAAGGGTGCTAATAACAATAAAATGAAACCAAAGGACAAGATCCAGAAAAAAGGCAAATAATAAACCGTGCTGGCACTGTAATCAGGTTGGCCATTGGAAGAAGGATCATCCGTCCTTAAAGGCTGAACTTAAGGCTGCAGACGGAGTCCACAAGTGAATATGATCACTATGGGACTCGGGGATATCGAGGGGTATGTCTCTGTAAAACCTAAACTATACCATATCCATGATCCAAATGAGTGGCTCGTGGATACGGAGTCAACTAAATATTTGTTCTGACAGAACTTTATTTTCTTCTTATCAGACCTGCAGTGGTGGGACTGTGAAGATGGGAAACGATTCTGCATCTAGGGTGCTAGGGTCGGGACAAGTCAACTTAAGTTATCCTCTGGACGTGTCTGGACGTTGCCCATGGTGCTGCATGTTCCTGACATGGAGAAGAATATTTCATTTGGCTCTATCTTAGTTACAAATGATTTTGAATTGAACTTTAAATGTAATAAAGTTGTCATTCTGAAATATGGCATTTTTTATAGAAAATATTATTTGGCAGACTTTGATTTGTTATTTATAATTAGATGTGATTCAGTACACATTGGTGAAATAAATATTTTAAATTCTGAATGTTCTAATTATGTGTTTCATGTTGTGAATAATCTAGAATCTTGTGATCTATGACATGGCAGATTGGGACATGTAAACTTAAATTCAATTAAAAGAATGATGAATTTAGAGTTGATCCCTAAACACACTATTGATAAAACTAAAAAATGTGAAATCTGTATGCAAGCGAAAACACCTAGGAAGTCTTTTCAGTCTATCTCTGGAGATAGTGAGATCTTGGATCTAGTGCACACGGATATTTGTGAATTTAATGGTGTGTTGACCCGAGATAATAAAAAATACTTTATCACTTTTATAGATGATGGCAGTAGATACTGTTATGTATATCTAATAAAAACCAAGGATGAAGCTTTAGAGAAATTTCTTATATTTAAGAATGAGGCTGAGACACAAACAGGAAAAGTGCTTAAACGCCTTAGGTCAGATAGAGAAGATGAATATACATCTAACTTATTTGATGAAAAATGCAAATCACTTGGCATAGTTCATGAAGTTATGGCCCCATATTCACCGCAATTAAATGGGATAGCAGAATGGAAAAATAGAACCTTAACTGACATGATTAATGCTCTCTTAAAGAGTTCTGGACTTCCAACCTATATATGGGGAGAAGCCTTGAATACTGCTTGCCATATTCTGAATAGGGTTCCTCCAAAGCATATGGAAAAGTGTCCTTCTGAACTTTAGAGAAATAGGAAACCGAGTTTAAGATATCTCAAAGTGTGCAGTTGCCTCGCTAAGGTTTTAGTCCCAGAACACAAGAGAAAGAAGCTTGGTCCTAAAACTGTTGATGCGGTCTTCTTAGGTTATTTGGAAAATAACTATGCATATAGATTCTTAGTAATTCGGTCTGAGATACCAGGCATAGAAATCAACACCATTGTTAAACTCCGTGATGCTACCTTCTTTGAGGATGTCTTCCGGCTGAAGATTGGGATTACTCATAATCTCACCATTGAGGGCGCCTCTACATCAGGATCTACTCCAGATCAAGTGGAAAGGATAACGAATGTAGGAGTTGAGACTCAACCTGAACCCAATAACCTTTCAGAAGAGATTGAGCCAAGGAGGAGTAAAAGACCTCGGATAGCTAAGGATCTGGGTAGCGACTTTGTGTCTACCAGATTGAGGGTGATCCATCAAGTTACAAGGAAGTCATGTCTTCATCTGAAGCAAAACAATGGAAGGAAGCCATCAAATCTGAGATGGATTCCATTATGGCTAATAGAACTTGGGAGTTGGTTGATTTACCCAAAGGGTTCTCTACTATTGGGTGCAAGTGAGTGTTTAAGAGAAAGCTTAGGCCTGACGGATCAATTGAAAAGTATAAAGCCAGATTAGTTGCCAAAAGCTTTAGACAAAAGGAATGTATCGATTATTTTGATACCTATTCCCCTGTGACTAGGAAGACCACAATTCGGATGTTCGTAGCATTGGCATATGTATATGATCTCTCTATCTATCAAATGGATGTGAAGACTACCTTCTTACATGGCAATCTTGAGGAAGAGATCTATATGGATCAACCTGATGGACTTGTGACTCCTGGGAATGAGGGAAAGGTTTGCAAGCTTGTCAACTCCCTTTACGGATTGAAACAAGCACCAAAGCAGTGGCATGAAAAATTTGACAAAACTATTTTATTATGTGGCTTTAAGGTTCATGAATCCGATAAGTGTGTCTATTCCAAGATGAAAGGTGATGAGCGTATTGTCTTGTGCATGTATGTTGATGACATATTGTTGTTCGGATCACATATGAGGATTATTAATGAGACTAAGGCATTCTTAAGTAGCAAGTTTGAGATGAAGGACATGGATGTTGCTGATGTGATCTTGGGTCTCAAACTGACAAGGTCAGTTGATGGGATTGTAGTTTCTCAATCTCACTATGTTGAGAAGATACTTGAGAAATTTGGATATCAAGATTGCAAAGCTGTAAGCACTCCTTTTAATTCATCCAAAACGTTGTTTAAGAATAAAAGTGGAGTACCTGTAGCTGAGCTAAGGTATTCACAAGTGATGGAAAGTTTAATGTATCTTGCAAATTGCACGAGACCAGATATTTCATTCTCGGTTGCAAAGCTGAGTAGATACACTAGCTGTCCTGACCATACTCAATGGGAGGCTTTGGATCGAGTACTGAAGTACTTGAAGGGAACTATTTCCCTTAGTTTGCATTATGGTATACATCCATCTGTACTAAAAGGATATAGTGATGCATCCTGGATAGGGAAAATAGAGGAGTTAGGGAGTAATGGTGTTACTGGGTATGTCTTTGTCCTTGGAGGCGGTGCAGTCTCCTGGAGGTATGTGAAGCAGACCATTCTAGCTCGATCTGCCTTTGAGGCCAAGGTGTGTGCTTTGGACACCACTAGAATTGAGGTTGAATGGTAGAGGAACTTATGTCTAAAATTCCCATGGTAGGCCAGCCTGTTCTCGCGATCTCAGTACATTGTGATAATATGACCACAATTGCTAAGATCAAGAGTTCAAAGTTCAATCAGAAAACAAATAGACACATACAAATCAGACTTAAGACGTTAATGGATTTGGTGTCTTGAGGAGTATTGGCTGTGGATTTTATTGGATCCAAAGACAACACGACAGATCTGTAAGGGACTTGATAGATCTTTAGTCCTAAAGTCTAGGCTTGGGATGGGAATGAGACCCATTGGGAGTTCCTCTACAGTAGCAACCCAACCTATATGAGTGGAGATCCCATAAAGTAGTTTTAATGTGGTAATAACAAGCTATTTGGAGCACTGGTTGGCACTCTAATCTTAATGCGTATGCATGAGTTCTTATCCATGGAAGCCTGAGTGCCATTTAAGTTGCAAGTTTAGGAAGAGCGTAGGCTCTGAATGGGTTCAAGCCTTAGGCCAGGATGTTAGCAGTGCATCCTTAGAGAACGCCATCTATGTGAGTGTTACTGTGGGCCGTAGTTAAAGGAAGAGGGTCTTTCCTGAATACACTCATGAAACAGGATAAGGGTGCATGGCCTTTAGAGCACCAACCCTGAAGATTGTACCGAGAATAATGCTTTGTTGTTTCTACCGTATACTTTAACACCAAGGTCTGAAGTTCAAGATGTATTTCACTTCGTTCATGTTAAAGTGAAAGTAGTAAACTCATGTAGAGGTTCAAATCAGAAGGTACCTTTACTGAAAGCAAAGTGTGGTAGCCGAAAATTGTGTGTTAACTCTCTTTGAATCTCCTTTTCAAATTGGTGAATTCGTGGGGGATTGTTGTATTAAGAATTGTAATTAGATTTTAATTGAAAAATCTATGTATTACAATTGGAGTTAATTTGGTTTCAATTGGGAAACAAATAGCTTTGAGGGAAAATTGGGAATTCCCAAATTTGAAACATGAAAAAGTTTGGGTGGAAGTTTAGTACCATAACTCGGAGCTCTAAACTTTTGGTGGACTTATATATGAGTTCACACCCCAAGCTCCTGTAGCAATAGTAGAGAGGAGGAATGGAGGACCACACACGCGCGCGTGCGTACGCACGCTCCGCTCCATCTCCGGCTCTGGCTCCGGCTCGGGAGAGTCAATTCGGATCTCAGGAGAGTCAATTCGGATCTCGATACTTTTGCTACGCGAATTCAACTCGTCATTATGGACGTGATTCTGGTCGCGATCTTGGGATCCGAAATGACGCGTCCGTTGAGGGGCGTTTTCGGAAATCAAAGGGTATCGTGCTAAGGCACGCGGCCTTATATACCCATTCTCCCACGTTGCTTTCTACACTCGTAAAAAAATCTCTCACGCGTCTTGGCTCTGTTTTTGTTCTTTTTCTCGCGGACGAACCTGTCTCTCCTTCTCTCGGCTGCAGTTCTCTGAGGTACATTCAAGGACGATCTTGTCGGTGTGCGCAGACGAAGATCGTGTGCAGTCGTATCTTGGGAGCGGATCGCCAGTACCCTGCGCACCGATATTGTGGGGGCGATATCCTCTCTAAGGACAGTCCATTTCATGGACACTTCGGTGATTTCTAATCTAATATTTCTTATATTTTGTTTGCCGCAATTTGTTTATTGCTTAACCTTTCCTGGATCTCGCCCGGTTTATGTTTCCGTCCGTTTAATTTGTTCATGCCTGCATTATGTAATCGGATAATGGATTGGAATTGCATGATGTTTATATCAATAATCTGTAATGCCTTTATTTCAATCCATTTGGATCCGTGTAATTACTGTTTAACATATGCGGTAACGATCGTGTTTCAACACCGAATAACTAACTTGTTAAGTCAACTATTTTTGGAGAAGTTTTTTCCCATTCTTGTGAACCGCAGAGACTTTATGAACCAATCTCATGCCTCTTTAGGCTGGCAAAATGAACCTAAGTTTTTTTCTATTAGATGCGTGGGTTGTGGGTAGGGTTGTCTATCAAACTCAACAAGTCGAGTCGACCCCAACTCGAGCTAGAACTTGATAAGAAAAATTGGGCTCGAGCTCGATAAGGTTCGAGCCCTGGAAAGCTGGCTCGAGCTCGAAATCACATATTCAAGCCGGCTCACAAGCCTCTTAACGAGCTTAGACCAACAACCCATATATCTAATGTTAGCCAAAAGGTTAAGAAATGCATGCTTTCTATAAGGGGGAGCAGATCTCTGTATATAGCTACGATGCCTCCTTCACTTCTCAAGCTCAACCGATGTGGGACTAAAACATGTTCCCAATTCATGCTCTTATAGAGTTATCGGGTCGAGTCTACCCCAACTCGAGCTCGAACTGATAACCCTAATGAGCCATAAACTCAACTCGAGCTCGAGCTTGATAGGTTTTCGAGTCAGGCTCACGAGCTCTTAAAGAGCTGAGCCTGAGTTGAGCTCACCAAGCTAGAGCTCAATAGACACCCCTAGTTGTGGGAACCCCTCTTCTGATTGGAAGAGAAGACCTGATTCTTGTGGTTTGTGGAGTTACAAAGCGTGTTGTGGTTGAGTTTTCCTTGTAGAAGCAACTTTTATATGGTAGAACCAAGAGATCCATTTGCTAAAATCCTGAGTCGAGTAGACTCATATCAAGGTTTTTACTAAGTTGGATTTTCTTTTGTTTGGTCGACGTAACATTTGAGTATTGTGAGCGATTTCGATCTACAAAATTTCCAAATTTGTCAATCCACATCGGCCACCAAAAATCTTATTGCTCAAAACATATATTGGACACATCAAAAGAATAGGCATTATGGAAAAGTTCTTGTTACAATAGCTTTGCAGTTGCATGATTATTTGCTATGTATGTTTTGAACACATTTAACTCTATTATAATTATGTTTTCATTTCTCTGATGTATTCATTATATTGCCATTAATGTCTAACTAAGTTAGGTAAGTATGCGATATATGGAAGAGGCCATGTTGAGTAAAATGTGATATTGCAATGATCATGCAACTAATAATTTAAAATGAAAGGTAAAGATGAGCAGACACACCAAACTCAACATAAAGAGGTTATATGGACCAAGTGGAGAATGCCGGAATAAATCAATTTACCAATTATGGAAAATTACTGATTGATACACATTCCAACTACGGTGATCCGTATAATTAGGGGTTTTAAAGTTTGTGAAACAATAGGTGTTTTAAAGTTTGTAAAACATATATATAGAAAGATGTGGATACGTATCAAATGCCAATGAGAGAAGAATAAATGGGTGAAGTTGCCATAGAGAGACATCATTGGTCTCCTCTCTGTGAAGAAGAAGAAGAAGAAGAAGAGACGTCGAGGAGAGCAATAGCAGTAGAGAAGGTGTTCCAAAGGAGATGTACAGAATAGACCTGCTGCACATTAGTTGGAGATTAATTCCAATCAAAGGACATCCGCAAAACACATCGGTTTAATTTATACTGAAGTTCGCCAAAGGCTCAAGTCCGCATCAAATTCGCAAGATGGATTAGGATTGAGCCAATTTTGAGTTCTCAATTGTTTTATCCTATCATCCAAACTTGGGAAGGATTTGTCGCGTAAATTCCTGCACATATATATTAAGGTCCTTTCACGAGACAAGTTACATTAAGAAACAGCTGAACCCATGTGATTAGAATTCCATTACTTGTCTCAGTACATAGACGCCGACTTGCAGATCGAACAGCTTACCGATAATCAAACGGTTTGTACTGCACATAGTTTATCACGCATCATGCGACAAACAGTCATTGTTCCAGAGCGAGCTGCTTGTGTCGATTCAAGTCACTGAGGTACTTGGAAGACGTATAATCCTCTCCCTCCGAGTCACCAGTGGTGGCCAAAAGAATGGGCCTTCTGCCAGCTATCGATGCAGGCAGCTTCAGCGCATCACTTCCAGTGATCAGCATAGACCTGTCTTCTCCTCGTAGCAGCCGCACAACCTGGATCGGTTATGCCGGAAGCATTAGGACCATATCTCATTGAAATTACATCAAGACATGGACAATATATAAAAATGTTGTTACCTCCTCCATGTAAGGGCGAACATTTGAAAGGTGATGTATGCATACAGAAGCAGCAGAGACAGTACGGTCCATCTCCTCCAAATCGTATGTGCCTTCAAGGCAGGGATCAATTAATCCAACGAAATCTTTCGCATCAAGCAGCGGCTTCGCCTGGTTATGTTTGTATCAAAGGATTTATTGCATGTGTCTGAACAACAACAGTCACTTGAAACTTAAAAAATGACCTACCCATATCACGAGGCTTTGGCGGTTGGAATCAACCGCTCTGCGGCCAGTTATGAGCTCAAGGAGCAGGACTCCAAATGCGAAGACGTCGGTTTTTTCGCTGACGATCCCATGCATGAAATACTCGGGTGCCAGGTATCTATGGGGCAAGAAATTGTCGGGCATGCATAAGCATGCTCGTGACACACGACAGATTACAAACAGAACATGAAAATCAGATTTATTTATTTTTTTTACACTCCTCACCCGAACGTCCCTTCAATGGGGAAAACGACGTGATGATTCCATCGCTCCGGAAGCCACTTAGCCAGGCCAAAATCAGATATCTGCATCCACGACCATTGCATTAGCCGTTGTGAGAAGGAAATTCTTAGAAACAGTAAAAACTGGCTACAACACCTGAGGTTCGTAGTCCTCGGTCAGCAATATATTGGAGGCCTTGATGTCCCGATGAATTATGCGCCTATGGCAGCCCTTGTGGAGATAGAGCAAACCTTCCGCCACTCCCAATGCGATCTTAAATCTCGTCTGCCATCCAAGTTTTTCACTGGATCCTGTAAAACAATGACCAATTTCTGATTGCATCTCAGAAGGTATACTAACTGACACCGGCGACATTAGTACAATCTCTTGACATTGCCAATCAGATTCCTTCCGCTTAGAGCTTAGAAATCAAACTTGCAACTAGAAACTGGTATACTAAGATATATAATTGTCAATACCATGGAGTGCAGACGCCAAGCTTCCATGCGGGGAGAACTTGAGAACGAGATGAAGACCGCCATCCACCCCGAACCCCAACAAGCAAGCCGCGTTCGGGTGGTTGACATGGGCAATGACTCCTAATTCTGATAGAAAATCGCCCACCCTCTCCTCCGTATCCTTCTTCATGAGCCTCTTCACCGCCACAAGCTGCCCATCCGCCGTGCATCCCTTGTACACTTGGGCGTGCCCTCCTTTCCCTATTAGCTTCTCTGCAAAATAAAAACACGTGATCAAATCAACATGGAAACACCATTGCATTGGTTGCCAAAGATGAGGATTCAGTAGGGAATCATTTGTTCAACAGATAGAAGATGATCCTCAGATTGCTAAAGACTAAAATGGCTCTCAAATTTAATTTTGTGGCCTGAAACATTAAGCACATTAGCTAATCTGTAAAATTGCGTAACCAATACAGATAGCACCTTCTGACTTCTGCTTGTCCGTGCTTATAAATTTAAGACGTCCAGCAAATTGCTAGATATACATCGATACAAAATCATCATTCAAAGTTTTACATCTCTGGTATTTGCCCATTTACTTTCACATCTGTTTGAAATTTGTACAACTCAAACTTATAATGACATCATTTAATTTAATAACTAGGAGACTGTTGATCAAAGAAACTTTATGAAAGTAAAGGTCAAAGGCTAATCCACCTGTTCAACCTCCAAGCCCAACTAACCCTCACAATTGGATATTACACCGTTTGTTTTAGGATATCGCCATCATCCTTCAGGTCCACACATAAAAGCAACATTACATCAACATGTTTAATTTAATTGCGCATGAAAAAATAAGAAAGAGACGTTGAATTGGAATCTTACCAGAGCTGAAATTATCAGTGGCCACCACAAGCTCTTGATAAGAAAAGCTCCTCCAAGATGGCTTCCACTTGTCCAACATCAGGGATCCTTCCATTTTCAACTCCTGCCGATCCACCGCTTCTGCCTTTGTCTTCGCAAACCACTGCGTCAACCTTGACCCCTCCGTCATCGCCGGAGGAAACGTCGACAGCCTCCGAATCGCCTTGTCTCTGATTCTTGATTTTCTATTCTTCCTGTGGAGAAGACCATTGATGACTGACCTCCATTGCGAGTTTGACGACGCTGTCTCTGTAACCGGAGACGGCAGTTCATCCGGCAAAACTGATTCGCTGCTGCCCGTGCTGTCAGAATCCGCACTGCTGCCGGTGAGCAGCACGTCGAACACTCTCCGTGGTGATGCCATCTCTTGATCAATTGAATTGCTTGGTTTCGTGATGGGATGTTCTCGAATTGGGTGCTCTTGGGATTCTCCTAAAAAAAGATTGCAACTTTACGAGTACCCACAATATTCTAAGAAAAGATAATCGAGTTCATGGTGAAGAACACATAAAAGATCCTGTGCTTAGTTAGATGGTTACCTCCAACTGAAAGCTCCAATGTTTGCAATGCTCTGTTTTCTAAGCCTTCTTTATCTGGAATTAGCTGGGTCTCAGCAACAGTTGGAACTTCCAAGAACTTGAAAGTGCCCTCTGCAGAGGTTGAGGTTGCCTCCCCTTGCTCTGCGGTGTCTTCACCAAGTCCTCCTGGATAGACGGATTAGAGGATATATAAGAGCAAGGAAAGAACAGAGGGATGAGCACATCATGTGTCAGATACATGCACCTTCATGGGTAATGGAAGAAGAAGAAGAAGAACTGGTGGTGGAATAAGGAGACATGGGAGGTATAGTTAAGAAAGATGAGAATATCTAACGAGGGTAGAGATGGGGGGAAGCATGGTGGTTGATGGCGATGGGAAGAGTGCAGGAGAGGAGAGGGTGGGCAGTTGATATTGGGAAGGTCCTGTGTTGGGTGTCGTCGCATTTATAACGTGGAGAGAGAGAGAGAGAGAGAGAGAGAGAGAGAGGATCTCAAAATCTTGGCGTCGTCCTAAAACAAACCTAAGCCATTAAGACAGACCCCATTATCCTTTTCTGACGAGGCCAAGGTAGCAAAAGATCACACGTTTGAAATTGATTGAAATTATAGATGCTCCTCCAGTTTTTACAAGCAAAGATCCTCCAAAGGAAAATAGATATTGAGGGAAAATGCAGAGATATTGCAACGGGGGATCCTCATGCAAAGAGGGTGGAGGACTGGAGGATGCCATTTATGGTAATAAATCTTTATGTAATTTTGCTTCAGAAAAATATTCCTTAAGGAGGAAAGTTTCAACTTTGTTTGGGACATACTTGTGCTGTGACCGGCAAAATGGAGTAGAATTAGAGAAGGGATTTTTACACTCATAACCCTGAGTAATCTTGCAACAACAATCATAACCCTTCATAATAGTGAATTACATGAGAACCTCAGATAGTCACTCCGTCTCACATTCATAACCCTCCGTTAGTTTTCCCTTTAACCCAACCATATCATTGGGTTAATCTAATCCTCATTTTATCCGATGGCTGCTAAAAAATTAAAACAAAAAATAAAACCCCCAAACCTCCTCCCCTTCCTTTTTCAACGTCCCTCCCCTTCTTCCTTTGCTAGCTTGCCCCCCCTCCTCTTCTTCCTCCTCCTCCATCTCGCCCCCTCCCCTTTTCGTATTCGAGATCTCCACAACTCCACCCATGTCTATTTTTGCAGCAAATAATTCGACACGTTCTTGGATGTCACATCCTTGTTTAAAGTTGTCTTGTTCTTGCAGTTCAACATCCAGAGATTGTCCTTCGAATCGGAGCATGGAGTGGAAACTCTAAAGGAAGCAAAAGTGGCACTTCAGAAGATAATAAACATAGGTTCCAGATAGGAGGGTCTTTGTTGAGGGCGACCGGGCGAGGGGTTGGGGCTTTGGCTTCCCCGCGGACGGAGGGCACCGAGTGGAGGTCGACGGGGGGTGGGGGGCTTTGGCTTTCGGGCACAGGCGGTTCGGGGGAGGGTTGTGACGGGGGGATGGGTGGAGGGAGACTGGCCGGGGGCTTTCCGGTCGGGGGCGTTTGGGGGAGGGTTGCGACAGGAGGGGAGGGGCGGCGGGTTCCAGGTGACAGGGGGATGGGTAGAGGGCGACCGGGGGGTAGAGGGCGATCGACGAGTGGACGGAGGGTTTCCAGACAGGACGGTTGGGGGGAGGGTTGCGACAGGAGGGGAGGGCTCATGCGACGGAGGAGGGAGGCTAAGGTGAGGCTTTCAGGGGCAACGACTAGAGAGCTTCCAGGTCAGAGGCGACAAGGGGAGGATGACGGAGGAGGTGGCGGGGGGAGGGCTTCAGGTGATGGGAGAAGGGAGGGCATCATTTTGTAAATACAAATTACTTTGAAGGGTAAAATTGTCCACATTTAACTTTTTCCATCTGAGTTAACAGCGATTCGAAACGGAACTTCACGCAGGGTTATGTCATGTAAATGTTAAGCATTGCTTGGGGTTTCTCGTGTAATTCGCTATTATGCAGGGTTATGATTGTTATTGCAAGATTACTTGGGGTTATGGGTGTAAAAATCCCATTAGAGAATGATCATTGTTCTCTTTTTTCAGATGTAAACATAGTCTGTCAAGAGACAACAAGCCGAAAAGGGCACATTAGGACCACAAGGTTGTGAATCGTCAAAATATGCACAAACAAGATCAATCACACAAGTATGAACTATAGTTGGGCTACATTATTGGGTGTCGATGATAAACTTTTACTATGTGAAGAAAGAAGAAAAAAATACAGAGGATGCTGGAGCCCTAACTCTTGGAAGTTTATATACTACTCATGTATAGATGAATCCTTAATACAAACAGATCCATATACCAGAATACAAATAGATCCATTAACAAAAGATTTCACAGAAATTCCCCCCATCTTTTCAGCGTATGGTACGGTAGGGGGATGTATACAATGGTTCTTCAACCTGTGTCAGATGATTAAGATCACTACAATAAAACTGAGTTATAGTGACGCTTTTTTAAAAATTCATCAATGAATATGTCGTTGTTAAATATATAATGACGATATTATTCATTATGAGATGATTTTTATACTGAAAATTCGCTACAAAAAAATGCAAATGGCATGCATAAAGTGGCTTGCATTGGGCGAGCACATGTACTCACGCTTGTTTGGGCGAGCACTTTTAGAATACATGTGCTCGCCCAGTATGCTCAGTCGTTTGAATTTGGAAGCGTTATTTAGGATGACGCATGCCAAATAATGGACGACCACTTTAGGACACACGTGCTCGTCCGTTTGAATTTGGAGTAGCAGGTCGGGCCGACGCATGTTAACTAATGGGCGGGCATTTGAGGGGAACTGGGCAAGCGCATAAGGTGCTTGCAACTATCTCTAAACAAAACTGAGCCACAACTTAGGGCTCATATTTCTGTCGTCTCTTCCCCAAAACCGCGCCTCTGGCATTTTTTGAAGGTACTCTACCACTGCGGACGACCGTTCTCTGCTACCCTCTTGCTCCCTATCGCATTCCTTGTGGTATAACAACTAATCCTTTCGATTTTATTTAAATTATGTTGCTTATATGTGGAGAAATCTAAGTTTTATATTTTTTGGATATAGTTTAATTTTGAACATATGGATTGTTGATTTTAGGATTTTATATTGTATTTAGATTATGTAATCATTAATGTAATGTGCATATATTGAAGAATTGATTCCAGATTAGCAAGGTTTAAACTAATTTGTATTATAGATAAGGTGTTTGATGAAATGCCAAAATCAATTCAGGTTTTCTTATCTACATATGTAACAACTTTATTCTAAAAATATTAGTTGTATAAATGACAATGATTTGAAATTGAAATTAGAGGGTAATGAACGGTCAAGTTTTTTTATATTTTTGATTGACTTATTCATGTTTGTTTATCGATGCATATATGTGAATATAAGGAGGGTATGTTAATATGTATTCATGTTATTGACGAGGGTATGTAAAGGTGTAGTCATATTTGCTAATAATGATGTTTGTTGATCGGATGCATAGATGTGAATGTGAGGATTGAAAGCATAGATGATAGATTTATCAAAATTAAAGGATGCATAGATGATAATGATGTTCATGCAAGATGTATGACGAAGGTGATTAGGGTTAACTTATGTAATGTTTTTAAGGTATGTGAATGTTGGGATATATCTTTGGTGATATGGAGTTAATGTGAAGTTGTGATGACATATATGTATATATGGGAATTTAAGTGTAAGTCTAGTTGTATATGAAGAGAGGGGTATATACATGCATTGAGGAGGGTGGTTACATGGCAATAATAAGTTAATTGTATATCTAAATTGCGTACATATGAATTTGGCTGTATGTGTAAATGCGAAAAATAGAATGGCAAATCCAAGTGTGGTGTTCGACAAACAAAAATATTTCTTCTGTGATAATTTTTTATTACATTAGATTCAAGTTAATGTGACCAAGTGTATCGCATTAACTTATAGTTAGGTCGATAATAAGGCTAAAATACTAAAAATTTATTATTAAATCGTATAAAATCATTCACACATGGTACGTCCCTCCACAGCGGATGGTGTGTGGTCCTGCACTCCGAGAGACATGTGCAACACATTATAGATTTAATCACCTCTAATTGTATTATATTTTTTATTTTTTATAAAGTACTATTGGACTTACTTTGGGATAAGATATAACAGTCCAATGATCGTGGATTTTGATGTTTGCAGATGGGGGATTTTTTTACCGACGCACTTTCAATAATGTTAATTTAAACACTTTATTAGGCACTAATTTATGATCACACTTATCCATATCCTCATTGTTAACCAACCAAATATACGTAAATGCTGATTAAAATAAATGAATAAATATTTTAAGATTGTTTTATAGTCTCATTTGTAGCATATACAAGTGTACGATGTAAAGTGATCATAAAATATTACATTTATGTTGGTTTTCCTTAGTTTGGAGATCCCGGACTAAGGGGATCCGTAAGGATTCAAACTTACTAAAAGGCGATCGTTGTCACACGTTGTTTGTTTCTGACGGAAATTCGGCTCCAAAACTCCTTCCTCTTCGATATACCAAACCAATCGTAATTTACTACGATGATTGTTTTGAAAGTTGATTGCGATTGGTTTTTGAGGTATACAACAGAGGTGCAGAGTTATGCTGCCAAATTTTCCTCAGAAACAAGCAAGCATGTGACGACGATCGTCTTATAGTAAGTTTGAATCCTTATGGACGGGCTCGAGTGATAACATAATTCACACACTTCTCTTCTCATCTCCTATAATAAGTATGATAGGTTTAGGCCAACGATGTATTAGTGTTTAGGTTTTCTTCTTATGTTCTCCGAGATTAAGTCAGAGTTAAATCTTTTCATCTTATTTGACCATATGAATTGTTACATTCAGGTGATAAATATGGCTAATAGAGAGTG
Source organism: Ottelia alismoides (assembly GCA_037367405.1). Taxonomy (NCBI): domain Eukaryota; kingdom Viridiplantae; phylum Streptophyta; class Magnoliopsida; order Alismatales; family Hydrocharitaceae; genus Ottelia; species Ottelia alismoides. The sequence continues at coordinate 199,700 of JAZKJV010000898.1, forward strand.
GATGTACAAGCATTAAGTATATGGACGTGTTATAGATATTTTTCAAAGAGGTTTTCGGGGATTTATAGAACTTGCTTACGCACAAGTTTCTCGTGTTATAGATTCAGATGGTACTATCTTATGTCCGTGTCAAAAGTGTCATTTAATGAGGAAGAGATCTAATGATGAAATTCAGTTGCATCTTTACAAAAATGGTTTCATGAAAGGATGTCATATTTGGTGGAGTAGGTGAGGACTTCGAGGACACGATGAATGAGTCAAAAGAAGAGGTTAGTATTAATCCATTGATAGATATGGTTATGGACGTTACAGGTCCTGATTTTAACGCTGCTTGCCTAGATGATGAGGAACCATATAGAGAGTCTACAGACTTTTATGAACTGTTGAAAAAAGCAGAAGAGCAATTGTGGTTGGGTTGTAAGATATTCAAAACTCTCTGCGATTTCAAATCTTCTATCAATGAAGATGGAGTATAATATAACTCATCGTAATTTTGATGTAATGCTTAAAAATATCAAGAAAATGTTACCAAGATGTTGAATTACCTAGTAATTATTACAAAGCCAAGAAGATGATGCGGAAAATGGGTTTAGCAGAAGTTAAAATAGACTCTTATATAAATAACTATATTTTATATTATAGTGAGCATCAACATTTGATACATTGTCCGAAATGTGATGGACTAAGATATCAGGAATCAAGTAAGAGTGGGACAAAAATCTGAAGAAAGGTTTTACGTTATTTATCATTGATGTCGAGATTGAAATAGTTATATTATAGTAAGGAAACAACAAAAAATATGACATGACATGCAGAACATATAATTGATGAGTATATGGAGCATCCATCCGAGTCTGATTGTTGGAAAGTAATGATGTCAACATTTCCTACGCTTCGGAAGAAAAGAGGAATTGTGTTATCCTCATTGCTGAAAGTACATTTCCTACGTTTATATACAGACGTGTTTAATCCTCATTGAAGAAGTAAAGATTAATCTTGTTGGCTAGTAATGACAATACCATACAATCTACCACATGGTTATGTAATAAGAGACAATTCATATTTCTATCGTTGTTGGTGTCAGGACCTATACATACAGGAAAATATATCGACGTGTATTTATGTCCTCTTATAAATGAGTTGAAAATATTATGGGTCGATGGAGTGGATACATATGATGCAAATAAAAGTCAAATATTTAATATAAAAGTAGCTCTACTTTGGACTGTAAATGACATCTTGGCATATGGAATGTTATCTGGATGGAGTACGCAAGGACGTAAGAGTTGTCCATATTGTATAGAAGGTACACAATCATTCCAGCTTCAACACTGTCAGAAACCATATTTTTTTTATTGTTACGGATGTTTTCTTTCAAACAATCATTCCTATCAAAGATAAAAGCAAGTATTTAAAAATAATACCATTGATCTTACAGATCCTCCGACAATTAAGACAGACGAAACGATATTATCAAGTTTAGAAGAATTAAAAATTCAACCTTTTACAATGGGGATAAAATAAAACCTCTTCCTGAATTTAGGGACAGTCACAATTGGATTAAGAAGAGTATATTTTGGGAATTACCATATTGGAGTAAGTTATTGATACGACATAACTTAGATGTTATGTATATAGAGAAATATATCTTCGATAACATCTTCTATACTATTATGAATGAAACCGATCGCACAAAAGATACAATATAGTTTCATCATGATTTTAAAATCATATACAATCGATCGGAATTGTATATAAAGGAACATGATAATGAAAGGGTTGAACTTCCTAAAGTGAAGTATACATTAGACAGAAATCAAGTGAAGTTTGTCTGCAAATGGACAAGTAAATTGACGTTTCCATATTGATATGCATCAAATTTTTCAAATTTGGTCGATTTAAAGAAGTTCTCATTTAAGGGAATGAAGAGTCATGATTGTCATATTTTCATCGAAAGACTCCTACTGCTAGTGTTCAGAGGATTGTTATCGAAAAATATTGTAGATATTCTATCAGATGTCAGAAGACTTTTCCAGGTTCTCTACTCGTCACGCATACATCAGATGGAGATGGAATATCTTAAGAAAAATATTCTTGTGCTTATGTGTAATTTGGAGAAGATATTTCCGCCATTATTTTTTGATTCAATAGAGCATCTGGTGATTCATATTCTATACAAAGCAAAAGTTGGAGGGCTCGTAAAATATCGATGGATGTATCCATTTAAAATGTATTTCTAAATATAATTTATTTTTTTTTAATTTTTTATATACGAATAAAAACATATACATGTTCTATGTAGGTTCATGTTCTTTCTCGAAAGAAAGGTCCGAAATAAAAGTAAAGTTGAACGATCAATAAGTTCGCAGTATAATTATGACGAAGTCGCAACATTCTGTGATAGGTATCTTCCGGAAGATGTGGAGGCAATCCTCAAAAGATTGAGGAGGAATGAGATAATTTACTCTGAGGAAGAACTTCATATCATTGTCTTTCGTCAATCCACTCAGCTCATAGGAAAGGCTATAAAACGTCTATTATCGAAACAAGAGAAAGATGTTGCAGAGCTATACGTATTAGACAATTACGAGGAAATAACACCAAATGTTCAGTATGTCTCTGTATTACTTTATATATACATATGCAAATTCCCTTCCACTTAATTCTAATATTTTTTGTACTTATTTTAGGAAATTTAGAAGGAAGATTGTCGAAGAAAATCCTATGTATTCATATGATGAAGTTGTGAGCATCTATAGGAATCAATTTTCGGATTGGTTTAAGAACTGAATAAAATAATTGGAAGGGGGGTGATTATCATACATAAATATTAAAAATATTTTGGAGAAGGTCCGGTTTATATGGTCTAATCTTACAACTCTTATTGCAGTATTGGTTATCAGTTTCATACCTTTAATTCTGGTAGATATTTAATAACTCAGAATTATAGAGTGATGGTTTGTGGATCTTGTTATGAGGAAGATCATTTGAATTATTATGGAATATTAAAGGAGATACTAGAAGTACAATATATTATTCAAGGCTTTAATAAAGTAGTTCTCTTTATATGTAATTGGTACGACCTCAATGGAGGGAGTTAATCCCCATTAGGGTATTAACTTTGAAAAAATATTCCCCAAAATGGGACGGTTTGAAAATTATTCTCATAGTAGGCATATATCGGCAAACGTTTGCCGCTTCGTCTTCCACGTGCGGCAAACGGTTTGCCGCACCACGTGTACGACAAAATTTGAATTCCCTGGCCCCCCCCGTCCGTCCATGTGGCGCGGCAAACCGTTTGCCGTGCGCGGAACACGAAGCGGCAAATGACTTGCCGATATATGCCTACTTTGGGAAATATTTTCCAGCCGTACCCATTTTGGGTATATTTTTTCTCTCTCCTCATTTAAGTAAACAACCCCAATGGAGGTGTTGTGATTGATAAGAGAAATAACATTGTCGATGTGATACCAAGAAAATTTATACTTAGATTTTAACATTCATTCTAGCTTCTCAAGTTGATCAAGTTTGTTATCTCCCACAAATGTCAAAGAGGAGAAAGAGCGTTGCATCTTTCAGTGTCGTGAAGATAAATTCTCGAGGTTATATTTACACTCATCTTGAAGATGTTAAAGATGAAGCCTTCACATCGACTCATGAGCGAATAAATGTAACAGAAGAAGTCCCAATCATCGAATCAATTCGATTGGCTGATAATGAGGTATTATGTGTTGACATACATGATGATGTAGACTCCACAAATGATGATTTAGATAAATCAGAAATCAATGAAATATACTTTAATTCATCTGAATCACATGATGAAGATTAATCGCAAGTTTTATTAAAATATTCTACTAGAATTTGGAAAAATGTTCATTAATGACTTTGTAATTAATTATTACAATATCATTAGTCATGACAGGTTTTGGACGTGACGGCTCTCATGGATCTCAACGATCCATTCGTCCATCTTACTCAGACTCACCTTCTTCCAGAGGCAGCCAATCCCTGTATGTTGCTTTAGAATCACAGCCTGACGAGGTTCGACGGGTCATACCTACTACAAGTCCCTTGGTTATCCTCCTCCTCCGTTTTATGGAGGCGTATATGGAGGGTCATCTTCCTCAGCCGTTCCTGCTGCATGCCCGATTCCAACACCTACATGGATCTTGATGGATTTTGATTATCCTTCTTCTGGACGTCCGAGCACCCACGTGCCTTTATCCACTAGAGCTGAGCAGACTTCGAAGTCCTACCCTTTATTGGAGGTTACTGCAGATGGGAGGTATGATTTTTATAAATTTTATCATTTTAACTTTACTAAAAATAAATATATGTATATTATTTGAAAATTTTACAAAAATATGCAGGGATTTTTTGAATACTAACATCGTGGCAAAGGAAATAATCAACATAGTCAAGACACATTTGACTAGCATGCAATTTTGATAGTGTCACATTCCTTCTGCCAAACATGAGAGATTGTTTGAGATGTTTCTTGTAAGAATAATTTTTAAGTGAATTCATTGAAATTTGTTGCCACTCTTTCTTCTAATATTTTGCAGTACTTTTCAGAGTAGGTATCGCTTAGTTCCTGGTCTGTACATGGAGGCTTATTGTCGAGCCTTTATTCGTTTGGTGGAGAAGAGGATGAGCGATACCTTTTCAAGGCAAAGAGAGACTTGCATGCGAAAACGGGATGCGAGGAGATGAATTTTGAGGAGATGAAGAGGTTCCCACCAACATGGTGTACGGAGGAAAGATATTGTACTACTTCAATAATTTATGATGTAATTTTTAAAATAATTAATATTCATAATATATTCATTGCAGGTGGGTGGGTTTTTGTGATACACTCGTTGCAGATGCTGAGATTGGATGGAGATCGACGACGGGAAAGACAAACCGCCAAAACCAAAATATCAAATCTACAAGTGGCTCTAAAAGCTACAATTAGATTAGAGCGGAGCTACAAAATATAGATTTTAAAAGCTAACTTATCATAGGACCATTATGTTATTATTTTCTATATTTATTTTTCAGGCAAGTAGGTTGGAAGAGAACCCTCATTTTCCATGTAAATCCCTTAAGGATTCATTTCAAAAAATCAAAAAAACCGAGGGAAAAAGGGATGGGTGTAGGAAAGTTACCTACAAATAGGTGTAGGCTCCCCAATCTCATATATGTATGTATGTATATACGTATGTATGTAGTCGGCTACTCCCATCCCCATCCTCCCTTATTTTTTTTTATTTTTTTGAAAAATGAAAATATGTATATTCATCACTATATCCTCCTAACATGTCATTCTAATTTCGTCAGAATTATAGACTCCTATGCCTTCCATCTGAAGGGGGTCAATTTTAGCAATTCTAAGACCGTTAAAATTTGATAGTCTTGATGAAGGAGATATAAGTCTCGAATTAAGTTGAATTTTTAATGACACCATGGTGACATATTTTGATCTAAATTCCAATAGTTTTATTTCAAAAAATAAAAAAATAAAGGAGAAAAGTAGTGGGAGCATGTAAGTTAGCTAAACCCAGGGAGCATACTCCTTTTTTCCATATATATACACATATGTGTATATATATACATATGTGTGTGTGTATGATTGATCTTGTGAGAGCCAAAAACTTTGAGAGTATGAGAGCAGTGATTCCGGACCATTAGATTATGTCATCTCTCTCCAAATTGATTGGAGGAGGAGAGAGAAAAACAGAATATAGTGGTCCAAATTCACTGCTCTCATGCTCTCACAGTTTTTCGCTCTCACAGGATCAACCATCTCTCTCTCTCCATATATATATATATACATATATATATAGAGAGAGAGAGGGGTAAATGGGGCTGCTCCCTGGGAGGAGCCAACGGGCTGCTCCCACCGCATTTTCCTCCAAATTTTTTTATTTTTTGGAAAATAAAAATTTGTATATTCATCACTATATCCCTCTAATATTCTATTAAAATTTTATCAGAAATAGAGACTCCTACGGCCTCCATCCAAACATGGTCGATTTAAAAAATCCTGCGAGAGTTAAAAAAAATGACGTCCAGATGGAGGGCTTAGGAGTCTCTGTTTCTGACGAAATTTTAGTAGAATGTTAGACGGATATAGTGATGAGTATACAAATTTTTATTTTCCAAAAAAATAAAAAATGGGGGAAAATAGGGGTGGGAGCAGCCCGTTGGCTCCTCCCAGGGAGCATGCTCCTTTTTCCCATATATATATATAGGGTTAAATGGGGCTGCCCCCTTGGGGGGAGCTAACTTGGCTCCCCCCACCTCATTTCGCTCGGTTTTTTTATTTTTATTTTTTGAAAATTTCTTCCATGGAATTTCATCACTATATCCCTATATTATGTCATTAAAATTTCGTGTGAAGCATAGACTCCTACAACCTCCATCCAGACATGCATTTTTTAACGGTAACAGAATTGCTAAAAATGACCTGTCTAGATGGAGGCCGTAGGAGTCTTAGTTTCACACGAAATTTTAATGACATAATATATGACGAAAATTCACGAAAGAAAATTTCAAAAAAAATAAAAAAATCGGCTCGAATGGGGCGGGGGGAGCTAAGTTAGCTCCCCCCATGGGGGCAGCCCAATTTTACCCCCCCCCCCACATATATATATATAGGATTTTTATCCAATGTGCACATGGTTCATTAGCGTTTTGGTGAGCACCATTTGTAGGCCACACATGTGTATTACCAAATGAGTGGTTACCTATTTCGAAGGATGCTATTTTTGGAAGGAGATTAATATGCAAAGCGATTTAACCATAAGTGGTATTCCAATTATACCGCGTCCTAAAAAATAGGAAGATAGTTTTGGAAAGAAAACATTCGAATCGATGATTTCTTGCAGAAAATCGAGATCCAAATGCTCAGGTCAGTAATATATATACAATAATCAAGTAAATGGTCGTTGTGAGATCAGTAATATCCAAAACAACGGTCAGTAATTTACATTTATTTTATTATATGGTGTAGAATTTAGTAATATATACACAATGGTCAAGTAAGTGCTTGTTGTGACGTCAGTAAAATCATAACAAATGGTCAGTAATTTCTATATGTATTATTACTTTGAATAGAATTCAGTAATTTAGAGATAATACTCACGTAAATGGTTGTTGCGAGATCAGTAATATCCAAACAACGATCAGTAATTTACATTCATTTTATTACATGGTGCAGAATTCAGTAATATATACACAATGGACAAGTGCTTGTTGTGAAGTCAGTAATATCCAAACAAAGGTCAGTAATTTACATTCATTTGTATTACATTGTGCAGATTTCAGTAATATATACACAATGGACAAGTAAGTGCTTGTTGTGAAGTCAGTAAAACCATAACAAATGGTCAGTAATTTCCATATGTTTTATTACTTTGAATAGAATTCAGTAATTTAGAGATGATACTCAAGTAATATATATACAGTTATCAAGTAAATTATTGTTTGTGTTCAGTAATGTGTATATCCATGTCTTATATCACATGCTCAGTAATATGTGTACGATTCTCAAGTAATAGCTACTATGAGATCAGTAATAACAAAGTAATGGTCAGTAACTCATGTGCATTGCTCAAGTAAGAAAGTAACTATTTGTTAATGCAATGCACATTACATAGACAATGATATTACTAACCATTTGTTATGTTATTACTGATCTCACAACATACATTTACTTGACCATTTTATACATATTACAAAATTCTGTACAATGTAACTATTTGGATGTAAATTACTGATCATTGTCTTGATATTACTGATCTCACAATAAGCATTTACTTGATCGAATTATATTTATTACTATCGTGGCGTTTGGATCCTTAATCATCTGCGTGGAATCATTTATTTGAATCGTTTCTTTCCAAAACCGTCGTCCAATTTTTAAGGACATTGTATAATAGGAAATATAGGATTTTTTAAATACGTGATAGCCTATAATTAGAAATATAGTTATTAGTAATACACGTGTATAGCCTAGAATGGGTGCTCATTGAAACGTTAATGGGCACATGGCTCATTGGATAAGGCATATATATATATATATATATATATATATATATATGGGAGCTGGGCGCCTATACCCAGGGGTGTCGGTAAACTACCCACACCCGACCTTTTTTATTATTTTTGGATTTTGTAGAAGGAAACCATAGGGGATTTTCGTAATATATTGAGAGGATATGTGTTTCTGATTTCATATAAAACAAACATTCCTAACACGTTCATCTAAAATGGGTCAATTTTAGCAATTCTAAGACCGTTAAAATTTGGTAATCTTGATGGAGATGATACAAGTACTGAGTTAAGTTGAATTTGAAATGACACTATGGTGATATATGGTAATCTAATTTGTCTAAGATTTTATTTAAAAAAATTAAAAAAGAAGAAAAAAAGAGCCGGGTCCCTACACCCCGAGTGTAGGCTCCCTTTTCCTATATATATATATATATATATAGGGAAAAAGGAGTATGCTCCCTGGGAGGAGCCAACGGGGCTGCTCCCACCCCTATTTTCCCCTCATTTTTTTTATTTTTTTGGAAAATAAAAATTGTATATTCATCACTATATCCCTCTAACATTCTATTAAATTTTCATCATAAATAGAGACTCCTAAGCCCTCCATCCAGATGTCATTTAACGGTCGCAGGATTTTTTAAATCGACCATGTTTGGATGGAGGCCGTATGAGTCTATGTTTCTGGTGAAATTTTATAGAATGTTAGAGGGATACAGCCCGTTGGCTACTCCCAGGGAGCAGCCTCCTTTACCTCATATATATATATAGGGGGGTTGATCTTGTGAGAGCAAAAAATATGAGAGCATGAGAGCAGTGATTTTCGACCACTAGATTCTATCATTTTTCTCCTGGTTGATTGGAGGAGGAGATCAACCTTATTATATATGTATATGATTCAGTGGTCCAAAATCACTGCTCTCATGCTCTCACGATTTTTTGGCTCTTACAAGATCAACCATATATATATATAGGGAGAGGGGGATGATCCTATGAGCACTATATCCCTCTAATTTGTCCGTTCAATTTCATTAGAAGCAGAAACTCTTATGCCATCCATCTAGAACAGATAATTACGGTCATAGATTTGTTGTAATTGACCTATTCTGGATGGAGGGTATAAGAGTCTATGTTTCTGACGAAATTAGAATGACATATTAGATAGATATAATGATGAAAATACATGGTGACTTTTCCCAAAAAACAAAAAAAGGGGGAAATGCTCCGTGTAACAACCAACTTGACTGTTACATAGAACAACTTCCCATCCTCATACACACACATATGAGGAGTGATATTGTGAGAGCAAAAAATTGTGAGAGCATGAGAGCAATGATTCTGGATTACTAGATTCTGTTTTTTCTCTCACAGTCTTCTCTCTCATGGTCTTTCTCTCATGGTTGAATCTAGTGGTCCATAATCACTGCTCTCATACTCTCACAGGTTTTGACTCTCATAAGATCAATCCTATATATATATATACATATATATATATATATATGGGATTGGAGAGCCTACACTCATGTGTAGGTCACATTCCTACACCCACCCCTTTTCCTCTCTATTTTTTGTTTTTTAAATGAATCCTTAGGGAATTTACTTATAATATTAAGTAGAATACATGTTTCAAATTTCTTGTAAAATAGACATTCCTAACATGTCTATTAGAAGGGTCGATTTCGGCAAATTTGAGACTATTAAAATTTGACTGTCTTGATAGATAAGTTAGAAAGCTCGAAATAAGTTGAAATTTGAATGAGATCACAGTGATATATTATGATGTAAATCACTCAAGGATTCAATTCAAAAAAATCGAAAAAAGTATCAAAAAATGTGAGGGTAGGAAAGTTACCTATACATGGGTGTAGCCCGTCTTTTCCACACACACACGCACGCATGCACGCGCACGCGCGCACGCACGCACATATGAGGACTAATCCTATGAGAGCCAAAAATTGTGAGAACATGAGAGCAGTGAATCTGGAGCACTAGATTCTGCTTCTCTCTCCTTTCGAAATCAATGAGGAGAGAGGAGACATAATCTAGTGGTCCATAATTATTGCTCCTATGCTCTCAAAGTTTTTGGCTCTCTCAGTTTTTGGCTCTTACAAGATCAACCATATATATATATATAAGGGAATGAGGAGCTTGCACCATGGTGTATACTTGTTGCATGCAACATCTTTAACAGTCGTTGGATCTACAGATATCCAAGGGCACCTGCTCATCCCACTTTTCAATAAAATCTCAAATTCCCAAGAACAAGCAACATAGAACAAGCACCACCCTTCCTTTCCATTCCCCTCCCTCGCCGTTGGCATAACACCCGCAACCCTAGCCCTCACGCCTCCCATCTTCCACCCTGCGGTGAACTTCCCTCTGTTCTCGCCGTCACCGCCCTCTCTGCCCACGTGTTGCAACGAGGAGCCCCCATTGTTCGCACCATCGACTCGTTTCGCCCACCTACGGTGAGGAGCCCACCACCGCCCATCTCCCTCATGGTTGCTGACCACCTACAACGAGGATTTTGTCGGCACCTCTCCAGTTCATGCGTCCAAAGTGCCAATTGCTCCACCATGGTATCAGCATCCCGCCCTCTCTCGAGATGTAATCCCCCGTGGCACCGCCTCTGCGATCCCTCCATATGACTGCTCATATGCACCGGTTTTCGCTTGTGATGTCACCCTCTCTTGCAACGATTTCCCATCGTGAAATCATTTGAAGCCACATCCACCATCAATATAGTTCCTTGTACAATAGTAGATGTTGATCTAGTGACCTGGGATAGATTTCTTTGTAATAATATTCTTTAGTTCTTTATACGACAAAAATGTAGTTAATGGTCTATGAGTTTTCTAACTGCTTTCATATTGAGAATTAAGGTCCAGACATCTTATATTAATGTAATTAACACTCACTAAATCAATTCGATAATGTATATTGTCAATGTTGTTATAATGTATAGTTTTTTCATGTAATTTATTATGTTTGTACAATAATGATATGTTTGTCAACTGATACTTATCGTTAATCGCAAAGTCCTTTGCAATGTAATTTCTGAAATGGTTAGCTTCGGATACATAAAAATAGATGAATTGGTTGTCTCTATAGATTTATGATTTTGACAAAGGTAAGTACATGACTGCTAAATATTATGGCAAGTAATAGGTTGGATTCTCTATTCAACATATTTAGTGTTGCAGACTGTCAAATGTTTTAAATGAAAAAAAAAAAGAATTTGATGAGTTGATTGCTCAACAGTTTCAGTTCAATACACAAAATATGGAATTTAAAGATTCGTATTGAGAAACTTCATCGTTTGATGTAAAAAAAATTAGGTGAAAGCATGCTACGAACATTGCGATAAAAACCATTTCACCAACTCTTTATCAAGTCCATGCATTGATGATCATTTATCTCATATAACGTGAGACACATATCCTGATTCTACATCTATGCAGATATATATTTTCACAACCAAGTCCTACTCATATATAAACTCGTGAATTATATGGTCTATTTCGACTTCAAGTTACTCAAAGAAATTTCTACGTACATAGTCACCAAGCTCATCGATCTACCTTGATAGGATTTTGCTATGGAGAGAATTATTTTCACTGACAATATTAATTTTAGAAGATCAACCAATTACCCATGAGTACATTAAGGTTAACATGTTATCATAATTTTCTACTGTATGTAAATTTGAACAATATTGTTTCCACTTATTGTCTTCTTCCTTTACGTGTTTGTACACTCCGGATCTCTGTATTTTTTTGTTTCAATAATAAATTTGTTAACTTGTTCTAGATTAATTTAACCCCATCTTAATCCCATTTAACTCCACTTAAACGCCCTCCATCTAGAACATAACCTCATTTAACCCTATATATATATATATATATATATATAGGAAAAAGGAGTATGCTCCCACCTTTTTTTCCCTATTTTTTTATTTTTCTGAAATGAAATCTATTGGAATTTAAATCACAATATATGACCATTATGTTATTTAAAATTTTATTAAATTCGAGACTTCTATCCAATCTATCAAGACCGACAAATTTTAACGGTCCCAGAATTTGTTGAAATCAACCCCCTCCAGATGAAAGTGTTAGGAACATCTATTTTATACGAAACTTGAAACACATATTCCACTTATTATTCCAAGTAAATCCTCCCAGGTTTCATTTCAAAAACTAAAAAAATTGTGGGAAAAAGGTGGGAGAATACTTTTATATGCTCTTAGTGAGCATACTCATTTGGCCCTATATATGGATTTAATAGGGTTAGTCCCTTGGGGTAGCCAACGGGCTGTCCCCGCCCCCTATTTAGATGATTTTTTTATTTTTTGAAAAATACTGTAATGTATTCTCATCACTATATCCCTCTAATACGTCATTCGAATTTTGTCAGAAACAACAACTCCTATACCTTACATACAGAACAAGTAATTTTAACGTATTTGGAATTGATGTAATTAACATATTCTAGATGTAGGGTATAAAGTATCTGTTTCTCACGAAATTGGAATCACATATTAGAAGGATATGGTAATAAAAATACATGACGGTATTTTTGAAAAAAAATAAAAAAATTGATCGAAAAATGGGGGCGGAGGCACCCCCATTGGACCCATATATGGCTTTAATAGGGCTGCCCCTTTTGGGTAGCCACCGGACTGCTCACGCGCCATATTTTGACAATTTTTTGAAAAATACTGCAATATATCTTCATCAGTATAACACTCTAATATACCATTCCAATTTGTCAGAATCAAAGTCTCATGTGCCCTCCATTCAGAACAGATAATTTTAACGGATTTAGAACTGTTGTAATTGACCAATTCTTGATGGAGGGCATAAGAGTCTACGATTCTGACGAAATTGAAATGACATATTAGAAGGATATAGTGATGAAAATGCATGATAGTGTTTTTCAAAAAAACAAAAAAAATGCCGAAATATAGAGGGCGTTAAACCCTATATATGTATGTATATAGGTTTTGGATATGTTCGCGTTCTAGGCAAGGTTTTTGAAACCGAATCGGAGACTGAACTGGGAATTCCAACAAAAGGGTTGGATTGGGTTAAATCATGGAATCAATTCCGGATGATGATGTTATTATATTTTAATATCAGATTAGACCGAACCAGTAAGGAAAAATTTGCTGAACCGTGTAATTAAACTTGAATGCACTAGAACATGTACAAATTATAGATTCAAATACACTTAAAATAAATATAAAATATACAAACAATTAAAGTCTATTACTTTATACATAAAATATTTTCTTGAATATGCACCAATAATAAATGATCTTAATATTATATAAATAATATTTGAATTAAATACTTTAATATAATGATATGAATTATTATCTAATCTTTTCAAAAAGTTAAGTTGGAGTAGTTTGTTAGTACTCATTAATAGGTTAGAAGAGGTCATGAGCTCCACACTAATCACTGTCATTTATTATTTTAATTTCAATTCAAATTTGAATTGTGATTGAGTGGTTCAATTTCAATCAAACCGGATTAAACTATGTTGCAAATAGTCGATCGGGCTAGTGGTCGAACCAAAATTATACCAATTTGATCTGAAACATAAGAACCAATTAACCGAACCAATCCAGACTCGGTTCACCAGTCCAACCGCTTGAATTCAAATTTTCAATAACACTGGTCCTAGGAAGTATCGTACGTACGAAGGATTAGCATCCAACGCTTAATCTAAAGGAAGAGAAGTTGAAAGCATACTCGGGTCTATATGGGATGGGACCCCATTATTGATCGATAGGATTGGAATAGACCCCATTTTCCGTTCAAATGCAGTTGAACACATTTGAGAACGTTTCCTAGTTCGGCGACAGCTACAAATATCAAATTATTGACTGTTGCAGCTTAATATTATTTATTACTGTTTATTTAATATTAGAAGATACACACAGTGATGGGTTTCTCGTACTATTGTTGTTATTGAACAAATTATGTCCATCTAAATATCATTTCGTTTCAAGGCCGACCAAATAATAAACTCCGCGGTAAACAAACACAACGTAACTTCCGCTGCTACTACAGGAGGACTAGTAAGTAGCAGATGCAAGTGAGATTGGGAGATGACGTAAACGACAAAGAACAAACCATCGTCAAATCGAACATGAAGTGACCTTTAGAATCCGAGTATGTCCAAATACCAATCGCAATTACACTTTGATAAGATAAACAAATAAAGTGGCAAAGTTAATTGGTTAGGATTGAGGAGAATGGGAGGGGGTGGGGGGTTTGGTAGCCCTCCCGAGACCTTAACGAAGTTGGGACAACAACCCCACAAACAAGGTGTGACAGCATAAGGAAGCAGGGGCTGCATATACACTGATGGAATGGTTGGACCGCTACTGCTTTGACCCTTCTTCTTATATATGATGATTCCTAAGAACGCAATTATTGGCTCCGTTCCAACGTAGAATTACATGATCAAAACATAAGACGGAAGTGGTAGACCCCACTAGAGAGAGAGAGAGAGAGATCCATTTACGCAATCTAATCCAACATCGTTGAACATTCCACGACGGTGGGGCCTGTCATCAATTCGACATTTTAGAGTTGAGAGTTAACTACAACATAACAGATCCATACCGACAGATTTTTGAAATAATCAGATGCTAAATATGAATCTACTAATATCATTCGTCGTAGAAATATCTGGGATAGTTTAACATCACAATGAATATCTGTTGCTGCAGTATAGTGCTGGAGACAATTCAGATATTCATTGGTTTTTCTCCTACTGGCACGCCGGACCCAGAATTATCTACAAAAGTTGCACCAATAAACCATGCATATCATTCCGCCCATAATTCCAAATTTGATTCCGCCAACACAAAATAGGATAACAAAAGACGTTGGCGTCTTTCTAGCAGAAAAGAAAAAAGAACATCCCAACAGAAGCAAAGATCTAAATTTGCCGTGAACTGTGTGCATGCATAACCCAAACACAACTCAAAATTTAACCTTCTTCTGGTAATAAAGAATCCTATAACGAGAGCGAGAACCGTGAAAGAATAATCCAACATCCTCAAGCATCACCATCTGATTGTTTGAGAATCTCTTCGGCAACTGGGCTTCAGCACAAGAGATCACCAGCTGCAGCAGCACCTGCAGTTGAACGAACAGAGATGCGACCGGATCGTTAGTGGAAATTCAGTATTCCCGGTATAGTGACGGGTGGGACAATCTCAATCCTTGTCCCTTTGCCTTCATCGACCAGCTGGGGCAGCATGTTGGCTTCTTTTGGTGCGACTCCCTGGGCTGTCCAGACAGTTAAGTGGGGCCACTCATTCCTCGAGATTATCTGTTCGCCATTGACAGAGCCGACACACACTTCAAACGCAGCCATCCTTTTGGAGAAGAGAAACGCGGTGAACTCAATGGGGACTTTCTGGTCTAGGAACACCCCATAACTCGCCACCGCTGCCACACCGTGACTTCTCTTGTGGGCGAGAGTTACATGGGAAGATTTCATGGTGTTTTGAACATTATTGCTTTCGGCAAAATTTGCAACCTTGGCTGCACTGGCGGCCACCTGCGTTTTTCATGTGGCAAACAAGTCAAAATTCTTCTACTTTAAATTCTTCAAACCCAGGCACTTGCAGATTGCCGCTCCCGCAGCATTGCTGAGAATGAAATTATGTCAGTCACAAAATGTAAATGCTATGAGTCACCTTGTCTAGTAAAATTTTGATGTCCTCAAGTGGTAATGTAACAGCAGCGAAGACTATATTCCCAAGCTTCCTCTTCTCAGCACTAGGTGCGCTAAACTCGCCTCTGGCTGCAGCTTTCAACTGTTCCCGGACCGAGTCAACAGCAAAATCAAACGGAACCTGCAATTGAAACCATCTCAAAATGCCTAGTGTCCTCGCATCAAGGTTCTCCCATTTCCAATCTAATGTCCACTCCCAAACTTCTTTTTCCAGAAAATCACTCAAGCATCTCTTTCAACCAAAATTTGAACCCTAACACCAAGGTACTGACCTGAATTGAATTCAAATATTCGGCATTTTCGAAAATAAGCTCCCTCAGGTGTTTCTCCCAATTTGACCAATCCCTAGCATATGTGCCTTTGTTAGGCTCCAATCTGTTTCACCAGGGAAAACGTGATTATTTTGATTGGCCATCTATCATGATCTCCAGAGCCCGGGATCATGCTATATGCATTTTCTACTTAACAATTATAGAAAATCTTAGGTGAAACAAAAGAATAATTGTTGGTGAATAATTGGGTACTGCAAAGGTAATGAAACTTAAGGGAGAATACAGCTGCACCTCATTCATTTCTCTATTTAGCATATATATGATGTCTGTATACATATATTGTTAACATGTTGGGATTAATATCTGAATTAGCTATGTTAACAACTTTGTAACAAGACGGTCTTTAAATGCGTGAAGCAGAATGGTGGTAAAAGGGTCGTATAGAGGATGAAAAAAATCTAATAATGATGGGTTTATACAACACATCTGTGCAAGGACAATGAGCTTTACCGGTCAACATTGCAGGGAGGTCATACAACTGTCTTTGCAATGTATCAGATTGAATAGACGAGTTTAATATTTGAGGCATCTTGATCATTTCTACATTGTATTGGATCATCTAAATACAGAAAAAACTACTAGACTCTACCATGCCTTCGCCTCCTCAGTGCTATTGCCAAAAATCGACATTGAGCAAGACCATGCAACATTTGAACGTGCTCTCATGTATTGCCATTGTGAAGATATCATATAAATTATCAACCATGCCAACCTTCTTCACCTTGATCCTCTACTCAAAATGAATGAAGATCAATATGCCTTCTCCTGTCATAACGCATTTGATCCTTGGTTAAGCGTATTGCACTAAGATTGTCACAATGTATGATAGTATTATAGGGTGGGATTTCTAACTAAGCCTTTTAGATAGATGCCTTAATTTGCAACTTCTGCTAGCTCTCTGCTTTTATGGTAGACAATGTAATTAAAGGTTGTAAAGTAGCCTTCCAACTAACAACATAACTCCCTAAGAAAAATAAAAGCATGTCATTAATCCCCCTATTAACATATGAAACATAATTTGAATGATATCAATTAAACATTATGAATGACTTCCATTGATGAGGCTTTTTGAAATAATTGTGTAGTTGTATCAAATGTGGAGGGAGTGTATATATAGAGTCCCACATGGATAAACAGTAGGACTTGGTTTAGTGGGGCTGTATATATGATGCAGAAGCGACTCGGCGTTGGCGTTGATAATTAAAATAATTTGGGCGGTGGAATTTCGGTGGAGAAAAGGAGAGGTTGAGAAGAAGAAAACTCGTCGGGAACGAGGGGTTGAAGAAGAAGAACCGTGAAGACCACGTTGGGAGAGGAGAGAAAATAGAGAGGGAGATAAAATCTCAATTTTTTCATTAATACTTCACTGTCTAGAACAATGAACCCTCATCCCTTTATATAGGAGGGATGAGTTTACAAAAATAGTAAACTAATTTAAATTGACAACTAATTATCCTAATTGGACTCTAACTTATTAACCGACCAAATTTAAAATTCAAATTGACCACTAATTGAGATCATAGGCGATCCCATTTATTTAATTAAAAATTCATCATGTAAATAAACGTAAATAAAATTGGCCACTAAAATTAGATAAATATTTGGCCCTATATTTTAACTTCATGCTGCATCAACTCTCCTCCGCTTTAAAAATTCATCTCCCGACGAATTGTTGGATCTGCAGGCTTGGAGGACGAATCGGCGTGTTCAGTCATCTTCGGGAAGAACTGATGTGGAGCGAACGGCGGAGTCCATACGCGGGCGTGGGTGACGCAGCCTTCATGGGTGAAGAACAGGTGTGGCGCGAATGGAGGCATCTTCTTGATCATTGTCTCTTCCTTGTGGTGACCGAAAAATTGATGAGGCATGAATAACATGGCCTTCGAGGATTCCATAGCGAAGTAATGACAGAAGGAGAGGAGGGGAGGAGATGTGTCCAAGGAATGAAGCCATGGGGTCCTTATATAGGGGAAGCCCAAGGCTCTAGTCCTATTTGGATAAGGAGGTTTCCCAGATTTCTGATTTGCAGCCTTCTTTTTTAAATATTTGTGTCGCCGGGGGTTTGGGCGCAATTTCCGCACCGCTTCATTCTTCCTGAATTTCTTTCTGCAAATAGGGGGTTCATGGGGTCTTCTTTTGCAAATTTTCCAACTTAATCTCCAACATCACAATTCGTGGGATTGACATCCCGTAACCTTCGGGACCCCCGTTAGGGTTTGGAGCTTCTTTTGCGTCTTATGCGCGGGGGGGGGGGGGGGCACGGGATCTCCAGCCTGCTGGGGGAAGGGGCATGGCGGTTCTGGGAGTACCGGCGGCACAGATGGGGGGCGAGGGAAGGTGTGCGAGGCGGTGAGGGTGCCGCAGGGAGGCAGGGGTCGCGAAGCTTACGCGCGGGAGGGGCGCGGAGTGTTGGGAGGGGCGCGTATGGGGTTCGGCGAAGCCGTGAGGGGTGCGTGGTTGGTATGTAGGCGCGGAGGGAGGGAGGCGGGGGTCGCAAGGGTCTCGCGCGGGAGGGCGCAGACGGTGGGGGGCGTGATCGGGTTCAGCTTGGCTGCGGGGGGCGTACGGTGGGGTTGGGGCGACGCCAGCTAGGGAGAGAGGGGATGGCGATGGCAGGGGGGTGGCGGCGGCGTCGGGCTGACAGGGGGGTCGCTGGGCGGTGCTGAGGGAAGGCGAGGGTTGCAAGGGAGGGTTGGTGCGGCACGCGTGAGGAAGGGGGGGGTGTTGGCGGCGAGGCCTGGCTGGGGAAGAGGGAGTGCCCAGCAGTTGGCGAGAACGGAAGATGGGAATCCGCTTGTACCGTAACTTCAACCGCGAACTCGTCGAAGAGTTCACATTTTCCATCTGCGAGATCTTCATCGAATACGGGCCCCGAATCTTCGTTTTCTTTACATTTTACTCCCTGGACAGCAACTTCGATTTCGGATTCAGATTCTTCGCCCGTACTTTTATCAAAGATTGGCCCTATATCTTCATTTGCTTGGCTGAAATTGATTTGAACTGTAGGTACAACGATCTGAATTTTGTCGTCGATAGGCGAATCTTCATCGATTTGCGAATCTAGCCATGCTTGGACTTTGATGCTTGACGTAAGGCGTTGCTTGAACTTTTGTCGACGCGCACGTGAACGCGAATCATGAGATATGCAACTCAAATCATATTGCATCTCCAATACGCGACGGGATCGTCGAATCGTAAGAACGATTCGGTTTCCATGCTCTGATACCAAATGATGCAGAATTGAATCGACGTCGACGAAAATAATAATTTTTTTATGGTGCATTTTTGGTAGAAGAAATTAGAGGGGTTGAGAAGAAGAAAACTCGTCGGGAACGAGGGGTTGAAGCAGAAGAACTGTGAAGACCACGTTGGGAGAGGAGAGAAAATAGAGAGGGAGATAAAATCTCAATTTTTTCATTAATACTTCACTGTCTAGAACAATGGACCCTCATCCCTTTATATAGGTGGGATGAGTTTACAAAAATAGTAAACTAATTTAAATTGACAACTAATTATCCTAATTGGATTCTAACTAATTAACCGACCAAATTTAAAATTCAAATTGACCACTAATTGAGATCACAGGCGATCCCATTTATTTAATTAAAAATTCATCGACGTAAATAAATGTAAATAAAATTGGCCACTAAAATTAGATAAATATTTGGCCCTATATTTTAACTTCACGCTGCATCAATATAGAGCCCAACACCCCCTATAATCAACGAGAATTTTAATAGAAGATACAACCATTAGCGAGAGATTCCACATACAGCAAAGTGTTTTTCATATTTTTATCACTTTGATTATCGACTATTACTACTGCATTTCATTCTCACATGGTATCGGAGCAAGTTGTTCTTGGATTTATAGCTTCTCCAAATGGATGCTTCCAGAATTCACATTATAGCAAAATATACAGCTTTATTGAGTAGGATGTAAAATTTGTGTTTTTTAACATACTAACAAAGGAAGAAATTTACGTTAAATAACCTCCCTCTTTCATAAACAAAGAAAATCCTAAAAATGCTATAAACTAAAAAAGGCTCTGTGTGGAGACGGTTATTAGCGCAAGATTAGCCATTGAAAAATACCACAATTATTTTAGTAATTAGATATATGTTAATGATGTTTCAAAGTTACTAATGAGAAAATACCAATGGTTCCCAAACATAATGTATAAAGAATTTGGGATGAATTTAATGGGATAAGATAAAAAAATAGGACTGAGAATACCAAAAGAATATCTTCTTACTATGGAAAAAAGGAAATTTAAATATCTAAAAAGTCACTCAGATTTTCAGATTGTTGAACCTAAGATTCCAACTTTAGACTTACTAGCTAGCATACAATGATGTTGAGTAAAATCAGATCATATCGTAAAAGTAGTGCAACTCGTCAGTTTTTTGAAAACCCCCCAGTATACTATGTAGCACTATTGACTACATAAGCATAATATATTTTCGCATCTACATCATTTTCAGACAAAGCGTATTGATGTAAGATGCCATTTTCTAAGAGAAATTGTCTCGTTGTTTGAAATAATAAGAGACGAGGTGTTGTGGTGAGGCACGCGTGAGATTAGTGGGTCATGTGCTTCGCATGTGACCGACTTATAACCCATTTCCTCCCTTGCGATACCTGACTCCTCCTCGCCTCCAGCCGCTGCCCAGAAAAACCCTAACCCCCTTTCAAGCCTCCTCGCCTCCAACTGCTGGAATCGCATCGCTGACTCGCCGCCAAGCCGCTCCTGCCTCTTCTCCAACATCGTATTGCGTACATCAACCTCCTCTTCTAGTTCTAGTTGCTTGGGGAAACCCTCGCGCATGGTTTCAAATATCATGATATATCAACGATATATTGGTATCGGTGGGAATGAAGTATCGATATTAACCTCTTTATTGATTTCTAGGATATCGACGATAGGGTCCCGATATATCGACGATATCGGGTGTCAGCGATATATCACTAAGAGAGGGAATCTGCCAGCAGTGCCATCCACCCATTTCGCCGATAAGATCGAAATTGGGGCGATTTCACCCCCATTTCGCTCGAATTCTACAGCTCTCTCCTCTCAAAGTTTCTCTAATGCTATGCTTTGCTCCTTTGAGGTAAATACTAAAACTTCTCCTATTTTTATGCTTTGCATATTCTTGTGTTTTTCTATGATTTGATACATTTAATGAGATGTAGGGAGAATTATTTTGCGATTTTTGTGTTTTGTTATAGAATCAATTTAAGTTTTGAAATATGAAACTTGGATCTCATGTTTTAGACATAGAAAACAAGATTTTAAGAACCTTTATAACAATAACAAAGCCTTCTTTGTAAGGTTCCAGGCTTAGGACGCTGGTTTGTTAACAGAGAGAACTGACCCAGACAACCTAATGGGTTCGGGTCTAAATGGACCCATTAACCACCACCCAAAATGCTTAAGCAAGGCCTAAAATGTTGGATTTCGGTTTCGTTTCGGTGAGTGACCGAAATGTAATTTTTATTTAAATTTCGGTCGTTTCGGTCAGTTTTTGAACATGGCCTCCCAAATTTCGGTTGGATTTCGGTCACCCACCGAAATTGAAATTCAATCGAATTTCACCGAAACTTGAGGCCTTGTGTTTAAGCCTAAGTTTTCAAGTACTAACTTGAGGCCATGTACTGAAGCCTAAGTTTTCACCGAATTGGCTTTGATATCATTTGTAACGTCCTAGGCTTAGTTCCTTGGTCTGTTAACGGAGAGAACCGACCTTGACAGCTTATTGGGTTTGGGCCCGAATGGGCCCGTTGACAACTACCTAGAATGCTTAAGCCCAAGTTGTCAAGTAGTAATCACCATCACTTATAACCCACCCCACACTTCAAGAGTTTTATATGTGGGACCAAGGTTTTAAAAAATGTGAGGCGTATCGAGGTGTTTTCCTAGTATTGCCTCGAGGTGTATCGAGGCGTAAGCCTCACTCGTGAAAGAAAATTTTTCATAAAATATAATAATTAATCGTGATTACAATTTTCAAGTTCTACAAATTAAATAGTTATGATTAAATACATAACTCCATGATATTTCAAGGCTAACATCATGGTTTAAACATCCAAGTAGTTATATAACTCTTTTTTTTAAACTCTAAATCTGTAAGCAGTCAAGTAAATATGGATATGTAAGCACAATAATGGGTAACTCTCCGCAAAATTTAAAGTTTTGAATAAAATTTAACTAAAGGGACTAGATGTAACATACCATTTTCAAAATTAGATGAGATACGTTTCATTCAATTGAGAAGGATAAGAGAGTAAGCAGTGCATCTATGATCACTTTTTACTTTACCATAATGATTGGGGGATAAAATACTTGAATATTGCATGTTATGATCATCTTTGTTCATGCATGCTTTGATGTGAATTTAATTTTGTTCCGATTGAATAGAAGAAAGATGAGACATGTTTACAAAATATACTTTTCAAAATTTAGGTCAACGTAGGGGACTTGCATCCAAACATTTTAATAAAGAAAGCATTTATGCTTGATTCATACTAAAGAGTAGAGGCATTAAATTTAAGAACTCAAGACAATTTTTTGTTCATGTTGATTAATAAAAAACATGCATAACAAAGTAAAAATAAGCTTGATATATTAATAAATTAAAAAAATGCATTTCAGTGAATAATGTGCTTAAAGACTTGAAAATACTTGTCTACAAAAGATGAAAAACTCACAATCACAAAGAAAAGGAAAAATATTGCAGAAAAAAATTAAAAAACAACCCATATACGAGGCAACACCTCGAGGCATGCCTCATAAACCTCGAGGCGCTCGCCTCATAGAGGCTGAATGAGGCTATACCCTCAATGCCTCGAGGCGTGTTTTTAAAAACAATGTGTGGGACTATATTTGAGGGTGGGGGTGTTACATTTTCCCACATTAAGTAGGGTCGGATACATGGATTCTTTGCATCCATTCAGAGCTATCTTGGGTCATTCTTTGGCTTAGATCCAAAAAAACTACGATCCCTTTATATAGTCTCATTCGAATACTCTGCAGACATATGTACATCTCTTCTGAAGTGTAATATAGGTTCCTCCAGATTTTTTTAAGGATCAACCTCATGCATAACAATCTATTAATTAGATGCACTATCTCTTGCATAGTATTCCGTTGTATAAAAATATCAATAGTGCCATCAATGGAAATCATGTATTAATAATTTACCCAGGGAGTGCTAGATATTAGGGAAAACCGATGATCAGTTAAGTACCAATAGTTGAGTCCTTGATGTATCAGCTAATTGTTGGTCACTTTTGACATATTCAGTCAACTAAATCATTTGTTAATCAATTAATTCTATTTTGTTTCCCAATGTTCCGCACAATTGCGGTCTGTGCGACACGGAGCGGGAAACCATCGAGCACCTCTTCTTCGATTGTGGGCGTGTTCGTGCTCTTTGGGACGACCTGGGCTGGATCAATATCGCGACCTTTGCTTCCTTCTGCGAGAGCTTGGTAAATTCCAGGGGCAGGCCTAGGAAGGAATTGTTGGTCCCGATTGCACGCTTGTGGAGCATTTGGTTGGGGAGGAACGACGCCTTATTCGCAAGGCAGCGGTTCTACAAGGAAAATATATATATTATGGCGACACGTTTTGTGGTTGATTGGTCTTCTGGGTAGACTGCGATGTGTTTACGGCGGGGGGTATCTCTTCTCGGCTGCCCCCCCGGGTGTTGTTTTTGGCTTGAACTTTTCTTCTCCTATGTAAATACTCTTTACATTTCCTTTTCAATACAATGGGGTGAACACCATTGAGTGTATCCCCCTTTTTTGAGCGTCAAAAAAAAATTCTATATTTAATCAACCAATGATATACCTTGGTCAACTAATCATTATAACAACTGCTAGCCATTTTAAGAGTCTTGATTGATTAAGCCAACTAATGGCCAGTTCAATCGACTCTAATCCATTTTAGTCAATTATTTCCTTTTCAGCTAACTAGTTAGTCATTTTGAAGCCTAAGTTAATACAAGACAAACATCACATAATTTTACAACACTAGAGCCCTTGGTTAAGGCTAACCACTCTTAAGTCATGTTACAAAAAGAGAAGGTCCCCAACATCACATCATTTTACAACACTAGAGCCCTTGGTGGTTAAGGCTAACCACTCTTAAGTCATGTTACAAAAAGAGAAGGTCCCCCCAAATTTTTCGAGTGCTCTACCTTCAAACTTTGAGATTTTTTAAGATCCCATTCTTCCTCCAATGCATGTGCTTTCATTGGACTATAAGGAAGTTAATTAGAAAACAGTGATCGATTAATTGTAAACTAACCAAGCCCTTGCAGATTTAAGCAAAGCAGGTACCCGGTGTGAGGTTCCTTCCACGGTGTCCAAGGAAAAACACCTCCTTGAGGCTTCGTCAAGGAAGCCAAAAACTATACGTAGAATTAAATTACTCACATTTAAGTAGTGAAGTATAGTTAAGAAAACTCCAATGTATGTATATAAAAGGAATCTTAGAACAGAAGCTCTAAGTCGTGGTTTTTATCTGCTAGTGTTTCCATGTAAATATCCACAAGTATTTGTTCGTTAGATTTTATTTATTGATGAACAACTTAAACCTTCCCCCTTCTTGTGTCAGTTTTCTATCTTATTAGTGATGAGACATAGTCTTCCACATCGTATGAAAAAGCTAGCATTGAGGTGCTTGGAAAAAGGCGGAGGGTTTTCACCCTACCGCATACACCTTTATTCAATCTAACAAGGTGTGCTCCTAAAATGAATTGGTCAATCATGCGGCAATGAGGACAAGGCACCACCTCATATTCACATGCAAGGATAATGTGTCTCGAGGTTAAACTATTCCCTAACCGAAAACCTTGGTTCTCCCGAATCACCCTTGTTACAGTCCACCATAATCGTCCCTTAACTCATCACTGTCAGATTTGTTGCATCTCATATTCACATGCAAGGATAATGTGTCTCGAGGTTAAACTATTCCCTAACCGAAAACCATGGTTCTCCCGAATCACCCTTGTTACAGTCCACCATAATCGTCCCTTAACTCATCACTGTCAGATTTGTTGCATCCTCCAACTCCTCGTCACGGCTATGCCCGTTACAGCTTGCCATGACATAACCATTTGCAGCTCTGCGTATGCCTTTAAAATGAGCAGTTACAAGGGGCTTCATATATGTTTTTTTTCAAATATACTTATATAGCTTTCATACTGTATAACTATATAGTTACTGCTAGTATTTTCTTGTGAAGATCTTCATATAGTTTATATGTTTATAAGGCTATATTATTTTTTTTAGGACATAGCATTGCTACTCTTTTCATTTCCTTTCAAGGAAGAGAATTAGAAAGTAAAAGTTGGAGCTTATATCATATTTTTTTATCATTATTTTGCATTGTGTTATCTTTCTCTTTGACGTTTTTCCTCTTTAACGTAGAAGAATTATGCTAAATATTTTATGATTTAAATCCATGGAAATTTGTTTTACAGTATAATTTCATTATTATTATACAATGGTGTATAGTTAAACTGTCGATTACCTTGATGACCTGCACACTGCTTCAATTCACCATTAGTTTTTAAAACCAGGTTATTGCATGACAACAGTCAGAATTGTAGAACTGGCATGGGTCTTTATCATACTCAGTATCCATCAAACTTCCAACAAAACTACATTGCTCCTACAATATTGTTGGAGTATTTGGTAGTGCGCCTATTGAGTTGTAGATGGGTAAATGGATACCTCCAAGATCCATTTACCCCATCCAGTTGTTTAGTGCCCACATTGTCCAGTGGTGGGACTTGGAGGACCTGTGGATGCTATATAAGGAGCCCCATGCCTCCTGTAACAGATGAGAAAGTGCAATGCATAACACGCCCCTTTGAGGGCTTCTCCCGTGGTTTCATCCCGCTCCTCACGGAGTAGGGTTCTACGTAAATCCCATTGTGTTCTTATGATTCCTTATCTTTTTTCCATGTTTCGCTTCCGCTCCCTATTTTCTAACATGGTATCAGAGCAGGTTCGATTCTCGAGGATTTCGTGTTCCTTCTTTATTCGAGATTCAATAGTTGTTTATTCCTGAAGATTATTTTATCGAAGATTATTGTTAACCAAAGCCCAAGTTCTTGCTCTAGGGTTTTCTGATACCCTAGATTGATTTATTCTTGAATTGACCTGCGTACGAGTCCAGGCGGCGATGCCGCTCTTCCATCTTGTTCGAGGAGCAGTGGCCCAGATCCTATTGGCAGAGGCGCAAGGCGGTTTCGCCAAAACGGCGCCATCGCACATTGACAATCGCCTCCAGGAGGAGGTCCCACGCATATCAGGAAAGGGCTGCGAGGCCCTGATCTCCCATGCGGCTCTGAAGAATCATCCGCTCGTCGCCATCAGAAAAAAAATCGACCCCCGCAACAGTAAATCAGGCGCACATCCTGATCGTGTGTCACTGCAGCGCCGCAATCCCATTCTAGTTCTACAGGCGTCAGAGCCCCCGGGCCCAGCCGCGTTCCCCGGCAAAGGTCGACGCTTTCCCTGCTACGTCTGCAAGTCCTCCATAGCGGCGCATCATGCGCGCATCCCTTCCAGGCGGCGCCGCCCCTGCTGGCCCGCAAGAACTAGGCGACCCCTCCTTCACCTTTAGGGCGCGCAGGCGACGTGCCCTCGTCCCAGACAACCTCTTTGGCTCAGACCTTCCAAGCGACACAACCCTCCAGGCGATCTTTCAACCATGGCGGGCAGAACTCCTCGCACGGTCTTCTCAGCTTCTCCAGGAGGCATCCCATGCCACCAACCCTACATGCGGCAAAGTCCAACAGGGGCGTTCTCCAGCCCTAACCCCGCTCCGCGGCGGCGCCGCCCTCCGATTCCCGCTACTCGCACGCAGGCGGCTTCCAGATCGCGCCCTCGAAGCTGAAGCCCTTCTCCTCCTTCCGCTGGCGGCAATAATGAAGGCTCCAGGAGCGATTTGCGGAGGCTCTAGCTCCATCGCAGGCGGCGCGAATGGGTTCCCATGCAGGGAACCCTAAGCGGCGGGTCCCTTTCCTTTAAAAAACTGTATTGTTAATGGGGGCTGACGGTTCAACAAAAAAAGGGAGGGCAATGAATGAAAAAAAAGGAGTGAATAACAGGGGACTGCCGTGAGTAAACAAAAAAAGAGGGGGGAAGTGAGAGTTGGGCCCAAGTGGGCCGATAAAAAAAATTACTGTTTCAGAAAAGGAAAAAAAAGGCGCGTACAAGAAAAGGCCGTACGCTAAGTAAAAAAAAGGTTTTTAAAAAAAATAAAGAGGCACGTACAATATAAAGAAAAGAGCCGTACGCAATTTGAAAAAAAATGAAATGAGAGAAAAGCCGTATAAAAAAAATGTTTCAACGGCTTTAAAAAAATTGCAGAAAAATGGCGGCTTATAAAAAAATGGAAAAGCCGCAAGTTTCATGTTTTCCCCATTATGTTGTCTTCTCCCAACTTTGTCGATTTCTCTGTTTCCCGACAAGTACGAGAGAAAGGGGGAGTATATGTAGAGTCACAAGTCTTGATCCAAATTCCAGATTTAGATATCAGTCTCCAGACCAGCCAGATGATCAGACTCTACAGTTCAGTTTCAAACTCGACGATCATTGTTCCGAGTCTGCAGTTCAAACACGTACGAGTGTGCGGTCTTCAATTTCGAGGTCCCCATCATTCTATGGTTGTTTCGGCCAGAGTTTTCATGTGGTATCATAGGTACTCCAAAGCAGAGCACCATTCTCTGAGCCAGATGGGAGAGACCTAGTTCTCCGACGAGGAGACTTCAGGTGCAGTTTCAGACTCGATGGTCAGAATCCGAGTCTTCAGTTGACTCACACTCTAGCCCGCTCGTCCTCCTCACCTGCAAGGCATGAGAAGCAACGTCCTCGACTGCAGCAATATGCGCGTTGTATTGATATTGTCCGTAGTGTCCTGTAGCGTTGAGTTGAGTCTCTTTCTATTTGTCCAAGTTGAGCATTGCATGCTCCAACTTGAGGGGGAGTGTTGGAGTATTTGGTAGTGCGCCTGATGAGTTGTAGATGGGTAAATCGATACCTCTAGGATCCATTAACTCCATCCAGTTGTTTATTCCCACATTGTCCAGTAGAGGGACTTGGAGGCCCTGTGGATGCTATATAAGGAGCCTCCAGCCTCCTGTAACAGATGAGAAAGTGCAATGCATAACACGCCCCTTTGAGGGCTTCTCCCATGGTTTCATCCCGCTCCTCACGGAGTAGGGTTCCACGTAAATCCCGCTGTGTTCTTATGATTCTTTATCTTTTTTCCATGTTTCGCCTCCGCTTCCTATTTTCTAACATGGTATCAGAGCGGGTTCGATTCTCGAGGATTTCGTATTCCTTCTTTATTCGAGATTCGATAGTTGTTTATTCCTGAAGATTATTTTATCGAAGATTATTGTTAACCAAAGCCCAAGTTCTTGTTCTAGGGTTTTCTGAAACCCTAGATTGATTTATTCTTGATTGACCTGCGTATGAGTCCAGGCGGCGATGTCGCTCTTCCATCCTATTCGAGGAGCAGTGGCCCAGATCCTAGCGACATAGGCGCAAGGCGGTTTCGCGGTCTCCAGCAGGCCAAAACGGCGCCATCGCACATTGACAATCGCCTCCAGGAGGAGGGCCCACGCATATCAGGAAAGGGCTACGAGGCCCTGATCTCCCAGGCGGCTCTCGAAGAATCATCCGCTCGTCGCCATCAAAAAAAAAATCGACCCCCGCAACAGCAAATCAGGCGCACATCCTAATCGTGCGTCACTGCAGCGCCGCAACCCCACTCTAGTTCTACAAGTGTCAGAGCCCCCGGGCCCAGCCGCGTTCCCCGGCAAAGGTCGACGCTTTCCCTGCTGCGTCTGCAAGTCCTTCTCCATCGCGACGCATCATGCGTGCATCCCTTCCAGGCGGCGCCGCCCCCCGCTGGCCCGCAAGAACCAGGCGACCCCTCCTTCACCTTTAGGGCGCGCAGGCGGCGTGCCCTCGTCCCAGACAACCTCTCTAGCTCAGACCTTCCAAGCGACACAACCCTTCAGGCGATCTTTCAACCATGGCGAGCAGCACTCCACGCACGGTCTTCTTAGCTTCTCTAGGCGGCTTCCCATGCCGCCCAACCCTACATGCGGCAAAGTCCAACAGGGGCGTTCTCCAGCCCTAACCCCGCTCCGCGGCGGCGCCACCCTCCGATTCCCGCTACTCGCACGCATGCGGCTTCCAGATCGCGCCCTCGAAGCTGAAGCCCTTCTCCTCCTTCTGCTGGCGGCAATAATGAAGGCTCCAGGAGCGATTGGCGGAGGCTTTAGCTCCAGCGCAGGCGGCACGAATGGGTTCCCATGCAGGGAACCCTAAGCGGCGAGCCCCTTTCCATAAAAAAAATGTATTGTTAATGGCGGCTGACGGTTCAACAAAAAAAGGGAGGCAATGAATGAAAAAAAAGGAGTGAATAACAGGGGCCTGCCGTGAGTAAACAAAAAAAAGAGGGGGGAAGAGAGAGTTGGGAACAAGTGGGCCGATGAAAAAAAATTCTGTTTCAGAAAAGGAAAAAAATGCGCGTACAAGAAAAGGTCGTACGCGAAGTAAAAAAAATAAAGAGGCACGTACAATACAAAAAAAAGAGCCGTACGCAATTTGAAAAATAATGAAATGAGAGAAAAGTCGTATAAAAAAATGTTTCAACGGCTTTAAAAAAATTGCAAAAAAATAGTGGCTTATAAAAAAAATGGAAAAGCTGCAAGTTTCATGTTTTCCCCATTATAATGTCTTTTCCCAACTTTGTCGATTTCTTTGTTTCCCGACAAGTATGGGAGAAAGGAAGAGTATATGTAGAGTCACAGGTCTTGATCCAAATTCCAGATTTAGATATCAGTCTCTAGACCAGCCAGATGATCAGACTCTAACGTTCGGTTTCAGACTCGACGATCATTGTTCCGAGTCTGCAGTTCAGACACGCACGAGTGTGCGGTCTTCAATTTCGAGGTCCACATCATTCTGTGGTTGTTTCGGCTAGAGTTTTCATGTGGTATCATAGGTACTCCAAAGTAGAGTACCATTCTTTGAGCCAGATGGGAGAGACCCAGTTCTCCGACGAGGAGATTTCAGGCGTAGTTTCAGACTCGATGGTCAGAATCCGAGTCTTCAGTTGACTCACACTCCAGCTCGCTCGTCCTCCACACTTGCAAGGCATGAGAAGCAACGTCCTCGACTGCAGCAATGTGCGCGTTGTATTGATATTGTCCGTAGTGTCCTATAAGGTTGAGTTGAGTCTCTTTCTATTTGTCCAAGCTGAGCATTGCATGCTCCAACTTGAGGGGGAGTGTTGGAGTATTTGGTAGTACGCCTATTGAGTTGTAGATGGGTAAATGGATACCTCCAGGATCCATTTACTCCATCCAGTTGTTTAGTCCCACATTGTCCAGTGGTGGGACTTGGAGGCCCTGTGGATGCTATATAAGGAGCCTCCGGCCTCCTGTAACAGATGAGAAAGTGCAATGCATAACACACCCCTTTGAGGGCTTCTCCCGTGGTTTCATCCCGCTCCTCACGGAGTAGGGTTCCACGTAAATCCCGCTGTGTTCTTATGATTCTTTATCTTTTTTCCATGTTTGGCTTCCGCTTCCTATTTTCTAACATGGTATCAGAGCGGGTTCGATTCTCGAGGATTTCGTGTTCCTTCTTTATTCGAGATTTGATAGTTGTTTATTCCTGAAGATTATTTTTTCGAAGATTATTGTTAACCAAAGCCCAAGTTCTTGTTCTAGGGTTTTCTAAAACCCTAGATTGATTTATTCTTGATTGACCGGCGTACGAGTCCAGGCGGCAATGTCGCTCTTCCATCTTGTTCGAGGAGCAGTGGCCCAGATCCTATCGGCAGAGGCGCAAGGCGGTTTCGCGGTCTCCAGCAGGCCAAAACGACGCCATCGCACATCGACAATCGCCTCTAGGAGGAGGTCCCACGCATATCAGGAAAGGGTTGTGAGGCCCTGATCTCCCAGGCGGCTCTCGAAGAATCATCCGCTCGTCGCCATCAGAAAAAAAAATCGACCCCCACAACAGCAAATCAGGTGCACATCATGATCGTGCGTCACTGCAGCGCCGCAACCCCACTCTAGTTGTACAGGCGTCAGAGCCCCCAGGCCCAGCCGCGTTCCCCGGCAAAGGTCGACGCTTTCCCTGCTGCGTCTGCAAGTCCATCTCCATCGCGGCGCAGCATGCGCGCATCCCTTCCAGGCGGCGCCACCCCCGCTGGCCCGCAAGAACCAGACGACCCCTCCTTCACCTTTAGGGCGCGCAGGCGGCGTGCCCTCGTCCCAGACAATCTCTCTGGCTCAAACCTTCCAAGTGACGCAACCCTCCAGGCGATCTTTCAACCATGGCGGGCAGCACTCCTCGCGCGGTCTTCTCAGCTTCTCCAGGCGGCTTCCCATGCTGCCCAACCCTACATGCGACAAAGTCCAACAGGGGCGTTCTCCAGCCCTAACCCCGCTCCGCGGCGGCGAGCTCTCCGGGTGGCGCCGCCCTCCGATTCCCGCTACTCGCACGCAGGCGGCTTCCAGATCGCGCCCTCGAAGCTGAAGCCCTTCTTCTCCTCCTTCCGCTGGCGGCAATAATGAAGGCTCAATGAACAATTGGCGGAGGCTCTAGCTCCAGCGCAGGCGGCGCGAATGGGTTCCCATGCAGGGAACCCTACTAAGCGGCGGGTCCCTTTCCTTAAAAAAAATTGTATTGTTAATGGGGGCTGACGGTTCAACAAAAAAAGGGGGGAGGGGGGCAATGAATGAAAAAAAGAGAGTGAATAACAGGGGCATGCAGTGAGTAAACAAAAAAAGAGGGGGGAAGAGAGAGTTGGGCCCAAGTGGGCCGATGAAAAAAAAATCTGTTTCAGAAAAGGAAAAAAAAGGCCCGTACAAGAAAAGGCCGTACGCCAAGCAAAAAAAGGTTTTCAAAAAAAAATAAAGAGGCGCGTACAATACAAAAAAAAGAGCCATACACAATTTGAAAAAAAATGAAATAAGAGAAAAGCCGTATCAAAAAATGTTTGAACGACTTTAAAAAAATTGCAAAAAAATGGCAGCTTATAAAAAAATGGAAAAGCCGCAAGTTTCATGTTTTCCCCATTATGTTGTCTTCTCCCAACTTTGTCGATTTCTATGTTTCCCGACAAGTATGGGAGAAAGGAGGAGTATATGTAGAGTCACAGGTCTTGATCTAAATCCAGATTCAGATATCAGTCTCCATACCAGCCAGATGATCAGACTCTACAGTTCGGTTTCAGACTCGACGATCATTGTTCCGAGTCTGCAGTTCAGACACGCACGAGTGTGCGGTCTTCAGTTTCAAGGTCCCCATCATTCTGTGGTTGTTTCGGCCAGAGTTTTCATGTAGTATCATAGGTACTCCAGAGTAGAGCACCATTCTCTGAGCCAGATGGGAGAGACCTAGTTCTTCGACGAGGAGACTTCATGCGCAGTTTCAAACTCGATGGTCAGAATCCGAGTCTTCAGTTGACTCACACTCCAGCCCGCTCGTCCTCCTCACCTGCACGGCACGAGAAGCAACGTCCTCGACTGCAGCAATGTGCGCGTTGGGTTGATATTGTCCGTAGTGTCCTGTAGCATTGAGTTGAGTCTCTTTCTGTTTGTCCAAGCTGAGTATTGCATGTTCTAACTTGAGGGGGAGTGTTGAAGTATTTGTTAGTGCGCCTATTGAGTTGTAGATGGGTAAATGGATAGCTTCAGGATCCATTTACCCCATCCAGTTGTTTAGTCCCACATTGTCCAGTGGTGGGACTTGGAGGCCCTGTGGATGCTACATAAGGAGCCCCAGGCCTCCTGTAACAGATAAGAAAGTGCAATGCATAACACGCCCCTTTGAGGGCTTCTCCCGTGGTTTCATCCCGCTCTTCACGGAGTAGGGTTCCACGTAAATCCCGTTGTGTTCTTATGATTCTTTATCTTTTTTCCATGTTTCGCTTCCGCTTCTTATTTTCTAACAAATATCACTCTCAACCTTACAAATAACTCTAATCAATACGATCACACCAAGCATGTTCAAAGGGTCTGTCACTTTATCCAAGAGAAATTTGACGAAAGCCAACTATACCTTCCCTTGGTTAGATCAAAAGATCAATTGGTCAAGATATTCATCAAGGGTCTCCTTGCTGCACAACATGAAATGGATGTGGGAAATTTGGTCATGATTGATATCTGTTAGAAGAAAGGAGTCTTCGTTATAATTCATAGGAAAACCCTAGGCTCTCTTATATAGGGAGAGGCCTTAAGGGTAAATTACAAGGATGTCTAAATAGAAAAGAGAAATAGAAACAAGGTACAGAAACATATAATAATATTAGAAACTATCTCTACACTCCCCCTCAAGGTGGAGCATAGATGTCGATCATGCTCAGCTTGGATGAACATCTCTGGAAAGGTCCTCTGAGCAATGGCTTGGTGAATACATCGGCAGTCTGATCTCCTGAGCTAACATGGGCCGTGGATATCAATCCTCTCTGGATCAGGTCCCTGGTGTAATGGCAGTCAACTTCAATATGCTTGGTCCTCTCATGGAAGGCTGGATTGTTGGCAATGAACAATGCTGCCTGATTGTCACACTGAAGCTTCATAGGTAGAGGTACAGCTACATGTAGATCTTCTAATACGGAGCGAACCCACATCAATTCCGTGTTGTCTTGGGCCATTGCCCTGTATTCGGATTCCGCACTGGATCTTGCCACCACCGTTTGTTTCTTGCTTTTCCAAGAAACCAGAGAGCTTCCAACAAATACTGCAAACCCTGAGGTTGATTTTCTATCCTTAGGGCATCCTGCATAATCTGCGTCTGCACACGCTGAGATGGATAAGTCGTCACCCTTTCTGAATAGTAGCCCTAATCCTGGAGTAGACTTCAGATACCTCAGTATCATGTGTATAGCATCCATGTGAACCTGTCTGGGCTGCTCCATAAACTGACTCACCCGGCTAACTGCAAATGCAATGTCTGGACGGGTTATAGTAATGTAGAGGAGTTTTCCCACCATCTCTCTATATCTCCTCTTATCCACTTCATCAGTATCATCATCATATAACTTCATGCTGGGGTCCATGGGGATGCTTGATGGTTTACACCCATCCATACCAGTCTCAACCAGGAAGTCTGTAATGTACTTCCGTTGTGTCATCACCAAACCATGTGCATTCCTTGCAAATTCCAACCCCAGAAAATATCTTAGGGTTCCAAGATCCTTTGTAATAAACTGACGACCTAGGAATGCCTTCGCCCTTGCTATGCCCTGAATATCGTCTCCTGTAACAAGAATATCATCCACATAGACCATTATGACAACCGTACCTGCCGAGGACTTCTGGACAAACAACGAATGATCAGCATTGGACCTCTTGAATCCCTGGTGCTCAATTAGGTTGGACAGCTTCTGGAACCACGCTCGTGGACTTTGTTTAAGGCCATATATAGCCTTGTGAAGTCTACATACCATATGCTTCTCCCCCTCAGCAGTAAACCCGGGTGGCTGCTGCATGTAGACTTACTCCTGTAAGTCCCCGTACAGAAATGCATTCTTGACATCTAGCTGATAAATGCTCCAGTCACGAACCACTGCAACAGACAGGAGGATACGGAGAGTCGAGTGTCTCGCCACTGGAGAGAATGTATCCATGTAATCAACGCCATATGTCTGTGTAAATCCTCGGGCAACCAAGCGTGCTTTGTACCTATCCAATGTGCCATCCGCATGATATTTGACTGTGAAGACCCATTTGCAGCTGACAACTGATGCATCAGGAGGTGCAGGGACCAACGACCATGTACCACGGGACTGCAAGGCCCTCATTTCTTCTTCCATAGCAAGTCTCCAACATTCACTCTTCAAGGCTTCCTGGTATGTCCACGGAAGACAAAGCTGTGGCAAACTTATGGAAATCACCGGTGAGTCGGTGGAAGGAAACCTGTGAAGCAAATGGATAGGATGCACACTGTCGTCTCTGTTTCCGAATAGCAATCGGAACATCCAGATCATCATCTGGGTCCACCTGTAAGGAGTCATCCTGCATATGCACCGAACCTGACCCGTCAGTAGTAACATCATCACAACATACCTGAGGCTTAGTGATTGGTTGATCTGCTGTCTGAGCAGGACCTGACCGGCGCGTATAGTGGTTAGGAAATGGTGATATGATTCGTCGTGGAATGGGTGGAGGTGGAGGTGGTGGTGGAGGTGGAGGTGGCATAGGAACTGACACAGGAGACGAGTCAGGTGAAAGACAAGCAGGTGGTGGTGGAACCAAAATATCATCAGCGGTGGTGGATGGTACCATTCTGTCCCCAGCTGGCGAGAAATACATAACCGACTCGAAGAAAGTGACATCCGCACTAACAAAGTACCTATTGGTAGTAGGATCATAACACCGGTATCCCTTCTGGGTTCTGGAATACCCAACAAAGACGCACTTGACTGCTCTTGGAGAGAGCTTGTCAAGTCCAGGAGATAGACGATGGACAAACGCCACAGCACCAAAGACACGTGGTGGCAGTGAGAATAGCTCCTTGTCAGGAAAAATAAGAGAAATGGGTATCTTCTCTCCAAGGACAGAGGACGGCATTCTATTGACCAGATAGCATGCAGTAAGGACAGCATCCCCCCAGAAAGAAATAGGAGCACAACTTTGAATCAACAAGGTACGAGTGATATCCAAGAGATGGCGATGCTTTCTTTCCGCCACACCATTTTGTTGGGATGTATATGCGCAGGTGGTTTGATGAATAATACCCTTCATTGACAGAAATTGAGAAAGAGAACGTGTACAAAATTCCAGGGCATTATCAGTCCGAACATATTTGACTGAAGAAGAGAAAACATTCTGCACTTCATTAATCAAATTTTTGATAACATCTCCTGCTTCAGACTTATTCTTCAGAAGAAAAACCCAAGAGACACGAGAAAAGTCATCTACTACCACAAGATAGAACCTGTGCCCCTGGTGATCGGGAACACGACTCGGACCCCATATATCTATATGTAACAACTCAAAAGGGGAGCTACTGCTCCGACTCTGACGACCTGGAAAGCTCGACCTGTGATGCTTTCCTAACTGACATGTTTCACAACGAAACGACGAACTTGGAGAGATCTGGGGCAGAAGATGGCGCATCTTCTGGAGCGTAAGGTGACCAAAACGAAGATGCCAAATGTAAGGTGAGACTGGTCCAGCAGAGTGAGTGGAGATGCCAGCATAGGATTCCCGGGACCAGCCGATATAACCGTTCTGCTCAGAGCCACAGCCAATCACCTTGCCCGTGAGTATGTCCTGAAAAATGAGAGAAGACGGGTCAAATATAGCTCGACAATTCAAATCCTTTGTAATCTGCTAATAGACAGCAAATTCAGTGAGAACTCAGGGGCATGTAAAACATTCTGTAGCTGCATAGTGGAGGATAAAGAAAACCTCCCCTGGCCAACAAGGGGTGAGTGGGAACCATCTGCTATCTGTACTGAGCGACCTGGAGGAATAGCCCTGTAGGCTTGTAATCTACCTCTATCTCGACACAGATGATGTGTAGCTCCGGAATCTATAACCCAGTCAGATATATCATGTGAAGGTATGAAGGCTGATGATCTACCTGAGGAACTGGCTGCAGCGGATGAACTGGCAGAGGCTGTGGCAGCAATATCTGAAGAGCCACCAGATGAATCACCAGAAGACTGTGGCATAATATCACGGAGACGGGCCACGAGTTCGTCAAATCTATGATTCTGCAGTAGACGGTAATGGAGACTGTGAATGCTCTGCGACCCGTGCCGATGCTGGGAACCCCATGCTTTGAGTAGCATGTCTCCTCTGAGTGTCCAGTTCTGTGACAGTACGAGCACATCTGACTGACTCGACCGCCTCTTCCTTGAGAGCCACGGCCACGTCCACGACCACGCCAAGAAAGGTGGTCACCTCTCCCACGCGAAGCTGCCATCGCAGATGGGGGTGGAGTAGAAGAGCTGGAGGAAATTGGAATACGACTGAGCCTCCTGTAGACATCCTCCACTGGAGGAATAACTGCATTTGCTAAGATCTGTGATCGTGCAGCATCATACTCAGGATCGAGGGCAGCAAGTAGAACGCCCACCATGGTGGCGTTCCGGAACGTCTTCTGCTGCTCTGGAGTAGCAGTCAGAGGAATGGTACTGTATAGCTTCTCGAACATCCCTCTTAGGGATGTGAATAGAGAATGGAGAGGTCTGCCGGCCTGCTTCATCGTAAAGATGTCATGTGAAGCTGCAACATCTTTGTCTCATTTCGCACCTGCGAAATACGTAGCCAGCAAGGATGTCCCACATTGCCTTAGCACTGGGCTGATGGAGGACATCATTCGCTATCTCCATCGTCAACGTACCAGACAACCATACTTTTGCGTAAGCGTCATCGGCCTCCCATGAGGCATAGATCCCTGTCTTCTCCGCAGGCTCATCCTCGGTAAGAATGTGTTTCTTACCGTTTGATTTCATGAGGCTCATGAACTGCATAGCCCATAGCTCATAGTTAAACCCGTCCATCTTGACTATTGGCGCCGGACCTTTGAATGCGCCGGTGGAGGGCAAATCGACTTTCGATTCTGACATACTGCTGCTCGAAGAAGACGAAGGGAGAATAGACAATGTGATGAATGTCTACACCAACTGCATCGGATTTGAGTACGTGTGTAGACTTTTACGTACTCAAATCCATAAACCGGAGGAAGAGGGGTCTAGGGCACGCCTCCAGGAAGCTTAAAACCCTTGAATCGCCTGAGAACAACGCCTATGGACTGCTGGAGGCCACTGGAAACCCTACAGCGGCAGATGGGAGGTGCCGCTGGGGCTACGAGGGCCGCTGGGGCGGCTGTAGACGGCAGTAGGGTGCCGCTAGGGCTTCGGGGGCCCGCACGGACGGCTAGGCGCCGCTGGTAGGGGCGGCGGGCCCGCTGGAGGGTGCGGCTGGGGGCCGCTGTGCGCTCCTGTGGGCCGCTGGAGGGTGCGGCTGTGGGCCGCTGGGCGGCTGGGGCCGCGGGGGGGTGCGGCTGGGGGCCGCTGGGCGGCTGGGGAGGCCGCTGGGGGTTGCGGCTCAGCGGCAAGGGGCGGTCGGAGGGGCGCCGGAAGCCGCTGTTGGGGCGGCGGCTAGACGAGAGAGAGAGCGAAGAGGAGGGGCGGCGGGTGGGGAAGGGAGGAGAGGCCCTATGGCGGCTCTGATACCATGTTAGAAGAAAGGAGTCTTGTTAAAATTCATAGGAAAACCCTAGGCTCTCTTATATAGGGAGAGGCCTTAAGGGTAATTACAAGGATGTCTAAATAGAAAAAGAGAAATAGAAACAAGGTACAGAAACATATAATAATATTAGAAACTATCTCTACAATATCATCTAGCTGTTTTCTTATATATTCTTCAACCTCCTTGGTTCCATAACAAAGAGAAAAACCCACATGGATGAAAGCCCACTCAGACATGATTCCGGTGATTTCTCTCCTCTACAAGAAGAACTTATCCACGTCAATATTATGTAATCTTGTGCGGGAAAAAATTGGCAAATGTAGTAGGTAAACATTGCGGGCGAGTATTAAACCGAGAAATGAAACATTGTGTGGATCAAGAAACAACATATTCATTCAGCCAATAGGTGAAAAACTTTGAGCCGTTGACACCAAATGTTGGTCTGTTTCATTTCTGTTTTTCATGAAGGTTTTGCATTTTGCAAATCCTAGATCAGTAGTTTTGTTAACTTGGAGACCAAACACTCCAAATTTACCCCAAGTCAATGCATGGTAAGCCAGATAATGTGACACAAATAATAAGCCACAACATAGATCATAAGGAGCTTAGTTTAAAAAAATATAGCAAGGAGCTTAGTTTAAAAAATTAAGTCACCGTACTAAAAGCATATATATATATATAATATTTTATATGGTTTAGACTATACAGTAAACATAATGAAATGAAAAACGTAACAGTAAACATAATGAAATGAAAAACGTACTTCCACGAAGGAAGTTAAACATCTTCCTCTTTTAAAAAATATAAAAAAATTACCTTCCATGTTTGTTGGAATGAAGCCGAAAGAAGACTAAGTCCTTCCTTCAGAACATCTTCTAAAGGTTCTGGTAAAGGTTTTCTGTTAATGACAAGTGAAGATGCAATTATGAATTTTAGAGCATCTGAAATAGATACTGGTTGTCAAAACACTCCGAATAAGACGAACACTTCTCAGTTAAGACAAACTCGAATAAGCTGTACAATTGAGATTTTGTTGTCAGGAGCACAGTTACCTGTCAGGTTTAAGTAATGGCATCCGAACTACTGCACCGAACCGTTCAGACAATTCATTCTCAAATTCTCTTCGAGTCTAAAAGTTGTAGTTGCAAAAACAAAAATAACCACCACAAGTAATAATATAAAAACAAGGTTTTTGAGAACCATAGATGACTTCTTTAGAAAACAATTACAGTCTAAACAGCTATCGACAGTACCTTCCCATCATAAAGGTTGTAGAACATCAGCAAAACATAACCAGCATTTGGAGAAGCCTTATCCAAATTACCCTTCAACGTAAAGAGAACTTTAGGTCAAGAAAAACGCTTAATGGTTTTCTAGATAATCTGACCATAGAGGATTAGTACCGGATGGTTAACTCGTTGAAGAACACGGAATATGAAAACAGCTAATGCATCAAGAGAAAATGGATTGGAATGGGTACCTGCAAAGTCCAAGCAATTTAGTAGATCAGCACATGTGTACACAGTATTATGGGTATTAAATACTGAATAGGGATCTTTAGAGTGTTTACTATCAAACACTAGATGGGTTCCCAATTTTCTTTTACCGTGTGTTCTGGGATGTGGTGGGAGATGATGTTATTGCAGTAGTTGAGGAGTTTACTCGTGCCAATGCAGGTTTTGACAGGAATAACAAAGCACTCATTTTTGCTACCAAAGAGAGAGAGAGAGAGAGAGAGAGAGAGTTCAGAAAAGTTGAAGACCTTTGCTCCATTGTTTTGTCGAATGCCATTTACGTCATCGTTGCCAAGGTCTTGACTAACATACTTAAGGAGGTAAGAACTAGTCTCTCCGATGGAGTCCGCCTTCATTCAAGGTAGGCAGATTGAGGACATGGCAATTGACCACTGGAGATTATTGCTGATCGGAGGAGACGAAGGACGAATGATCTACTCTAGTTTATAGACTTCTCAAAAGCGTACAACAATGTGGATTGGCGATCATGTGGTCAAACCTGACCAGACAGGGCTTAGTCGACGTTGTATCTCATTGATGAAAAGATGTATCAGTTATGCATCTTACTCTTTTCTTGTGAATGGGCATCCTGACGGAGGTTTTTTTAGCCGCATCGTATAGTTCGTCAAGGTTGCTCGTTGGTATTCATGTTATTTGCCTTGGCAGCTGATGTTCTTATACGCATGGTGGAGCGAATGGTAACTGAAAGAATTGTTGCAAGCTATTCCATGGGTGATATTTCTATTCTCATTCTATAGTATGCATATGACATCATCTTCTTTATATAAGAGGAAAGGAAGAGGCGATGGGAATGGCCACAATGATTGACATTTCTAGTGATTTTGAGGC
This sequence comes from Ottelia alismoides, assembly GCA_037367405.1. Taxonomy (NCBI): domain Eukaryota; kingdom Viridiplantae; phylum Streptophyta; class Magnoliopsida; order Alismatales; family Hydrocharitaceae; genus Ottelia; species Ottelia alismoides. The sequence goes on from JAZKJV010000898.1 coordinate 240,452, forward strand.
TCAATAGAAGTAAGTCGATTATGGTTTCCATTTAGTCGCTCAAACTCAGCAACGACAATATGTCATATGGAGTCGGGCACTACATATGGTTCCTTACCAATTCAATATTTGGGCATGCCCATGGCTTGTTGATGTTTACATAGGGCAGACTGGTTGATGATTATCGAGAAGTTAGATAGACAATTAGTTGGCTGGAAGGTGCTATATTATCTCGTGGTAGATACATGGTGCTCGTCAAGGTGGTGTTGGTAGCAATTCATATTTTCTTCATGTCACAAGTTTGTAACCATTCGAGGTGCATAGCCATTTGGAGATGCTTATGCATAGATTTGTTTGGGCAAAAACGGGCATGGCGCCGAAGTCATCCACCTGGTTGATTGGGATATTGCAACTTTATCGAAAAAGGGTTGTCTTGGTATTCCTCACTTAAACACTATGAACAAAGCCTTGCTCCTGAAATAGACTGCTAATTCTGGGGTGGGAAAGAGGATATATGTTGCAGATTAATCCGTATCATCTATAGTATACATGCCCAACGATCCTTAGCCCATTGTCCACAATTTTCATGCTCCCCTTTTTAGAAGAGTATCTACACCGTATTTCCCTAACTTCGTCAGTTGTTTTTCCCTGTCATTGGTGATGGTTGCTCTTTTGCTTTCTAGACAGATGATTGGATAGGTGGGAGAACTTTGGCAGCTCGTTTCTCTCATCTTTTTGCTCTTGCGAAAGATCGTGATGCTTTTTTTAGAGTCTTGGGTGGATGGCTCGTGGATGCCAACCTTCCAATCAAAATTCTCTGAACAAAGCTTGGAGGATTTCGTATGCCTCATGGAGACAACTAGCAACTTGGTAGGCTTAAATAGAGGGCAAAGATCATTGAAAGTGGAGAGACGACGATTTCACTGTACGAAGAGCTTACAGAGCTATCAACTATCAACCAGTTCATTACCCTAAACCCTAAACATAGTACTATCGCTACATGTTAAGATCTAGGCACTCTAGTTGTCGTGGAACCATGATGCCTTTCATTCGGAGTGTTTCTATGTGGAAAATGTTATCCTTCCGGCTAGGACTCTCCTCGAGTGTTGGCTCTTGTAACATTATTTCTCCGCTTAGTTTAATCCATTTGCGGTGGACACCTTTGCATGTTCGCTCTTTTTGCCAAAAAAATATTTGGAGTAATAAAAAATACAAAATAGATTATTGTCCAACTAAATTCGATTAGTTGCCTGATCGTTGATCAATCCGTAGTCATTGACCCGGCTGCGGACTTTTCCAACCATGGTCGGATTTATGAAATTGCAACAAAAGGGTGAAGGAGACAAGTGGCGTAACCTTAGACTTTTTTAAGGCAAAGAAATTTCATAGAAGCTGAAGGAGCTCCTTAATTTAAAAAATGCTTTACTGGCTAATCCACTTCATTAGAGAATATGCATATTTTTATGCTTGAAAGAATTTACTACAGAATTCAACTTAACTGAGTATTTGAATAGTATAGAGTCAAACCTTTATCGCCAAATAAAGTATACTACCAAAAAATACTTGCCTTCAGAATCAGGAACAACAGGAACAGCAGATGCCTTCGTAGTTCGACACATGTCCTCTATCTGCAGCAAGAAGAAGACGTTGATAAAAAACCTACGTATGGGGGAAGGCATCGTTATCAAGAACAATTTAGGAGACCCGTCCCACTGTTTCTAAAAAAATCGTTATCAAGAACAAAGTAAGATAAGGGAAATAAATTACATTATACATCCCACATCGTTATTTGCATAAAATTTAGGTGGAAAAGCCCTAATCGGCACAAGCAACTCATTATAATTGATCCTATACACAAAACTGCATGCTTAAATATATTAACAAAGGTATCTAGACATAAACTGTCATACACAGAGGTCTTATTTGGATCGGATCTCTATCAAAATCCGAGCCAATCCAATAATACACATGCATATACATACATAGGGAATGGGGATTATGCACCTCGAACCACAACCATTGGATCCAAATGCATCCAACAACCCCTCTTCCTTGCATGATCCCTCAAAAAATAAATCTCAATCCCAACAAGAGCAGATCTCCCTCAACAAGAAGGAATTGGTAAGCAACGGGCGCTCCACCGATGTGCGGCAACCAAAAGGTCCCTGACCCCAACCCTTCACATGCACTCAGAGTGTGAGGGTTTGGAAAACTTCCTGTGGGACATGGAAGTTTACTTAGAGGCGACCAAGATCGTGGAAGCCAAGAAGGTGGGCATGGCATCTATGTATCTGCCAAACAACACCAGGTTGGACAAGTCGTGCAAGAGATGAGGCGAGACTACAGATATCCAGGTGACTGATGGCCCGAAAATTCCGAGCTACTAAGGTAGATGAAATAAAACTAAGGTCGTTGCGACCTCAGTCGCTCGAGAAATCCGGATCAATCAAGAAAATAAAAGAGCAGACCACCAAACAAGATAAAAATCAAAGAAAATCAATAGTGGCTCTGGCTATTGGATTAGCCTGGTATAGCGACCAGGGTCGGACTCAAGGAGCACGGGTTGGCCTTGCGGCCTACGAAGTAGTCAAAAATAAAAACAAAATAAAAGAAAATTATTTTTGGTGGGTTTTTAATATTTTTATATTTTTTAAATTTTTAAATTAATAAAGAAAATAAACAAAAAAGAAAACAAGCAACTATCAACAATTATTTAACTACTCAAATATGCTCAAAAAAATCAAACAAAAATATTTTTATTTTTTTGATATTTTTTATGTTTTTGGTGAACTTTTGGTATTTTTCTGATTATTAGGGAATTTTATAAAAATGAAATAAGAAAGGAAAACAGTGTTGCTGTCCAGCCGGGCTTCAAAGGCCAAAATAAAATATATAATGGCCTTCAAATAGCCTGGAGGTATTTTTCCTATAAAATATAAACAAAAATAAAAATTCAGCAGCTGAGTTTATGAATTTTTTATTTTTCTATTATTTATAAGAATTTTTATGGTTTTTTAGGACTTTTTCAATTTTATATTTTATATAAGTCCAAAAATCACCAAAACAGGTCAGAAAAGCAAACACACTAAAATAAACAAAATCTATTTTTTTTTGAATTTTTGAAGATGTTTTAATATTTTTTTGTGAATTTTAAAACTGGACAGTAAGAAAAATTGATGTTTTGAATTTTTAAAAATAACAAGATGGCTCCAAAAATTTCCCAAAATTCAGTGAAAATTCTACACAGTGGCAGGAGCCACGTGTCAAATTTTCACTTAATTTGGATATGATTTGATATTTTATTTAAAGCAACCAAGAGCCCACAGTGCACAGGGACCTAGTTGCAATAAAAATACCTTTCAAAGGCCTAGAAGTAACAAACTGGAAGTTCAGAGGGGTCCGGTGCAAAAATCCCAAATGTACACACGCGCGACACGTATCTGGGGCACTCAGGGACCTATTTGTAACGAAAATAAGTTCCGAGGACTTTTTAGCAACAGGTGCTAAAAGTCCGGGGACTTATCTGCAATTTACCCACTAAATTCGGCACATGCACAAATAAAACATTCACAGGGGTATATGTGCAAATATCTAAAAAGATTTTTCATTCATTAACAAGAAGAAAATACAGCCCACAAAGTGCAATTTCACCAAAAATACACGTGTTGAAGCACGTGAACACAACATGCAGGGGTAGAAATGCAATTAACAAAGACTACCAGGTCCACTATGCAATTGTACCAAAATAAAATGAACTACTTAAAATATTTACAGGACTGAACAGTAAAAACAAAAAGAGAGGGGGCCTAAGTGAAATTACCCTTATTCTAATCCGAGGGTTGTGATGGCGCCGCGTGGCGTATCTGACGGTCGAGGATGACGGCGCCTCAACGAAGAAGCCTCTGCTCGGATCTGACGGCGGAGAGCTAGCCACGTGGAAGATCAACGGCTGCTGTAAGCCGTGGCTAACCCTCATTGATCTGACGGTCCAAAGCTATCCTCCAATGATCGAACGGTAGTGGCTGCTCCTCAAGTGAACGACTGCGATCTAATCTGGAGCTGGAGGGCTAGATGGACGGCTCTAGAGGATCCACGAAGAACAGGTGGCCGACGAACTTCGCCGGCCCAGTACGCGCACGGTGGTCCTCCTCGGGGGCTACTGCTGATCGGAGAAGAAGCGCCGGAGCTGAATACGAGGGAGCTCAGATGGTCCTCCTCTGACCTGCAAAGCTACACAGAAGCACTCCTGGGTCGAGGGCAAAGTGTCTCGACCCGGTTAGAGGTGATGGAGATGGTCGGTGCGTCGGAATGGACGAGCTCCGGCGAAGCGACGACGAGGGAGCTCGAATCCCAGTTCCTGTGCAAACTGGGTTGGATGAAGGGGTGGAGAACGTGCGTGGGAGAAGGGCGAAGGTGAGGGTGTCGTCCGATGATCGAAATGGTAAGGGAGGTGGTCGGAATCGACGATCGTCGGCGATGGACCGATTTGGGGGTAACCGGAAATTAGCTAAAGATAGAAGGAACTAAGGCTACCTGATGGTCGATGTCGACTGGGGACGAGCTGACGGAGCTTTGGGTCCTAGCCTCAAGGGTCGTCGATGCCCGAGGCTCGAGCACCATGTCTGGGCGACGCACGGCGACGCTAGGTTGCCGGATCGATGGTCCGATCACTCCCTCCTCGCTACAACACAGCCAATCGCGAGCTGTCGCTCAGGCGAGAGCAATGGAGGTCCTGGGGTGGAGAAATGGGGGCCAAAGATGGGAGGAGAAAGATGGGGCCTTACGTCAAATTTCGAATGAAAATTTGGCGCGCAAAACGAGGCGGAAATTTGAAAATTCTTATGGGCGAAGATGAGAGTTGTAAAATCTTTATTTTGGTGAAGAAATCAAGTTGATTCGATCAACGACGTGCTCTATAAAATTTGGAGAAAACGGCTCGGTTGAACAGATTATTTGGGCTGAAGGAGGAAAAGGACGAAACAGGGAAAAGGACGAAACAACAGATTAAATAAAAGATAAGAAAAATAAATAGATAAATACATGGTTTTAAATTACAAAATTATGAAAATAAATAATGGTAATAATTTAATAAATAAGTTTATGATGATTTTTAATAAATAAAATAAATTAATTAAATAAGGTGAAATAAATAAGAACCTTTATTAATAGGTATAAAATACCTATGTGATACATATTTTATTTTAGGGAATTTATCAGTTGTACCCCTCCGAGATATCGCAATATCAGTTATGCCCCTATCTTTTTGGTAATATCAGTTGTGCCCCCGACTTCTTGCCAATATTTCACTTGTGCCCCTCAGAGAGGCATAACTGATAAAAGATTTTTATCAGTTATGCCCCTCTGAGGGGCACAAGTGAAATATTGGCAAGAAGTCGGGGGCACAACTGATATTACCAAAAAGATAGGGGCATAACTGATATTGCGATATCTCGGAGGGGCACAACTGATAAAAACCCTTTATTTTATTTTTGATTATTTTCTGATTTTATAATTTTTATTTTTATTTTATATAATTAAAATAAATATATACAAAACATTTAAAAATACAATATGTGCACAAAAAAATAAGAAAATAAATAAATACAGATATATACAATATATACATATATACAAGTATACCCATAAGGTCTGAAAACCTACTTTTTGCATATTAACTCTAGTTTTAGTTAAACCACTCTTATTTGATAGATATTTTTACAAAATGAACTTTAAAAGTGAGTACACTCAAATCAGAGTTCATACGGCTGAGTTATGAGGTTTGGAAGTTAGGCTTTACGGCTTTTAGATTTTGAGATTTATTGGTATTTATTCACATTTATTTATAAGTTATATTTTTGTATTTTTTTGGTGATTTTTATGAATATTTCAGAAAAAGAACTGAATTATTTGGAGTCACAAATAAATAGATAGAAAATAAAGAAGTTTTATATACATAATGTACATATATACAAAGGGGTCCAAACGCCAAAACTCACACCTTTTATTCCACAATTTTTTTGGTATTTTTAATAAATAATATTAATTATAAAACGAAGTTTAAAAGTGAGTTTGGTCAATTTGGAGTTTTCTATAAATAGTTATGAACCTGGGAAGTTGGACTTTTAAGCTTTTTAGGCTCATTGTATTTATTTATTGGTTAAATAATTTTTCTGATATTTTTATAAATTAGTATACATTATTACACACAACTTTCAAGAAGGAAATATTTTTATTTGAGGTTATTTTATTGATAAATAAAATAGGTGAAAATATGTGCAGGGTGGAAAATGGTGAATATGTACAAGTGAGATTTGGTTTTCTTGATTTATAAGTTATGGACCCTATCTCCCCCTACTTTATTCCTGGTCGATCAGGTCAATTCTTGACCTCTCGGGGTTCGGGTCAGTCTGCATTTATTCCATAAATACATCCTTCTTTATTTCTTTTCTTTTTCTTTTCTTCTTTATTCTTTTATTTTGGTTAAAAAGAATGATAAATATACATTATTATCAAATACATGATGAATGGTAAATAATGAGAATTAATGAATATGTACATGTGTTTTACCAAGGATTCTAGCTAAAATAAAAGAATAAAGATGATGAATCATGGATTCATCAGTCACAAAACTGAAGAAACATTTTCTTTCGAACGATACTGCATGAATTGCGCGGGAGCTCTTCGACGTCTGAAGCAGACATACACTATTCGTGAGTATGCGGAGTAGTTTACGTTTTTGTTGCTAGACATCAAGGGAATGTCAGAGGAAGACAAGCTATTCAAATTCACAATCGGGTTGCAAAGACGGCGCAAGCCAAACAACAAAGGTATGGAGTGAAGGACCACAATTCACTAATCGTGGTGGCGGATGCATTGGTCGACTACGGTGCCCAACCGGGCCACAACATTGAAGAGTTCACTAGCAAGTGGACGGTGTGATCGAAGGACAAGGGCAAAGGCGTTGCTCAGGATCCGCTAGTGGAAGAAAGGGAGTACTACAAGAAAAAAGCGATCAAAGAGCAACATATGCTTCATATGCGATAGACCGGCACATGACTGCCCAAAGAAGGAGAAGCTTAACTCTCGTCCTATGGATGGATGAAGAGGAAAAAGTGGGATAAGTTTTGGAGCAATCAATGCTATGAGCAACATACGCCTCACAACACTTCGATGCAGAGCTTCGAACTCAGAGGAGGGAGCTCCCTCTACTAGAAAGATCGTTGGAGGCACCAATGCTCGACCAAGAATGCACAAGAGTGGGATGGTGCATGCTGAGCACTAACGTGTGCGATGGAGCCACACAATAGAAGCCGCTGATAGAAGAACATCTATGTACGTGTAGATGATGCAGAACTCTGGACGACAATGCAGCATGGACAAAGTGATAGATGTCCATAGGGTGGAGTGGTGACAAACCACATCACCAACGATCTTACGTAGAGGGAGATGTCGAAGATGCTCAAAGGACATGATGCGCTCATCTCCCAAGGTATGGGGATGCCCATGGAGACAGTTGGAGACCGACAATGAGCGAACATGGAGGTGAGTACTCCATAGGTAGAGCTGGAGTTGCCACACACCAACAATGAAGATGATGGATCCTCTCATGGAAACAGAAGGAATACATTAAGGACATGAGCTGATGGGGATCCTCCACTTCTTAAGGCAATGGACAAGTCATGGAGGGATACGATAGTTCGCGAGAAGAACATGTCTGAGAAGGGAAGTGGTGCAAGCTTGCACCACTCTTCCCCATGGCCTCAAATTTCGTCGAAATTCGACCGAATTTTGGTCGAATTTCGATTTCGGTGGGTAACCAAAATTTGACCGAAATGGCCTATATCGGCTGAAATTTGGGGCCTTAGTTCAAAAAACGACCGAAATGACCGAAATTTCGGTCGAATTTCGACCGAAATTCGGCCGAAATGCCGTTTCGGTCAGTCATCGAAATGAAACCGAAATCTGACATTTAAGGCCTTGCTCTTCCCATTGAGTCGCATTAGGAGATGCACAACGAATAGAGGGTCGTGATGGGTGACCAATTGAAGAAGGCATGCACAATTGAGGACGACTGATTCTTCAGATGGGAGAGGTTTGTCACACCCCTAAATTTTTGTAATCGAGAATGTACGTGTAGACACTATAGCAAATGCATGTACATGAGCAATGGAGCTGACTTCAAGATGAATCTGTAGTGAGTGGTTAATTCAAAGGTTATGTGCAGGAGTCTTAGAGACTCAACCGTACGTAGCAATGGAGAAACATCACATAGGACACTAACTCAGTAACGGAGTGTCGTGGAGCTTGTAGCAATATGCGAGCATAACGAGTACATGCAACATTGCATGTTGAGAGAAAACAATGAATTGCATATTCATGATTCTGTTGGGCAAATTACATAAGATGGACATAACGAAAAAATAGAATAAAGTAATAAATGATAACTAATATCTCAACGCTCCCCCGTACGCTGGAGCATAGATATCAATCTTACTCTGCCCGGAACAACATCTTTGGAATGACCCTCTAGCTAGGGCCTTGGTGAACACATTCGTTGTTTGATCTCCTGAGCTGACATGAGTAGGGGAGATGAAACCCATCTTAATCGTATCTTGTGTAGTGACAATCTACCTCGGAGTTGTTGGTGATGAAGAGAGAAGCCCGGATATCGCATTGGAGGTGCATAGGAAGATGCAACTCAACAGTTAGATCAGTAAGAATGGATCCGACCCTCATCATCTCTGTAATCCTCTGTACCATGGCTCAATACTTAACTTTGCATTGAATTTGGTGACCACCATCTGCTTCTTGCTCTTCTATGATACCAAGAAACCCCATATGAACATTGAAAAGCTAGAGGTAGACTTTCTATCCTTGACGCATTCCGCATAATCTGCATCAGCACAAGCTGTAACAACAAAGAATGTGCCTTTGCTAAATAGAAGACCAGTGCAAGGTGAGGTCTTCAAATACCTAAGAATCATATGGATTGCATCCATATGTGCTTGTCTAGGCTGCCTCATGAACTGACTCACTCTGCTCATGCAAATGATATATCTGGCATGCAAATGGTCACGAATAAGAATTTCCCAACCTGCTCTATGTACCTCACCTAGTCTACCTCATCAGTATCATCATTATAAAGCTTCATGCTTGGGTCCGTAGGAGAAGAGGCAGGCCTGCAATCTACCATGCATGTCTCCAAGAGAAGATCTGTAATGTACTTCCTCTGGGTCATCGCAAAACCTCGCTGATTCCTGACAAATTCCGGTCCAAGGAAGTAATATAGATTGCTAAGGTCCTTGGTCACAAATTGTTGACCTAGAAAATTTTTAACTATTTGGATGCCATGCATATCATCCCCTGTGACAATAACAAGGTTGCAGAAAGCGGTAGTTGGTACTAGGTAGTCAGGGTCACTGACTAAGGATTAATCGACAATCGGGCAACTAATCGGATTTAGTCAACTATTGATCGATTTTTACTTTTTAAATTATTTTAAATATATAAATCAATTTTTATACACACATTCTTATATATTTACATTGATTTGTACATTTTCTATACTATCATAATGAAGTAAAAGAAGTAATTGTTTTTAAATATATCATTCAAGCATATTTGAATAAGTTTGCTTCAGAAATATCGAAAAACTAAACAAATAAAAAATCTCTATGTAATAGGCGGCCTTTGTAGTCGACCGACTAGGGCTGATTAGTCGACCCGATTAGTCGGGTTCACCGACTAATGACCAATTACGTCTAGTCGAGTCAGCTACCCCACCGACTCGACTAGTCAGGCTGACTAATCGGCCGACTTTTACAACATTGGACAATAATATCATTAACATAAACAAGTATGGCAACTGTACCTCTTTGAGATCTCTGAACAAATAGTGAGCGATCTGTAGTCAATCTCACAAACCCTGCTGCTCTATTGAATCTGAGAGCTTCTGAAACCATGCTCTTGGACTCTCCTTAAGGCCATAGACTTATGAAGTCTGCAAACCTTCTAACAGCCCCCCTCAGCAGCGAACTCAGGTGGTTGTTGCATGTAGACTCCCTCCTGTAAGTCACCATAGAGAAACATTCTTCACATAAAGCTGATATATGGCCCAATCCCCTGATACAACAACAAAAGGACCCGAAATGTAGAATACCGATCCACTGGAGAGAAAGTAACCTGATAGTCTACCCTATATGTCTAGATGAACCCACAAACCACAAGTCTCACCTTGTAGCGATCTACGCTGCCATTAGCACAATGTTTCACAGTGAACACCCACTAGTATCCAACAACATATGCTCTTGTAGGAGTTGTAACAATGCTCCATGTGCAATGTGACAATGCTCATGTAGGAGTTTCACAGTAAACACCCACTAGCATCCAACCAACATATGCTCATGTAGGAGTTGTAACAATGCTCCATGTGCAATGTGACTGTAATGCTGCAATCTCCTCCTCCATGGCAAAAGACCGTTGATTGTCATGTATCGCCTCTTGATATGTCCACGGTATCTCCACGGCAACAATCCCACAACAAACCTCTGAAAACCCTCTGAGAGTCAACTCAAGGAAATATGGGTTGCAAGAGAGTATGTTGCACAAGTACGTCTCTGCTTCTGCAGAGCAATAGGCACATCAACATCACATGTCTCCTCCTCAACATGTAAACCAACCTCATGAGAGGGCACATGCTTATCCTGTAAAGAATCATGTTGCATGGACAAATCACTAGTGCCATCAGTATAAACAATGTGCTCATTACATACCTGAGAGGTGTTGGATGATGGGGAAGGCCCATGAGCGGGAGGAACCGTGCAAGGCCTAAAAACATAGAAATGTGGCAATAGATGGGCCAACATACTGGGTGATGATGGGGATAGGCACATGAACATGTGTAGGTACTGGAGGAGGTGGTGGTGGAGGTGATGGAGGTGGTATAGGTATTGGAGGTGGTGCAGTTGTAGGAGGAGACACATATACCTCCTCTCTAGAGTCAAACGGAGTCAACCTGTCACCTATAAGAGGGAAATACATAATAGAATCAAAGAAGGTGACACCAACACTTAACATAGTACTTCCGTCGAACCTGATCAAAACAATAATACCCCTTATGGGTACAAAAGTAGCTTATAAATACACATTAGACAACTTTAGGAGAGAGCTTGTCACGACCCAGCGTCACATGGTGAACAGAGGCAACAGAGCAAACACACGGGGTGTAAGGGAGAGCATGTCTTTCTCGGGAAATGCAATCGAGAAAGAAACCTTCTCTCCTAAGATGGAAGATGGCATGCGATTCACCAAGTAGTAAGCAGTAAGGACCGCATCACCCCAGAAACATAAAGAGTGAGGGGCACGAGTCTTAATCAAAAGTGTCATGATCACATCAAGCAAATGACAGTGTTTGCATTCGACAATGTCGTTCTACTGAGAGGTGTATGCACATGAGGTTTAGTGTACTATGCTAAGAGACCTAAAGAACTCAGATAACTGTAACATACAGAACTATAAGGCATTGTCTTTGTCAGAGCGAATAAACTTGACAGTAGCAGAGAAAATGTTCTTTATTCATTAATAAAAGATTTATTGACAGACCCAACTTCAAACTTGTTTAAAAAAACTAAACAAAGCTAGAATAATCATCCATATCAACAAGATAAGAACAATATCCTTGGAGATCATGATTACGACTGGGACCCCAAATATCTAGATGAATAAGCTCAAATAACTGACTACAGCTACGACTCTGACAACTAAGGAAAGAAGATCGATGATGCTTCCCAAGCTAGCAAGTGGTGGGATAAGAATCCTCCTGAGGACTACATGGCCTCGCACTGGAAAGAAGAGAGGATGGAAAATCCGTGGAAGGACATGAAACCATCTTCTGCAGAGGAAGGTGGACAAAACAAAGATGCCACAAGTAAAGAGAGATTGGTCCAGTGGGAACTGTAAGAGGCATAGACACTGGGAGACTGGACCAATCTATAGAGCTCTCGCTGCTCACGACCTCATCCAATCACCCCTGCCTGTAAGTATGTCCTGAAAACACAAAAGTAGAGAGGTCAAAAATGACACGACAATGCAAATCCTTCATGATCTGACTAATAGAAAGCAAGTTAATCTGAAAATCAAGATCATATAAAATATTCTGCAGGGGCATGGATGGTGTCAAAGGCACCTTCAACTGTCCTATGATGGGTAAGTAAACCCCGTTCTAAATGACAACCCATCTACCAGAGGTATAGGTCTGTAAGAACTGAACTGTGCTCTGTCCCCGCACAGATGGTGAGAAGCACCGGAGTCCAAGATCCACTCTGTCATATCTACCCTACTACAACTGGTAAGAGCATAGGCTATATTTGACGAGCTCGAGGAGGCTCTAGCAGCAACTGCAATATCTAGGGAACCAATAGTTGTGCCTACATCAGGAGTCATTATCTCCCTCAGACAGGAGACAATATCATCAAGGCATGAATCTGTCTGAAGAATTGAACTATCAGGAGCCTCAATCTTCTCAGCAACACTAGCAAATGTGAAGGTATCCATGCTTCTGATAGCATGTATCCTCAGAGTGGCATCCATCTCCTCTACCACAGGGACCACGTCCTCTGAACTGTGTAGAACTTCCTCTGGCATGAGATGCAACCATCGTTGAGGAGGTCTGTATGTGGTAGGTGGTGCGATAAGAAACCTTCTGAGGCAACTGTAGGCCTCCTCCATAAGAGGTATGGTCGTGCCTATAAGAAGTTGTGCGTGCTGCCTCAACCTCTAGATCCAGGGCAACCAAGAAAACTCCAACCATCATGGAGTTTCTGCATGCCACCTGCTGCCCCGTGGAAGTGGTAATGGGCATGAAGCAGTGAAGCTTCTCAAACATGCCTCGAAGCAAAGAGTAGGAGGTATGCATAGGACGGTCATTCTGCTTGGCTATATACATATATATATACATAACTGTAGCTGAAGAATCTTGACATTGTTCTTCGCTTGGATGTACATGGCTGCAAGAATATCCCACATCGCCTTGCGATGGGCTGGTTCACAATGTCATTGGCAATCTATGCTGTGAGTGTTCCAAAGAGCCAAGCGCACGCGTACGCGTCATCTTTCTTCCAAAAAGCATTATCACCAATCTAATTTGTTGGATCGATCTTTGTCAGAATGTGCTTCTTGTTATTGCAATGCATATTGGTGATAAACTGCATAGACCACAACTCGTAGTTGGTCCCATCCATCATCACGATGGGAGTCGGGCTTTTGAAGACACCGAACGAAGAGAAGACATCACCCTTGTTCTCTAACATGATAAAAAAGAAGGCCAAAATAAATCGGTCATGGGGCCATTGGAGCAGTCAAGGGAGGGTAGCGAAACGTATGCAGCTAGCCAACGACGACGCATGAGGTGCAGAGCGGTGCATGGAAGCCCAACAACAACAATTCTGCACAGTGCTACGCAGAGGCATGTATAGCGTAGTGGCGTGTGGCGGTGTGCGGAGGGCTGGTGGCGGTGCACGACACATGAGAGGAAAGGGCGGTGAGTGGGGGCTAGGGCACGAGTGGAGTACGAGAACTCCGATCTAGACCCATTGCTTTGATACCGTGTTGAAGAAAACAATAAAATGCCTATCCATGAGACCCTAGAAATCTCTAATATAGAGGAGAACATGTTGGAAAAATTACATATACATGGACATAAAGAAAACTAAATACAAGTAATAAATGATAACTAATATCTCAACATTACAAGACAAGACAACGGATGCATGCAACAGTACGTTCACATACGTAGTAGGGCAGTGCATAGTGAAGTAGTAGAAATTGAGGAGCAATGTGGTCAACCACACATGTGTTTGGACGAAGGCACATGGTATCAATAGTGGCGCGTAGCGGTCCGAGGAGGCATAGAGCGTTACAGGTGCCGAGTATGAGCACAAGCGAGCATGCTCGATAGTGCACATATAAGAGTGGTCCGGAAACCATTATATAATTTCTAGTGGACTTCCCCTTAACATGCAAAGCATTAAAGAAGGGTTTACCGCACAAAGATCTGGAAGTCGCGAGTTCTCTTTGGCACAAGACCCAGTGTTCGATAGCACTAGGTGACTTATGACAAAGCTACATCAAAGGCCTCAAATGTAAGATTTCAGTTTCGTTTCGGTAAAGCCCAGAAAAGAAATTTTGGTGGAATTTCGATGAAATGGCCGGAAATTGTGGAAATGACTTGAAAGTTTTTTTTAAAAAAAATTAAGATTTCTAATGTTGTTTAATCAATAAAAAAGATAGAACTACAAGTTTTTTATTTATAATAAGATGTTATAATGATCAATGCCTTAAATAACGATTTCAGTATCCATATCGACTACAGTCCAGAGTGAAATTTTAGTACATAAACTTAAATTTTGGCATTTAATTTTCTGTCAATTCTCAAAAGAACAATAATACTTTTATTATAGAGAATGCGTAGATAATTTTAAAATTGAAAGAGTAAATATCATAATACAAGTTTACAAGATCACATAATACATCAATAACATAATATGTCGTCACTTACTAATACTAACCACTAGGTTACTAGTATTACATTCTTATTTGGGATGGGAATGAGATTCAACCGAACCACGAATTCCTTGGTGGATCCACGTACTATTTCTAATTCCTTCATTGGTGGAGGGGATGGAGCAAGACCTTTATTGAATGGATTTATTCTGGCCAAATGCATTGGACTGCTAGATAAGTAGTAATAATTTGTGTCTAAATTATGACCTCGGGTTAAATGATAAGGCATTCCATGCTAATATGAATTTCTATATTGATTAGATAACCTCCAGGATAGTAGTAGGCAGAATAATTCTTTCCTTGTAAATGGCCCCTATAACACTCTCAATACGTGTTTGACCTTTTTATTCAACATGCATGGCATTTGCACCTATGGTCAAGAGACAATTAGAATAACATTGGTTTGTTAGCATGTTAGTCATGAGATGCATAACAAACTAACAATTTTTAACGCAGAGGTAAGAGGATGGTTATATGAAATTAACAGTCAAATGGTAAAAACCATATTTGGCTCTCCAAAATGGCCTAGGCAAAGATAACAAGATGGTTATATAAAGATTATGAACTCTGCAGATTCTGAAGTTAGCACTCAAAGATGAAAAAAGACATATTTAGCATCTCCAAGTGTGTTAAAAAAGACGTGTTATGAAAAAAGAGATGGTAAAAAACTGACATTGCTTGGAATTTGGAAATTTGACTCTCCAAGGCTTAAGTTGGGTTGTGAACTTGTGACTTGTGAAATGGAATGATAATGTATACATTATATTTATAGGGTTTAAAGAGGACTCCTAATGACCTTATTTTATTACAATGGTGGTTGGAATAATGGCCTATATTGCAATGGTGATTGAAATAGTGATCTATAAATTTCGTTTAGTGACCAAATAGTGTCCTATGAATATTAATTAGTGGCCTAGGGATGATATATAGTGACTTAGAACAATTTCAATCGAAATGGACCGAAATGAACTGAAATTTCGGTCTTTTCCACTGAAATCCGAGAAATCTATGAACAATTTTGGTCGAAATGGACCGAATGACCGAATTTCGGTCAAACTTTCGACTGAAATCCTAGAAAGCGATATTATATATGGTTTTGATATCGGTACCGCCATGAAACTGAATTTCGGTCGAAATTCGACGAAATTTAAGGCTATGGCTGCATCAACAATGTGCTGGAGCACGAGTCTGCTGTTGAGGATTGATGTGGCATCATCCGTGCGAAAAGACAACAGAACAACGCAGGAATTGAAGGGCCAAGAAGATCAAGAATTGTTGTAAAATGCGAAAGGTTGCTATGGAACTTGAAGAGTCTTGTGTCTTTATGTATCATTATTGTAGATGTAATAATGAGTCCCTTGAGTTGGCTTGAGTCTTGTATATAAGGAGGGGTGGTGCCTCATTTGTAGACACACCTCACTAGAGAGAGTCTCCCCTTCTAATAAGAGAAGAGCATTGTGCGCGTGCTTATGTGATTGAGTTCTTGAACGCTCTTGAGAGTCTTCTTGAGAGTGTTCTTGAGCGATCTAAAGTATCGTGCTTGTGCATGTGTTGGAGTGTTGATGCGTGCGCAAACAGGAGTAAGAAAAGTGTTGGAGTGTGTCCATGACCGTTCTAGTTGGGAAGGTTGGTTAGCTACAAGTAGATAATGTCGCTCATGTCGAAATCGATAGTGGGATTTTAACCCTGTGATACTTGCCGTGTTGTTAACATGTGGCTCTTCCGAGGACAAGATTCAGTCCCTAATTTAGCCAACAAGTAAACAAAGTGTTTGTTCCAGCTTGGTTATCAAGGGGCAATTGTGATAACCAACTAATAACTTTCCACTTCATTTTATATATTATTTATATTTTATATAGCAATCTACTTAGTTTAAGTGACCAATCTAACGGTATGTGTCGGAGCAAATGAGTTATTTGTTATTCCATAGAACCCTAGACTCGCTTATATATAGAGAACCCATGGATAAATTACATAGAGGTCCAAGAGAAAAATAAAAAACACGAAACGGTACATGATAACATAGCATAAACCTCTACACTCCCCCTCAAGATGGAGCATAGATGTCAATCATGCTCAGCTTGGAAGAACATCTCTGAAAAGATCCTCTAAGCAATGGCTTGGTAAATATATCAGCAGTCTGATCCTCTGAACTAACATGTGAAGTAGAAATTAAGCCCTTATGGATCATATCTCTAGTGTAGTGGCAGTCTACTTCGATATGCTTTGTTCTTTCATGAAATGCTGGATTGTTGGCAATAAACAAAGCTGCTTGATTGTCACACTGAAGCTGCATGGGTAAAGGAACATTTACATGTAAGTCTTCTAATACGGCTCGAACCCACATCATCTCCGTGCTTGCTTGTGCCATGGCCCTATATTCGGATTCAGCACTAGATCTTGCCACAACAGTTTGTTTCTTGCTTTTCCAAGAAACCAGAGAGCTCCCCACAAAAACAGCAAAGCCTGAAGTAGACTTACGATTCTTCGGGCACCCTGCATAATCTGCGTCTGCACAAGCTGAAATAGATAAATCGGTGCTCTTTCTAAATAGCAACCCTGAGCCTGGAGAAGACTTTAGGTATCTCAGTATCATGTATACGGCTTCCATATGAACTTGTCTTGGTTGCTCCATAAATTGACTCACCTGGCTTACTGCAAAAGCAATATCGGGCCGAGTTATAGTGATATAAAGAAGCTTACCCACCATCTCTCTGTATCTTCTTTTGTTCACTTCTTCAGTATTATTGTCATACAGTTTCATACTTGGGTCCATAGGAGTGCTCGATGGTCTACAACCAACCATTCCTGTTTCAACCAGAAAGTCTGTAATGTATTTCCTTTGGATCATCACCAGACCCTGTGCATTTCTTGCAAATTCCAACCCCAGAAAATATCTTAGGTTACCAAGATCCTTCGTGACAAATTAACGGTCCAAGAATGCTTTTGTCATCTCTACTCCCTGAACGTCATCTCCTGTAACCAGAATATCATCAACATATACCATGATAACAACCGTATCTCTGGAGGTCTTCTAAATGAACAACGAGTGATCCGCATTTGATCTTTTGAATCCCCGTCGTTCAATTAGGTGGGAAAGCTTCTGGAACCACGCCCTTGGACTGTTTGAGGCCATATATCACCCTGTGAAGTCTACACACCATGTGAGTCTCCCCCTCAGCTGTAAACCCCGGTGGTTGTTGCATGTAGACTTCCTCCTGTAGATCTCCATATAAGAATGCATTCTTGACGTCAAGTTGAAAAATGGACCAGTCACGTACCACAGCAACTGATAGAAGTATGTGAAGCGTCGAGTGCCGAGCCACTGGTGAGAATGTATCCAAATAGTCTACACCATAGGTTTGTGTGAAACCCCTTGCAACAAGTCTTGCCTTGTACCGATCAAGACCAAGGTTTGAAAAAACGAAAGGCGGAACGAGGCGTTTTCCCTGGAAGCGAGGCGAGGCGTAGCCTCGAGGCGGTCGAGGCGTAAGCCTCAGTTTGTATAGAAAAATAATTATAAAACATATAATAAATATATTTATTGGTGAATTATTATAATCTGACAAACATATAGTATATAACAATGTAATATACGATGATATTATTAAGATAAGAACACTAAAAAAGGATATGTTAATGCCATAAACCTTTCTACTAAATTTCTACCAAATCAAAAGGAAACCATTGGCTATAACTATCACTAACTTTTTTATCAAAAAGGGATTGGCTATAGTTGCCACTAAAGATATCTAAGTTGTTGATATGAATCATACGATTTGAATCCTAATCATATGTTCTACTGAACCGGATGAAGAACGTAATGATGTTCCCCCTGTGCCACCATATCTAAGTTAAATATGAATATGAAAAAGGTTAAATTTAAGCATATGAATATGAAAGAGGTCAAATTTAAGCATTCATCTTCCATAAATATATACTCAACAACAAAACCTTTATAAACATATGAAAATACGAATAGGATAATTTTTTTCTTTAAAAAAATACTTGAAAAAGCCCCTGACGCCTCACCTTGCGCCTCGCCCCGCCTCAACGCCTCGCCTCGCCTCGACCGCCTCAGGCATCCGAGGCGCACGCCTCTGCCAGGGGGTCTGAGGCGGTCGCCTCAGGGCGATTTCCCAACGCCCCGTTTCGCCTCGAGCGCCTTTGCGCCTCGAGGCGCGTTTTTTTAAACCATGATCAAGACTGCCATCTGCGTTGTATTTAACTGTGAACACCCATTTGCAACTAACAATAGATGCGCCAGATGGAGCAGGAACCAAGCTCCATTGCCACAGGACTGTAAAGCATGCATTTCTTCCTCCATAGCCAATCTCCAGCAGTCAATCTTCATAGCCTCTTGATAAGTCCGTGGTATCTCCACGGAAGACAAGGCCGCAGCAAACCTCTGAAAATCACCTGTGAGACAGTAAAAAGAAACCTGGGACGCAAAGGGATAAGATGCACAAGTCCGTTTCTGCTTCCGAATAGCAATAGGAACATCAAGGTACTGTCTACTGTACTCGATGGTGTATCCTCCTCCTGTAACGAAGATTCATGCACAGACACATTATCTGACCCATCATTAGTAATAGCATATGAACATACCTGAGGCGTGATGGATGCTTGACGTGTAGTCTGAGCAGGACCTGATCGATGTGTATAGTACTTAGGCAACGGTGGAATAGGTTGTTGTGGAGGTGGTTGTGGTAGTGGTGGTGGTGATGATGATGGTGGCGTGATAACTGGAACTAGAATGGACATAGGTGAACTCAGACTAGGAGGAGGAGGAACATAGACATCATCATTAGATGTGGAAGAGGCCAACCTGTCACCTGCAAGGGAGAAGTACATAACGGGTTCAAAAAATGTAACGTC
The DNA here is from genome assembly GCA_037367405.1 of Ottelia alismoides. Taxonomy (NCBI): domain Eukaryota; kingdom Viridiplantae; phylum Streptophyta; class Magnoliopsida; order Alismatales; family Hydrocharitaceae; genus Ottelia; species Ottelia alismoides. Next base: position 259,868 of record JAZKJV010000898.1, read on the forward strand.
GGCACTCACAAAATATTTCTTGTTAATGGGGTCATAACAACGATAGCCCTTCTGAGTCCGAGAGTAACCAACGAAGACACACTTGACAGGTCTAGGAGAGAGTTTGTCAAGTCCATGTGACAAGTGGTGAACAAATGCAATCGTACCAAAGACGCGAGGAGTAAGAGAAAATAATTCCCTATCAGGAGAGATAACAAAAATATGAATTTTCTCACCACGAACTGAAGAAGGCATGAGATTGACTAGATAGAAGGCTGTAAGGACAGCATCCCCTAAAGGTGATGGGTGCACAACTCTGGATAAGCAAGGTTCGTGTGATATCAAGAAGATGACAATGTTTTCTCTCTGTCACGCCATTCTGTTGAGATGTGTAAGCACAGGTGGTTTGGTGAATAATGCCTTTGGACGAAAGAAAGTGGGAGAGAGAACGAGTGCAGAATTCCAATGCATTATCCGTTCGCACATATTTGACGGTAGAAGAGAACAGATTCTGCACTTCACTGATAAGATTTTTAATAACATCCCCTGCTTCAGATTTATTCTTTAGAAGGAAAACCCAAGATACACGAGAAAAATCATCAACTGCAACTAGGTAGAACCTGTATCCCTGATGATCAGGTACAAGACTCAGACCCCAAATATCAATATGAAACAACTCAAACGGGGAGTTACTGCTCCGACTCTGACGACTAGGGAAGCAAGAACGATGATACTTCCCTAACTGACAAGCTTCACAACGAAATGATGAATTCGGAGAAATATAAGGCAATAGATGACGCATTTTCTGGAGCGGGAGATGACCAAAGCGAAGATGCCATGTGTACGGAGAGACTGATCTGACTGAATGGAAGGAGACACCAGCATATGAATTCCGGACCAGACGATAGAGACCATTCTGCTCAGAGCCACAACCAATCACCCTACCCGTTAGTATGTCCTGAAAAATGAGAGATGATGGGTCAAATATAGCACGGCAGTGCAAATCCTTCGTAATCTGACTAATTGATAATAAATTCATGGAAAACTTAGGAGCATGTAGAATATTCTCTAAATGCATAGAAGGTGATAAGGAGATCTCCCCCTGTCCAACAATAGGGGAATGAGTCCCGTCAGCTATGAGCACTGAGCGTCCAGGAGGAATGTCCTTGTAGGACTCAAGTCTATCTCTGTCACGGCAGATGTGATGGGTGGCTCCAGAATCCATAATCCAATCTGAGAGACCATGGCAAGATGTAAAGGTAGTAGCATTACCTGAGCTACTGGTAGCGGTTGAAGTATTGGCTGATGCTGAAGCTGCAACATCTGAGGATCCACTTGGAGACTCCACGGATGATTGAGGCATAATATCACGAAGACGCATAACAAGCTCTCCGAACCGGTGATCTGTAGTGGATGCCGACTGAGATGTAACATGCTCGGCTACACGTGCCGAGGCTAGAAACCCATGCTTAGAATAGCATGAGTCCTCTGAGTGACATGTGTGATGACAAAAAGAGCAAGGCTGGCGAAAACGACCTCCTCGGTCACGAGGTCCACATCCGCGAAAGGAAGACAGACCACCTCTCCCTCGTGATACCGCCATCGCCGAAGGAGGTGGAGTAGATGTGTTGGAAGAAACAGAGATACGACTGAACCTCTGGTACACTTCCTCCATAGGAGGAATAGTAGCATCGGCAAGACCTGAGAGCGAGATGCCTCGTATTAAGGATCAAGTGCTGCGAGTAATACTCCCACCATGGTAGCATTACGGAAGGTCTTTTGTTGATCTGGAGTGGCCGTGAGCGGAATGGTACTATATAGTTTCTCAAACATCCCTCGGAGGGACGTGTATAAAGAGTGAAGCGGCCGCCCATTCTGCTTCATTGTGAAAATATCATGTTGTAGCTGTAGCATCTTGATCTCGTTTCGCACCTGTGAATATGTGGTAGCAAGAATATCCCACATCGCCTTAGCGGTGGGCTGATGGAGGACATCATTGGCAATTTCCATCGACAGAAAATATCTTAGGTTACCAAGATCCTTCGTGACAAATTAACGGTCCAAGAATGCTTTTGTCATCTCTACTCCCTGAACGTCATCTCCTGTAACCAGAATATCATCAACATATACCATGATAACAACCGTATCTCTGGAGGTCTTCTAAATGAACAACGAGTGATCCGCATTTGATCTTTTGAATCCCCGTCGTTCAATTAGGTGGGAAAGCTTCTGGAACCACGCCCTTGGACTGTTTGAGGCCATATATCACCCTGTGAAGTCTACACACCATGTGAGTCTCCCCCTCAGCTGTAAACCCCGGTGGTTGTTGCATGTAGACTTCCTCCTGTAGATCTCCATATAAGAATGCATTCTTGACGTCAAGTTGAAAAATGGACCAGTCACGTACCACAGCAACTGATAGAAGTATGTGAAGCGTCGAGTGCCGAGCCACTGGTGAGAATGTATCCAAATAGTCTACACCATAGGTTTGTGTGAAACCCCTTGCAACAAGTCTTGCCTTGTACCGATCAAGACTGCCATCTGCGTTGTATTTAACTGTGAACACCCATTTGCAACTAACAATAGATGCGCCAGATGGAGCAGGAACCAAGCTCCATTGCCACAGGACTGTAAAGCATGCATTTCTTCCTCCATAGCCAATCTCCAGCAGTCAATCTTCATAGCCTCTTGATAAGTCCGTGGTATCTCCACGGAAGACAAGGCCGCAGCAAACCTCTGAAAATCACCTGTGAGACAGTAAAAAGAAACCTGGGACGCAAAGGGATAAGATGCACAAGTCCGTTTCTGCTTCCGAATAGCAATAGGAACATCAAGGTACTGTCTACTGTACTCGATGGTGTATCCTCCTCCTGTAACGAAGATTCATGCACAGACACATTATCTGACCCATCATTAGTAATAGCATATGAACATACCTGAGGCGTGATGGATGCTTGACGTGTAGTCTGAGCAGGACCTGATCGATGTGTATAGTACTTAGGCAACGGTGGAATAGGTTGTTGTGGAGGTGGTTGTGGTAGTGGTGGTGGTGATGATGATGGTGGCGTGATAACTGGAACTAGAATGGACATAGGTGAACTCAGACTAGGAGGAGGAGGAACATAGACATCATCATTAGATGTGGAAGAGGCCAACCTGTCACCTGCAAGGGAGAAGTACATAACGGGTTCAAAAAATGTAACGTCGGCACTCACAAAATATTTCTTGTTAATGGGGTCATAACAACGATAGCCCTTCTGAGTCCGAGAGTAACCAACGAAGACACACTTGACAGGTCTAGGAGAGAGTTTGTCAAGTCCATGTGACAAGTGGTGAACAAATGCAATCGTACCAAAGACGCGAGGAGTAAGAGAAAATAATTCCCTATCAGGAGAGATAACAAAAATATGAATTTTCTCACCACGAACTGAAGAAGGCATGAGATTGACTAGATAGAAGGCTGTAAGGACAGCATCCCCTAAAGGTGATGGGTGCACAACTCTGGATAAGCAAGGTTCGTGTGATATCAAGAAGATGACAATGTTTTCTCTCTGTCACGCCATTCTGTTGAGATGTGTAAGCACAAGTGGTTTGGTGAATAATGCCTTTGGACGAAAGAAAGTGGGAGAGAGAACGAGTGCAGAATTCCAATGCATTATCCGTTCGCACATATTTGACGGTAGAAGAGAACAGATTCTGCACTTCACTGATAAGATTTTTAATAACATCCCCTGCTTCAGATTTATTCTTTAGAAGGAAAACCCAAGATACACGAGAAAAATCATCAACTGCAACTAGGTAGAACCTGTATCCCTGATGATCAGGTACATGACTCAGACCCCAAATATCAATATGAAACAACTCAAACGGGGAGCTACTGCTCCGACTCTGACGACTAGGGAAGCAAGAACGGTGATACTTCCCTAACTGACAAGCTTCACAACGAAATGATGAATTCGGAGAAATATAAGGCAATAGATGACGCATTTTCTGGAGCGGGAGATGACCAAAGCGAAGATGCCATGTGTACGGAGAGACTGATCTGACTGAATGGAAGGAGACTCCAGCATATGAATTCCGGACCAGACGATAGAGACCATTCTGCTCAGAGCCACAACCAATCACCCTACCCGTTAGTATGTCCTGAAAAATGAGAGATGATGGGTCAAATATAGCACGGCAGTGCAAATCCTTCGTAATCTGACTAATTGATAATAAATTCATGGAAAACTTAGGAGCATGTAGAATATTCTCTAAATGCATAGAAGGTGATAAGGAGATCTCCCCCTGTCCAACAATAGGGGAATGAGTCCCGTCAGCTATGAGCACTGAGCGTCCAGGAGGAATGTCCTTGTAGGACTCAAGTCTATCTCTGTCACGGCAGATGTGATGGGTGGCTCCAGAATCCATAATCCAATCTGAGAGACCATGGCAAGATGTAAAGGTAGTAGCATTACCTGAGCTACTGGTAGCGGTTGAAGTATTGGCTGATGCTGAAGCTGCAACATCTGAGGATCCACTTGGAGACTCCACGGATGATTGAGGCATAATATCACGAAGACGCGTAACAAGCTCTCCGAACCGGTGATCTGTAGTGGATGCCGACTGAGATGTAACATGCTCGGCTACACGTGCCGAGGCTAGAAACCCATGCTTAGAATAGCATGAGTCCTCTGAGTGACATGTGTGATGACAAAAAGAGCAAGGCTGGCGAAAACGACCTCCTCGGTCACGAGGTCCACATCCGCGAAAGGAAGACAGACCACCTCTCCCTCGTGATACCGCCATCGCCGAAGGAGGTGGAGTAGATGTGTTGGAAGAAACAGAGATACGACTGAACCTCTGGTACACTTCCTCCATAGGAGGAATAGTAGCATCGGCAAGACCTGAGAGCGAGATGCCTCGTATTAAGGATCAAGTGCTGCGAGTAATACTCCCACCATGGTAGCATTACGGAAGGTCTTTTGTTGATCTGGAGTGGCCATGAGCGGAATGGTACTATATAGTTTCTCAAACATCCCTCGGAGGGACGTGTATAAAGAGTGAAGCGGCCGCCCATTCTGCTTCATTGTGAAAATATCATGTTGTAGCTGTAGCATCTTGATCTCGTTTCGCACCTGTGAATATGTGGTAGCAAGAATATCCCACATCGCCTTAGCGGTGGGCTGATGGAGGACATCATTGGCAATTTCCATCGACAGAAAATATCTTAGGTTACCAAGATCCTTCGTGACAAATTAACGGTCCAAGAATGCTTTTGTCATCTCTACTCCCTGAACGTCATCTCCTGTAACCAGAATATCATCAACATATACCATGATAACAACCGTATCTCTGGAGGTCTTCTAAATGAACAACGAGTGATCCGCATTTGATCTTTTGAATCCCCGTCGTTCAATTAGGTGGGAAAGCTTCTGGAACCACGCCCTTGGACTGTTTGAGGCCATATATCACCCTGTGAAGTCTACACACCATGTGAGTCTCCCCCTCAGCTGTAAACCCCGGTGGTTGTTGCATGTAGACTTCCTCCTGTAGATCTCCATATAAGAATGCATTCTTGACGTCAAGTTGAAAAATGGACCAGTCACGTACCACAGCAACTGATAGAAGTATGTGAAGCGTCGAGTGCCGAGCCACTGGTGAGAATGTATCCAAATAGTCTACACCATAGGTTTGTGTGAAACCCCTTGCAACAAGTCTTGCCTTGTACCGATCAAGACTGCCATCTGCGTTGTATTTAACTGTGAACACCCATTTGCAACTAACAATAGATGCACCAGATGGAGCAGGAACCAAGCTCCATTGCCACAGGACTGTAAAGCATGCATTTCTTCCTCCATAGCCAATCTCCAGCAGTCAATCTTCATAGCCTCTTGATAAGTCCGTGGTATCTCCACGGAAGACAAGGCCGCAGCAAACCTCTGAAAATCACCTGTGAGACAGTAAAAAGAAACCTGGGACGCAAAGGGATAAGATGCACAAGTCCGTTTCTGCTTCCGAATAGCAATAGGAACATCAAGGTACTGTCTACTGTACTCGATGGTGTATCCTCCTCCTGTAACGAAGATTCATGCACAGACACATTATCTGACCCATCATTAGTAATAGCATATGAACATACCTGAGGCGTGATGGATGCTTGACGTGTAGTCTGAGCAGGACCTGATCGATGTGTATAGAACTTAGGCAACGGTGGAATAGGTTGTTGTGGAGGTGGTTGTGGTAGTGGTGGTGGTGATGATGATGGTGGCGTGATAACTGGAACTAGAATGGACATAGGTGAACTCAGACTAGGAGGAGGAGGAACATAGACATCATCATTAGATGTGGAAGAGGCCAACCTGTCACCTGCAAGGGAGAAGTACATAACGGGTTCAAAAAATGTAACGTCGGCACTCACAAAATATTTCTTGTTAATGGGGTCATAACAACGATAGCCCTTCTGAGTCCGAGAGTAACCAACGAAGACACACTTGACAGGTCTAGGAGAGAGTTTGTCAAGTCCATGTGACAAGTGGTGAACAAATGCAATCGTACCAAAGACGCGAGGAGTAAGAGAAAATAATTCCCTATCAGGAGAGATAACAAAAATATGAATTTTCTCACCACGAACTGAAGAAGGCATGAGATTGACTAGATAGAAGGATGTAAGGACAGCATCCCCTAAAGGTGATGGGTGCACAACTCTGGATAAGCAAGGTTCGTGTGATATCAAGAAGATGACAATGTTTTCTCTCTGTCACGCCATTCTGTTGAGATGTGTAAGCACAGGTGGTTTGGTGAATAATGCCTTTGGACGAAAGAAAGTGGGAGAGAGAACGAGTGCAGAATTCCAATGCATTATCCGTTCGCACATATTTGACGGTAGAAGAGAACAGATTCTGCACTTCACTGATAAGATTTTTAATAACATCCCCTGCTTCAGATTTATTCTTTAGAAGGAAAACCCAAGATACACGAGAAAAATCATCAACTGCAACTAGGTAGAACCTGTATCCCTGATGATCAGGTACATGACTCAGACCCCAAATATCAATATGAAACAACTCAAACGGGGAGCTACTGCTCCGACTCTGACGACTAGGGAAGCAAGAACGATGATACTTCCCTAACTGACAAGCTTCACAACGAAATGATGAATTCGGAGAAATATAAGGCAATAGATGACGCATTTTCTGGAGCGGGAGATGACCAAAGCGAAGATGCCATGTGTACGGAGAGACTGATCTGACTGAATGGAAGGAGACACCAGCATATGAATTCCGGACCAGACGATAGAGACCATTCTGCTCAGAGCCACAACCAATCACCCTACCCGTTAGTATGTCCTGAAAAATGAGAGATGATGGGTCAAATATAGCACGGCAGTGCAAATCCTTCGTAATCTGACTAATTGATAATAAATTCATGGAAAACTTAGGAGCATGTAGAATATTCTCTAAATGCATAGAAGGTGATAAGGAGATCTCCCCCTGTCCAACAATAGGGGAATGAGTCCCGTCAGCTATGAGCACTGAGCGTCCAGGAGGAATGTCCTTGTAGGACTCAAGTCTATCTCTGTCACGGCAGATGTGATGGGTGGCTCCAGAATCCATAATCCAATCTGAGAGACCATGGCAAGATGTAAAGGTAGTAGCATTACCTGAGCTACTGGTAGCGGTTGAAGTATTGGCTGATGCTGAAGCTGCAACATCTGAGGATCCACTTGGAGACTCCACGGATGATTGAGGCATAATATCACGAAGACGCGTAACAAGCTCTCCGAACCGGTGATCTGTAGTGGATGCCGACTGAGATGTAACATGCTCGGCTACACGTGCCGAGGCTAGAAACCCATGCTTAGAATAGCATGAGTCCTCTGAGTGACATGTGTGATGACAAAAAGAGCAAGGCTGGCGAAAACGACCTCCTCGGTCACGAGGTCCACATCCGCGAAAGGAAGACAGACCACCTCTCCCTCGTGATACCGCCATCGCCGAAGGAGGTGGAGTAGATGTGTTGGAAGAAACAGAGATACGACTGAACCTCTGGTACACTTCCTCCATAGGAGGAATAGTAGCATCGGCAAGACCTGAGAGCGAGATGCCTCGTATTAAGGATCAAGTGCTGCGAGTAATACTCCCACCATGGTAGCATTACGGAAGGTCTTTTGTTGATCTGGAGTGGCCGTGAGCGGAATGGTACTATATAGTTTCTCAAACATCCCTCGGAGGGACTTGTATAAAGAGTGAAGCGGCCGCCCATTCTGCTTCATTGTGAAAATATCATGTTGTAGCTGTAGCATCTTGATCTCGTTTCGCACCTGTGAATATGTGGTAGCAAGAATATCCCACATCGCCTTAGCGGTGGGCTGATGGAGGACATCATTGGCAATTTCCATCGACAGTGTTCCTGATAGCCAAACCTTGGCATAAGAATCATCAACCTCCCAGAAGGCATAGATCCCAGTGTTCTCTGCCGGCTCATCCTCGGTAAGTATATGCTTCTTACCGTTCAACTTCATGAGACTCATGAACTGCATCGCCCAGAGTTCATAGTTCGTCCCATCCATCTTGACTATCGGCGCTGGTCCCTTGAACGCGCCTATGCATGGCATATCAACTTTACTTTCTGACATCTTGCCGGAGATGAAAACTGGAGATCGTAGATAAGAACTCGGTGTCTACAAAGACTTCATAGGATTTGAGTGCATATGTAGACGTTTATGCACTCAAATCCATGACTTTCGGGGGCTAGTGGATCCGGAAGGGGGCTTGTAGGGAATGTAGGGCCGGCAGAGGGTCTGCGGGACCGATGGGGCCGCCGCTAGGGGCTGGCGGCAGGAGACAGGGATGCCGCTGGGGGCTAGGGGCACCGGCGGAGGGCTAGCGGCAGGTGGAGGGGTCGCCGAGAGGAGGAGGGGGGCTTAGGGTTAGGGTTAGGGTTTTGGCTCTGATACCATGTTGGAGCAAATGAGTTAATTGTTATTCCATAGAACCCTAGGCTCTCTTATATAAATAGAACCCATAGGTAAATTATATAGAGGTCCAAGAGAAAAATAGAAAACACGAAACGGTACATGATAACATAACATAAACCTCTACAGTATGCATATTCTCGATTAGGTATGTCATGCTTTATTTCTCTTATGCTAGTGAATCTCATGAAGGATCTCCCTTTTTTTGTAAAGAGAAGATTATATACCTAGATATCCTCCATATTATTGTTCAGCATGCAAGTGGCCACTCTGTCATTACTTTATTATAGTCACAAGGTTCATCCATGAGGACACATAGTGCAAAATAGGTAATACAAGAGGAAGTTACTACTATCAATCTTAATAGTGGCATCTCACATCTAAGTAATGACACTCTTGGTAACAAAGCATCCCAAATGATTGCTTGATATTTTTAATCCACCACGATGGAGGAAGGCTATATATCAAGTCATCATCAGTCAAGCGAGTTGTCCCCTGATAGATCGACGATTCCGTTCCGTTCTAAACCCTCGGAAACTCGAATCGAACACGAACTGACCGACACTTAGGCTGAAGCCCTCGCTCGGAGAACTCAAGGTCTTTCATTTTAGATTAGCCATTTCTAAACAAGTTGGCGGATTCAATAAAAATAAAGAATATTTCTGAGCAATGATTAGACTAGGCCATAAGCATAACCCCTACCAGCTCGACCCACCTGGCCACTAAAATCACAGGCTTGGTCCTACACTATGATAGTTGGTAAAACCCATTGTAAGACATACGTTTAACAATAAGACATGTTTGACTTTCAACAATTTAAGTCTGATCATCTTAGGGTAGCTTAGGGTCCGGCTAGGGTGGGTTGGTTCATTGGTCTTATTTAAAAAAAATCATATTTTTTTAAAAGGAATGGGTGTGCTCCCAAAGTGGGACACACCGCGTTTGCATGCAAAGCAAATAGCTCTTGTTGGTGGAAAAGATTATTTTATTCTTCCAAAGAACCTTAGGCTCTCTTATATAGAGAAAGCCCATGGGTAAATTACATAAGATGGAACAAAGAAAATAAAAATAGCATAAAAGATACATCGACTACATAATTATCTCTACACTCCGCCTCAAGATGGAGCATAGATATCAATCATGCTCAGCTTGGAAGTACACTTCTGGAATGGTCCTTTGAGCAATGGCTTGGTGAAGATGTCGACAGTCTGCTCCCCTGAACTAACATGTGAAGTAGAAATCAGGCCCTTATGGATCATATCTCTAGTGTAATGGCAATCTACTTCCATATGTTTAGTTCTTTCATGAAAGGCAGGGTTATTGACAATGAACAATGCGGCTTGATTATCACACTGTAGCTGCAAGTCTTCTAGTACAGCTCAAACCCCATCATCTCTGTACTTGCTTGTGCCATGGCCCTATATTCAAATTCAACACTCGATCTAACCACAACTGTTTGTTTCTTGCTTTTCCAAGAAACTAGAGAGTTGTCCACAAACACTACAAAGCCCGAAGTATACTTCCGATCCTCAGGGCATCCTGCATAATCAGCATTTGCACATGTCGAGATAGATAAACTTGTTTCCTTTCTAAGCAACAACCCTGTGCCTGGAGACAACTTTAGATACCTAAGTATCATATATATGGCATCCATATGTACCTGTCTCGACTGTTCCATGAACTGGCTCAACCGACTGACTGCAAAGGCAATACCAGGTCGAGTTATAGTGATGTAAAGAAGTTTACCCACCATTTCTATATACCTTCTCCTGACAACTTCCTCTGTATCATTATTATATAATTTCATATTAAGGTCATAGGAGTAGTTGAGGGTTTACACCCAACCATGCTCGTCTCAACACGCATATTTGTAATGTATTTCCTTTGAGTCATCACAAGACCTTGTGCATTCCTGACAAACTCCAACCCCAGAAAGTATCGTAGAGCACCAAGATCCTTCGTAATAAACTGACGGCCCAAAAATGCTTTTGCCATCTTTATCCCCTGAGTATCATCTCCTATAACCAAAATATCATCAACATGCATCATGATGACAACTGTACCTCTAGGAATCTTCTGAATGAACAACGAGTAATCCGCATTTGATCTTTTGAATACTTGTTGTTCAATTAGATGGGAAAGCTTCTGAAATCACGCCATTGGGCTTTGTTTAAGGTCATATATTGTGTTATGAAGTCTACACACCATATGATTCTCCCCCTCAGCAGCGAACCCCGGAGGCTGATGCGTGTAGACTTCTTCCTGCAGATCGCCATATAAGAATGCATTCTTAACATCAAGTTGAAACAAGGACCAATCGCGTACCACAACAACTGACAGAAGAATACGAAGAGTGGAATGACGGGCAACTGGAGAGAAGGTATCCATATAATCCACGCCATATGTCTGAGTAAAACCTCGCGCCACTAGCCTTGCCTTGTAATGATCAAGACTACCATTTGCATGATACTTGACATCGAATACCCATTTGCAGCTAACGATAGATGCTCCTAAGGGAGCAGGAACCAAGCTCTATGTACCCCGTGACAGTAGAGCAGCCATTTCCTCCTCCATAGCAGAACGTCATCAATCAATCTTCAAGGCATTCTGATAATTCCGTGGTATCTCCACGGAAGATAACCACTGCAAATCTCTGAAAGGCACCTGTGAGACGATGAAAGGAAACCTAGGAGGCAAGAGGATATGAAGCACAAGTGTTTCTGCTTCTGTATAGCAATAGGGACATCCAAATCATCAACCACAGTACTCGTCGGTTCACATTCCTCCTGCAATGACAAACCCTGCACATGCACACTATTCGACCCATCATTAGTAATAACATTTGGGCATACCTCAGGCGTGCTGGATGATTGACGTACGGCATGAGCAGGACCCGACCGACGTGTATAAAATTTTGGCAATGGCGAGATAGGTGGTTTTGGTGGTGGTGGTGGCAGTGGTGTTGTAGGCGTGACCACAGGGACTGGAATGGACGTTGGTGGACTCAAAATAGAAGGAGGAGGAAGATAGACCTCGTCATTAGATGTGGATGAGGCCAACTTGTTACCTGCAGGAGAGACATAACATACTGAAAGAATGTAACATCAGTACTGACAAAGTATTTCCTATTTATAGGATTATAGCAACATTATCCCTTCTGAGTCCGAGAGTAGCCTACAAAGATACATTTGACAGCCATAGGTGAGAGCTTGTCAAGACCAGGAGACAAATGATGAACAAAAGCAACAACGCCAAAAACACGAGTAAGTGAGAATAATTCCTTGTCTGGAAAAACAACAGAAAGGATAATTTTCTCACCAAGTACCGAGGATGGCATACGATTGACAAGATAACAAGCTGTCCTCAAGGATCCATTTACCACATCCAGTTGTTTAATCCCACATCTACCAGTTGTGAGATGTGGAACTCAGTGAGGGCTATATAAGAAGCCCCTCACCCTAAGTATCAGTTGAAAATGTGCAATGCAATATATGGCCTTTTAGGCCTTCTCATGTGGTTCCATCCCCTGCCTTAGGAAGTAGGGTTCTATGTAAAATCCTGCATTCTTCATTGTTCATTATTATTTTTTTCTCTCTGATACGCTTCCGCAGTCTCATTTTCTAACATTTTATACTTTACAATTTTTTTCAATCCATCTTCCATGTTTAACCAGCATTCATCCTTTTTTCATTCATTTTTTCAACCATGTTTTTTTCAGTTCGGGAACAATCCTAGAATGGTCCCCTTCTCTTGGAGTAGATGTGAATTGGTTGTTGCCTCGGAGGTGCGTCTCCTAGAGAATAGGCACTGCTAGGGGATCATACGACCACCGCCGATTCGAGTGCGTTGTGGCAATCGACGATAATTGTGTGTGCATCGCTGGAAGATGATGGATGGTCAATGCGTACATGGGAAGAGGACATCATGCTCCTCTTTCATCTGTCTTCTTCTTTGAGTTTGCGACTGGTGGACAATAGGGTTTCTGGAAACACTTGAATCCCCTTCTTGGGAAGCATCACATGGTAGAATGTCAACCCTGGATCAAGTCTTCTGGCAAATTGTCAAACAATCAAGTTTGCTACAACCTTGCACGCAATAACTCCAAGATGAACATAAAAGAAAACATCAAACAACTCCAGACTTGTAGCAACATGAATAATATAACTCTCCGACTAAATGAACAAAAGGATGGTAACCAAGTTAAAGAAAAATATTGAAATGATCGGGAATCTCGAAAAAATAATCCATCCATGGATCGACTTTATCTGATACCATGTAGAAATATGAAATATGGAAGCGAATCAAAGCAAGAACAAAACATAAAGAATACTTTGATTTTACGTGGAACCTTACTCAGTGAGGAGCGAGACAAAACCATAAGAGAACTGTCTCAAAGGGTTGATATTCTATTCGATTTCTCAACAGTTATAATGGGTGCATGGCTCTTAATATAGCCCCCCCAAGACACCAAACTTCCAACATCACACGATGTGGGACTAAACTTGAGAGCCATCAAATATGTTCTTTAATAGATTTCAATGTACTGACAATATGAGACACCCATTGGTCAATGCAGAGGACTCTTCCCACTAAAAGATTAATAACCAACGTGGACTATGACAACATAGCTCCATCTTGCTCAAAAAATAGAGTAGGGAGGAGATATTGATGAATATGTGATTCATCACTTTATAAACTGAAAATAGAGCTATGTTTCCAATTAATTAATTGCAATTAATCACTTATATTGCATTGTTAGCATTCACATGTGTAAATAATATCTATATTTTAGCATTCATAAGAAGCCAGAATTCTGTATAAATAATCACATGTATATTAACATAACTTCTCACATTTTTCACTATTTTAAAATACTCCAAATCTAATAAAATTAACTCCATTGTGTATATATTACTAACATAAATAAATAAAAAATATCAGAAAAATACTAACCTCTATATATGTCATAAAATCAAACCCTAATTTTGAGACAAAAAGGTGTGAAGTCAAATATCTCTCACCTAACGTCTCCTGTGAGCCTCTAAGTACTCTTAAATCAATGTACATTCAATTATCTATAAAACAAGATCAAATTCAAAAACAATCGGGGAATATATGTGAAACTTGGATTTTGGATCCTCATTTTGTTTTCTATAATTTGACTAATTATTTTATGTGCATAATTAACTCTTTCTTGTTTCATTTCTTACCCATTAATTTTTTTGAATTATGTTTTAATAAAATGTGAAAATCTAAATCTAAAATGAATTAAGAATCAATGAAAAAGAATGTGTTTGAGTCTATATATAGAATCTGTAAATAAGTCTCCACTATTTTATTTCCTTATTTTTTTAATTATGAAAAATACCAAAATAGATTAATATTTGAATTTTTTATATTTTTTAATTGATTGCGAATTTTCATTTTTTAAAAATTCATAAAAAATTGTCAAACTAAAAAATATGGTATTCTATGTAGACAGAATACCAAAAAAATATACATCGTACAGATGACATCTTTAGACTTTGATTTCTGCAGGAACGTTGTGACGAGCGAAGACCTCTACCTTCTCAGGCGAGATCCAAGGCCCCTCGGAGCCTTGTTGCAGCTCCACTCCAAGGAGCTGCAGATTCTCTCAAGCGCCATGTCGGCGTTGATCGAGGTGACGATCAGAAAAGCAGAACACTGCTCTCCAACCTCCAAGCGTAACATTAGGTAGAACCCCTCTTCCCTCTTATTCTTCTTTTGATTTCTTCTTCTATCTATATTTTTTGCTACCCTCCTCTCAAACTCCACCTTCTAACTGCTGAGGGGCACGTGGTTGACATTTATAAGGCGTGAAACCCCTCGCCAAGCCCGCCCTCTTCCCATGCCTACGGTTTAAGTTTTATGCAAGACCAAGCCTCATGTAACCGTCAGCCTTTGAAGCGACCGACGACACTTGTTGACCACTCAGTCAGAGGCCATTCTACATCTCCTAGTTGACCGAAGTGGTCAAAGCTTTTATACTCCCACTATTCGCATAGTGTATAGAGATGTTAACAGTGAGGTTTATTATTCATGAAAATATCTTACTTAACTCGTGCATTTCTAAGTCCCATCAAACCAACATGTTTGATGCATGTGCATGTTTTTCCCTTGGTTAGAGAATCTGCTAACATATCACACTTGTAAATAAATAGGATACCATAATTTCTTGTTTCACCACTATATTGTGTATATAATGATATTAGATTTTGTAGAAATATGAAATGCAGAAGCGAATCAAAGCAAGGACAAACAAGAAAGAATACTTTGGTTTTACATGGAACCTTTCTCGTGAGGAGCGAGATAAAATCACAAGAGAACCACCTCAAAGGGCTGGTATTCTATTCAATTTTCAACGATTATAATGGGTGTAGGACTCTTTATATAGCCCCACCAAGACACCAAACTCCCAAAATCACACGATGTGGGATTATTAAACTTAACAGCCACCAAAGACATTCTTCAACACTTCCCCTCAAGTCGGAGCATGCAAGGATCGGTTTGGAAAAACATAAGGAAAACACCCACTCACATACTGTAACATCCGGGAATTTGCGTAAACCCGAACTCGTCCGATTTTGGGTCTAATGAACCCAATAACATTGACGGTCAATACTAAACAACCTAAAACGACCAATTAGTAGTGAATCAAAAGTCGTTCGGACGAAATCGACCAAAAATCGGTCCCTCCGTAACGCGCGCCGTGAAAAGCCGCGACGCAAATTCGGAAACCGCGAAACGAACCGAGACCGTCATTAGATCCGATTCGACGATACAAGACCAACGGAATCGACCGTTCGTCAATCGGAGGTCGTTTGATATTTTTTAATTCGTAAAATTTAACCTTAAACAAAAATCGTATCCGGGAATTTCGGCTATTCAAAACTCGACCGAAAGTATATCAATATTATACTCAAATTGATCGTCATTCAGAGATGATCACATCGAGATCTTGTGCGTCGAAATCCGGCATTCGATGCGCGAATACGGATGACTTTTGTATCTTAGATAAATACAAATAATGGTTAAAAAAAATGATGATAATTTATATTTTTTTTTATTACTGACTGTGATCGACAGTGCATACACAGCGCAGCGGAAGCGTGGACGGATGTGCCATAAGCTATCACTAGTTACATAACTAAGCAGACCAAGTTCACATAAAAGGAATCAATATAAGACTAAGTTAGAAAAAAAGATGTTTAGAATTAAAGTTTTCAAGAACTAACTGGTTTATAAGTCTATAACGACTATTTTAAATGTGTAGGTCATTCAGTGGTTATAAGAAAAAGGTAAGGAGTTGTACAAAAAGAAAGGAATCTATTAGATGGATAGTTTAAGTTAATTCTGTCATCTTATACAACTTTATGATAAAGTTCTGTCACATTTGAAGACATATGCAATAACCTTGTTGTTTAAAATAAATCTCAAGGTCTCCTGACATCTTCATTTTCCAATCAAAATTCTTACTAAGAGGGAAGTAATCAGGGAATTGGAATCCATTTGAATTTTTTTGTTGGAGCGATCCATTTTCTATGTTGAATGCAACGAAGTATAAGAATTGATAAGGTAGTTTTACCTTTTGGAGATACTTTTGGCTTTACAATTCAGAGAATTAGTGATGAAAATCAATGATGACATATAATTTTTAATGCCGATCAGGACGACCTTATGCCTGACCGTGCGAGGGCGCGGTGACCCTCAGCTGGGCGGGAGAATAGGAAGCCCAGTTAGGGCAGTGGCCGCCAAGTGCGTGGGTCTAGGATCCCAGTCTTTTACACGGTTTTTACGCGAGCTCGCAGTGTTTTTACGCCTCGTTGGGATCCTGACTTTAGACCAGTTCCGCTGACCCTGTTTTTAGGATACCCAGGCGGGGGATCCTTGGTTTTCAGTTTTACGTACGAGCTCGTCCGCCCGTACTAGTCGGGCAGTTTTCTAGAGCGACTTTTCTAGGGAGTCTCTCTCACCCGTCTCAGTGGCGTAGTTGGGGAGTAGACCTATCCCTCTATTGGACCGCGCTTCCAATTAGAGGGCGAGACGGAAGAGCCATTTGCAGGCTTCTTCACCGCTTGAGTTACTTCGCCAAACAGACTTGGCGATTCTATATCTAGATCATCCATATCTACATCTACAACATCTGGAGCTATATCTGAAACATTGAAGTTGAGAATTTGAGAAGTTAAGATCAAAAGACCATTCTCTCTACCCAAGAATTTAAATAAATTAATAGATCTCTAATTTTTTTCACTCACCAACATGATCTCTAAAGAAAATGATATATGCATTCCCACTCATACACTCATGATTACGCAACTGCTATAGAAATATGTTACATATGGAAAATGCCGGGTTCTGGGGAAAGTCATTAGAAATGCATTACAAACAATTTGAAACTCCTTTTCACTTACGCAAGTAGATGTAGATTTTACTTATACCACCTTTCTACTTGCCTGCTTTTGTACATATTAAATGTCAAGTTATTTTTATAAATTTTAAGGAGGTACCAGCAATGGCTGACGCCTCTTCTTTCCTATTGTGTGTGTGGCAGGCAAACAGCCTGCAGTTCAGTAGCCGCTCAGTAGCTATATGTTTCCAGGAGACAGAGTATATACGAGACGGTATGAATTCCTTGTCTCAGTTTTTGTTCAAATAATGATGTAAATGATATTTCTTTTGTATCACACTTTGGGATATATGATGTAATGGAAGATCCTTGTATACGTTGTAAACTGATATGAATATTAATGAAAAGAATTTTGGTGCCATATTGTCTCTTTTATCTTGTGGTTGTGAATGTGAATGTCGAATGTCACTTGCAAATATATTCATTGCGAAAAATTTTCCCTGTATTTGTACGACTTGTGTGATTAAAAATGAATGATATATTGCGAATTGCGCGTAAACGGGTACCCGGATCCTGAGGGGTTCACAGTTTGGTATCAAAGCAGTGGTACCCCGATACGCACATTCGTAGTATTTCGATTCCGATCGCATTAAATTCTCGAATAGCGACAGTCTTCCGACTTGTCGTAAGTTCGAGAAGGGAAATATGACATTCATATTCAATAACCACAGATGTCACCAAGTTCATTAATTTTCATATTATATCCCAAGAAGAGAAAAGCATTTATGATAAATATCTGTCTAGGGCATCTTTATGACTAATTATGGTTCTCATGCAGAGCCATGGCATCTCGACCAGGTCAGGATACTTCTGATCAGCTGGCACGCATACTGAGCGCACTTACTGATCTTCAGCAGCAGCAGGCTGCTATGAGAGGCCAGCAGGAGCAGATATTGGCCCAGCAGACCGAGATTGCTGACAGGCAGACAGACATAGAGATGAGATTTGAGGACCTGTCAGATTTCACGTACCATCCATCCCACGATGGAATACGACAGGACCAGCACCAGTCAGTTGAGGTGGAGCAGCCTCACCCTGATGATGCACTAGAGGACATACCAGAGCATGGAGCTCAGGAGGATGCAGATTTGGACAGGGAGCAGGACCCTGTTGACTTTGCTGGCGAGGATGCACACGAGTATTCAGCCATTCACAGGCACCAGTCGGTTTTCACTTCTTATCAGCGGGCCAACATACCCCTGTTCGAGGGCACAGGTTCACCAGATGATGCTGAGCAGTGGCTGAAGAGAGTGATGAAGGTGCTCAGGGCAATTCATGCGCCACGAGACACGTGGCTATCTTTCGTAGAGTATTCACTGACAGACTTCGCCGAGCGATGGTGGGAGGCCGTAGTGTCCGAGTTAGGCCGAGAGCCTACTTGGAACGATTTCGAGACGAAGTTCGGAGGCCACTTCTTTTCTGCGAAGTGGAAGGAGTCCCAGCGCCGACTTTTTGCCGAGCTTCGTCAGGGACAGATGACCGCCAGAGATTATTTCATCCGATACACAGAGCTGTCACGACATACACGAGCAGCTGGTGCATTTCCAGAGGAGAATCTGGAGAAGTTCATTGGCGGCATGCGAGAGGAGGTGCAGGAGAAGCTGGCAGGATTACACATCACTTCTATCTCCGAGGCTAC
Organism: Ottelia alismoides; assembly: GCA_037367405.1. NCBI lineage: Eukaryota > Viridiplantae > Streptophyta > Magnoliopsida > Alismatales > Hydrocharitaceae > Ottelia > Ottelia alismoides. Next base: position 278,873 of record JAZKJV010000898.1, read on the forward strand.
CGATGCTGCGGAGAAGTTTGAGGACATCAGGGGGAGACGCTTCGGGAGCTCGTCTGGAGCCGCGCCTAGACCGCAACAATCTTTTGGACCGATACGTCGACCGTTTCAGCAGCAGAGGTCAGACAGACGGTTTCGACCTACAGGTTCGACATTCTCTGGCAGTGCTCGCTCTTCTCCATCGACTACTCTAGGAGGAGCACTCACCGGACGTGGCACAGAGTCCGCTCGACCATCTGGGTCGCAGCGAGTAGACCGACCACCAGCCGGACCAGCTCGGAGCACAGGCACAGCTACTCCACCTACCAGGCCAGTCAGATGCTATCGATGTCACGAGTGGGGACATTACCGAGCACAGTGCCCACAGGCTTCTGGCGAGCCCCAACCACAACCACAGCCTTCACAGTCACAGCCTCAGACACAGCGTTCAGGGAGTTTCCGTGGTAGGAACTCCAATTTTAGGCGACAGCAGCAGAGACAGACGCAGAGCGTAGCGGGATCTAGTGCCGCATCAGCCAAGCAGGGACAGTTACATGCCGTTACTGAGGAGCAGGCACGTTCAGCGGCAACTGTGGTGAAAGGTATGGTCTCAGTCTTGGGCCGACCTTTCCATGTTTTATTCGATTTCGGCGCGACACACTCTTTCCTTGCTTCGAGGTTTCTTGTTTCTTTAGATAGAGTTCCAGAGACGCTATCGTCTCCATATCACATCCGAGGGCCAGGTGGCCAGTTATTTGTCATATCTCTGATAGTCAGGCACTTGCCCGTACTGATTGGCGGTCATGAGATGATTGCAGATTGTCTACTTCTGCAGCTTGATGAGTTCGAATTGATTTTGGGCATGGATTGGCTATCTACTCATCATGCACTAGTTGATTGCTTTAGGAAGACCGTTGTCTTCAGGATACCCGATCTACCCGAGTTCACTTTTGAGGGTACTTTGCATGACTCCACCATGGAGTATATTTCAGTGTTGCAGGCCCAACGACTTGTTGATCAGGGTTGTGATTCATACATTGCATTTGTTCGGGAAGTATCTGATCAGGAGCCGATGATACAGGACATCCGAGTAGTATCAGAATATCCAGATGTCTTTCCTGATGAGCTACCAGGGCTACCTCCTGAGAGAGAGCTCGAGTTCGAGATCACCTTGCTACCAGATACGCAGCCGATCTCTATGGCACCCTATCGCATGGCACCAGCCGAGTTGAGGGAGCTGAAGGTACAGTTGCAGGAGTTGCTTGACTTGGGATTCGTGAGGCCGAGCACTTTACCTTGGGGTGCTCCGGTTCTATTTGTCAAGAAGAAGGATGGATCCATGAGACTGTGCATCGATTACAGGCAGCTGAACAAGAGAACGGTGAAAAATCGTTATCCTTTGCCGCGCATCGATGATTTGTTTGACCAGCTCCAGGGATCTTCGGTTTTCTCGAAGATCGATCTTCGCTCAGGCTACCATCAGCTGAGGATTCGCGAGTCGGATATTCCGAAGACAGCCTTCAGGACTCGCTATGGACACTACGAGTTTGTGGTGATGCCGTTTGGGCTCACCAATGCACCTGCGGCTTTCATGGATATGATGAACCGTATCTTCCGTCCATATTTGGACAAGTTTGTAGTGGTGTTCATCGATGATGTGCTCATCTATTCACGGAATGAATGGGATCATGCGAATGATCTACGGACTGTCCTGGATATATTGCGAATTGCGCGTAAACGGGTACTCGGATCCTGAGGGGTTCACACATACAAACTACATCAATCCGATCACAATACAGACAATATCAACTCGACGCATACATTGTTGGTTGTGGTTGACGACATTACTTCTCATGCCATGCTTGTAAGGAGGAACTAGAGGCGGGAGTGTGAACTGATCTGAACAGAAATGAGTCTCCATCAGGAGAACTTCGACATGCAACATGTCCTCTTCATTGAAGAGTGCTCCATCTCCCTGAAGGGTCGAATAACAAATGAATGCCATGGGAATATCTATGCATATTGGAGTTCACAGTCACTAGAACTTACCATGGGAATATCTATGTGTATTGGAGTTCATGATAACTGAACCTGTAGTGAAAATATCCATACACACTGGAGTTCACGGTCGCATGCCGTTGGAATATCCATACACAAGGAGTTCATGGTCAATGTAGAATGGAGCAAAACATTGAGTCTCCCACTAGGAGAACTCTGAAATACTAGGTTACTCTAACTTAGAATGCATCAAACATTGGTAGGATTTTGAAACCACTATACAAAACTCCCCCTTTCTCACACACTTGTCGGAAATCAAGTTAGGAGAACAAATGAATTGGGGACAACAAAAAGAAATTCCTACTTTTCTTTCTCTCTTTTTCAATCTCACCCCCTTTTTTCACATCTTTTGCCTTTTTTTCACTTCACGGTTTTTTTTCAAATCCATCTTTCTTTTTTTTACCAACATTCCTCCTTTTTCACTCATTTTTTTCAGCCATGTTTTTTTCAGTTTTGGAACAATCTTCTCTTTTTTTAACAACACAACAGTAATGGCCCAATTTGGCCAAACGTGAGCATCACCTGCTCTTCAGGCCATTCAATTCTTTTTTTACTATTCTCCTATCACTTTTTTATTTGCAATCAACCCTTTTTTGGTTGGTTGTCAACCCTCCCTTCTTGGCATATCAGCCCCCTTGGACCTCGCCCTTTTTTCCCTTTCGTTCCCTTTTATGAAAGGGTTCCAGCAACAACCCAATGGCCATAAAATTAAAATCAGAAATGGGCCGAAAGCTTATTACTTGAGCAAATAACAGACAACACAACAGACATATACGGACTATAGAGGGCTGAAATAATGGAACCCATTTAGTGCTTGCAGTTTCTTCTCTATGCAATTTCCTAGGGTCCCAACGGAACGAAATGTCGCAGCACCATATTCTCAACGTACCTGCCTCGAGGATTTCATTGTCACTGCCTAATCATCTCCCTCGACAGCTAAGAGGGGTGAATCGATGTTGCTGCCTAGAGGATATGGGTCTGGTTCTTACGTACGGGAATCGGGGATGCCCCAGAAAGGTTGATGTCGTGCTGCACTACCGTCGATTCATGATGTATGGCTCGATGGAGGCAATTGATGTGAGTTGGATGCTGCCTGGGAGAAGCGTCTCCTGAAGAATAGGCACTGCTAGGGGATCATACGAGCACCGCCGATTCGGTTGGGTTGTCGCAATCGGCGATAACTGTGTGCACATAGCTGGAGGCTGATGGATGGTCAGTGCGTGTATGGGAAGAGGGCATCATGCTCCTCTTCCATTTATGTCTTATTCTTCTTTGAGTTTGCGATTGGCGGATAATAGGGTTTCTCGAAACTCTTGAATCTCCTTGGGAAGCATCACATGGTAGAATGTCAACCCTGGATCAAGCCTTCCAGCAATTTTTCAAACAACCATGTTTGCAACAACCTTGCCCACAATAACTCCAAGAACATGAACATAAAAGAAAACATCGAACATCTCCAGACTTGTAGCAATATGAATAATATAACTCTATGACTAAATGAACAAAAGGATGGTAACCAAGTTAAAGAAAATAATGAAACGATCGGGAATCTCGAAAAATGATCAATCCATGGATCGACTTTCTCTGATACCATGTAGAAATATGAAATATGGAAGCGAATCAAAGCAAGAACAAAACATAAAGAACACTTTGATTTTACGTGGAACCTTACTCCGCGAGGAGCGAGACAAAACCATAAGAGAACTGCCTCAAAGGGTTGATATTCTATTCAATTTCTCAATGGTTATAATGGGTGCATGGCTCTTTATACAGCCCCTCCAGGACACCAAACTTCCAACATCACACGATGTGGGACTAAACTTGAGAGCCACCAAAGATGTTCTTTAATAGATTTCAATGTACTGACAATATGAGACACCCATTGGTCAATGCAGAGGACTCTCCCCAGTAAAAGATTAATAACCAACGTGGTCAATGACAGCATAGCTCCATCTTGCTCAAAAATAGAGTTGGGAGGAGATATTGATGAATATGTGATTCATCACTTAATAAGCTGAAAATAGAGCTATGTTTCCAATTAATTAATTGCATTTAATCACTTATATTGCATTGTTAGCATTCACATGTGTAAATAATATCCATATTTCAGCATTCATAAGAAGCCAGAATTCTGTATAAATAATCACATGTATTATAACATAACTTCACACATTTTTCACTATTTTAAAATACTCCAAATCTAATAAAATTAATTCCATTGTGTATATATTACTAACATAAATAAAAAAATATCAGAAAAATACTAACCTCTATATATGTCATAAAATCAAACCCTAGTTTTGAGACAAAAAGGTGCGATGTCAAATATCTCTCACCTAAAGTCTCCTGTGAGCCTCTAATCACTTTTAAATCAATGTACATTCAATTATCTATAAAACAAGATCAAATTCAAAAACAATCGGGGTACATATGTGAAACTTGGATTTTGGATCCTCTTTTTGTTTTCTATAATTTGACTCATTATTTTATGTGCATAATTAACTATTTCTTGTTCCATTTCTTACCCATTAATTTTTTTGAATTATGTTTTAATAAAGTATATAAAAATCTAAATCTAAAATGAATTAAAAATCAATGAAAAAGAATGCGTTTGAATCTATATATAGAGTCTGTAAAAAAGTCTCCACTATTTTATTTCCTTATTTTTTAATTATGAAAATACCAAAAATAGATAATTATTTGACTTTTTTTGTCTTTTGTTTGATTTTATTTTGATTTTTTCTTTTTTTAAAATTCATAAAAAAAATTGTCAAACTAAAAAATATGGTATTCTATGTAGATAGAATACCAAAAAAATACACATCGTACAGATGACATCTTTTGACTTTGATTTCTGCAGGAACGCTAGGACGAGCGAAGACCTCTACCTTCTCAAGCGAGATCCAAGGCCCCTCGGAGCCTTGTTGCAGCTCCACTCCAAGGAGATGCAGAGTCTCGCAAGCGCCATGTCGACGTTGATCGAGGCAACGATCAGAAAAGCAGATCACTGCTCTCCAACCTCCAAGCGTAACATTAGGTAGAACCCCTCTTCCCTTTTATTCTTCTTTTGAATTCTTCTTGTATCTCTATTTTTTGCTACCCTCCTCTCAAACTCCACCTTCAAACTGCTGAAGGGCACGTGGTTGACATTTATAAGGCGTGAAACCCCTTGCCAAGCCCGCCCTCTTCCCCATGCCTACGGTTTAAGTTTTATGCAAGACCAAGCCTCATGTAACCGTCAACCTTTGAAACGACCGACGACACTTCTTGACCACTCAGTCAGAGGCCGTTCTACATCTCCCAGTTGACCGAAGTGGTCAAAGCTTTTATACTCCCACTATTCGCATAGTGTATAGAGATGTCAACAGCGAGGTTTATTATTCATGAAAATATCTTTCTTAACTCGTGCATTTCTAAGTCCCATCAAACCAACATGTTTGATGCATGTGCATGTTTTTCCCTTGGTTAGAGAATCTGCATATCACACTTGTAAATAAATAGGATACAGTAATTTCTTGTTTCACCACTATATTGTGTATATAATGATATTAGATTTTGTAGAAATATGAAATGCAAAAGCGAATCTGTTAACGCATATAGTAGTGTATGTATCCCTTTGTTATTTTTATTTTCAGTTGTATGCTTTGTGTAATTTACCCATAGGCTACTCTCCTATATAAGAGAGCCTAGGGCTTATGGAATAAACAACTCGTTCATTTTTCCCAACATGGTATCAAAGCGACAGTCCTAGACCGGAGTTCTCGAAACAGGGGTCGCGGATTTCATCACCAGGGCCGTGGACGTGGACCTCGTAGAAGAGGTGGCCGTACTAGGCCAACATGTACCTACTGTCACCGCGTTGGACACAATGAAGATACATGCTACTCGAAGCATGGATTTCCTGCATCCGCACGAGTTGCTGAGCAGATAGAGCCTCCATCTGCTGCTACTTTGGATCAGCGGTTCGACGATCTAGTTGCCCGTCTGAGGGGCATTATTCCACCATCTGGTCCAGCACCGACTACTGAGAGTCAATCTGATGCCGCTGCTTCTGCCTCTGCGTCTACCAGTGCTTCAGGTAGCATACTTGCATTCACCAGTAGTAGATCAGATACATTACCATGGATTATGGACTCGGGCGCTACACATCACCTATGTGGCGACCAGAGTTTACTTACAGGATACACTCAGATTCCTCCAGGCCGAACAGTAGTAATTGCCAATGGTACGCATTCCCCCATCACTGGTCAGGGGGAGATTAGATTGACATCTTCTATGCAGCTCAAGAATGTGCTACATGCACCTGATTTTTCAATGAATTTGTTGTCAATTAGTCAGATTACGAAGGATCTACATTGTCGGGCAATTTTTGATCCATCTTCTTTGATTTTTCAGGACAACCATACGGGCAACGTGAGTGGTCGTGGCTATGAGCAAGGAGGCCTCTACCGCCTGAATCAAACCCCATTTGCTGGAACCTCATCCCTTCCCACTGGACAAGTATCTACTTTATTGTGGCATCTGCGCTTTGGACATTTACCGCTTCAGAAGTTGCGTCACGTGTTACCTTATGGTCTTCCTCACACACCTATTCAATGTGAGGCGTGTCAGTTGGGAAAGCATCACAGGTCGTCCTTTCCCAGTCGTCCAGGTCGGAGTAGTACCTCCAAGTTCGAGTTATTTCATATTGATGTCTGGGGTCTGATTCGTGTACCTGATCATCAGGGACACAGATTTTATATAGTACTTGTGGATGATTTTTCTCGAGTGTCATGGGTATTTTTAATGAAAAATAAATCTGAAGCAGGAAATATCATTATCCATTTTTTGAATGAAATATAAAATGTTTTCTTCACATCTGTGAAGTTTGTGAGAAGTGATAATGCTTTAGAATTGTGCACCAATGTTCTTGCCAATTATTACTCCTCAAAAGGGATTGTTCACCAAACATCGTGTGCTCATACATCTCAACAAAACGGAATTGCTGAAAGGAAACACCGTCACCTTCTTGATGTCACAAGATCACTTCTTATACAGAGTCATGTTCCCTATTCTTACTGGGGTGATGCAGTTCTCACTGCATGTTACCTAATCAATCGTATGCCTTCTTCTGTCATGAATGAACAGATTCCGTTTTCCCTCATCCGTCCTGGGAAGGATCTGTTCACTCTTACTCCTCGTGTGTTTGGTTCGGTTGCCTTTGTCCATCAGTTGTCGCTTGGTACTGACAAGCTCTCTCCTAGGGCTGTCAAGTGTGTTTTCGTTGGGTACTCCAGAACTCAAAAGGGGTACAAGTGTTTTGATCCTCTGCGTCGGCGGTATATGGTCAATGCAGATGTTACATTTTTTGAATCTGTTATGTATTTTTCAGCCTCGGGAGAGACCAGCAGCTACCACCTCCATCTACTGATGCCATATACATGACACCACCACCTCAAATGTCGTCATCAACACCACCAACAACACCACCACCACTGTCGCCACCACATATACCTGTCTCACCGCTATCGTTCCATTATACCCGCAGGCCTCCTCCCGCTCATGGTCATGACTCGTCTCGTAGCTCGCCTATGGTATGTAATGAAAATATTTCTATTGATGGATCTGACGACATTTCTGAGCAGGATATGTTGCAGGGGCCAGATGAGGCTACAGCAGATTTAGATATTCCCATTGCTTTACGAAAATCGAAGAGGAGCTGTGTTACATATCCATTGTCAGCATCTGTGTCTTTTGAGAGATTATCTGGAGATTTCAGGACATTTGTGGTGGCACTGTCAGCTGTAGATATTCCACGGAATTATCAAGATGCTCTGCAGGATAGTAGATGGCGGCTAGCAATGGAGGAAGAAATGGCGGCACTTCAGTCCAGAGGAACTTGGAGTCTGGTTCCTATACCTCCAGATGTGAACCCGGTGAGCTGTAAGTAGGTGTTTACAGTGAAGCACAATGCAGACGGCTCTATTGATAGGTACAAGGCACGTCTTGTTGCACGTGGCTTTACACAGACATACAGGGTGGATTACCTTGACACATTCTCGCATGTAGCCCGTCATTCCACTCTCCGGATCTTGTTGTCAGTTGCAGTTGCTAGAGACTGGCCGCTCTATCAGCTGGATGTGAAGAATGCATTCTTATATGGCGATTTGCAGGAGGAAGTCTATATGCAACAACCACCCGGTTTTGCTGTTGAGGGGGAGTGTTCCAAGGTATGCAGATTACATAAGGCTATCTATGGCCTTAAGCAGAGCCCCAAAGCATGGTTTCAGAAGCTCTCAGACCTCTTTGAGAAACAAGGATACAAACGCTCCAATGCTGATCATTCCTTGTTTGTACAGAAGACTGCTAGAGGTATTATTGTAATCATAGTTTATGTAGATGACATCTTGATTACAGGAGATGATGAGCAGGGCATAAAGCAGGCGAAAGAAAAACTGGGAACCGAATTTGTCACCAAGGACCTTGGAGTCCTTAGATATTTTCTGGGGCTGGAATTTGCTAGAAATCTGTATGGATTAGTAATGTCGCAGAGGAAATATGTTACAGATTTGTTGAGTGAAACATGTATGCTTGGGTGTCGGCCTACTACGACACCAATGGACCCTAGCATGAAGCTCTATGATGATGACACAGAGGAGGTGGATAGGAGAAGATACAGAGAACTGGTAGGCAAACTATTGTATGTCACGATCACTAGACCTGATATATCATTTGCAGTGAGTCGTGTGAGCCAGTTCATGGAGCAACCACATCAGGTCCATATGGATGCAATACACATGATTCTTAGATATCTCAAATCATCTCCAGGTGCAGGTTTGCTATTTAAGAAGGGAAAGGAGATTTCTATCTCAGCATGTGCGGATGCAGACTATGCAGGATGTCCCAAGGACAGGAAGTCCACCTCAGGATTTGCAGTCTATGTTGGAGATGCTCTAGTCTCATGGAGGAGCAAGAAACAGACAGTGGTAGCTAGATCCAGTGTTGAATCCGAATATAGGGCTATGGCCCAGGCTAGCACAGAGATGATGTGGGTGAAAGCTCTTCTTACAGATCTATGTCTTGATATACCGCTTTCTATGAACTTGGAATGTGATAATCAGGCAGCCTTGTTCATTGCAAATAACCCAGCATTCCATGAGAGGACCAAGCATATTGAGGTTGACTGTCACTACATACGTGACATGATTCAGAAGGGGTTCATTGCTACATCTCATGTTACCTCAGAGAATCAAACTGCTGATATATTTACCAAGGCATTACTACGAGGCCCATTCCAGAAGTGTGCGTCCAAGCTGAGCATGATTGATATCTATGCTCCATCTTGAGGGGGAGTGTTAACGCATATAGTAGTGTCTGTATCCCTTCGTTATTTTTATTTTCAGTTGTATGCTTTATGTAATTTACCCATAGTCTACTCTCCTATATAAGAGAGCCTAGGGCTTATGGAATAAACTACTCGTTCATTTTTCCCAACAGAATCAAAGCAAGGACAAACAATAAAGAATACTTTGGTTTTACATGGAACCTTTCTCGTGAGCGAGATAAAATCACAAGAGAACCGCCTCAAAGGGCTGGTATTCTATTCAATTTTCAACGATTATAATGGGTGTAGGACTCTTTATATAGCCCCACCAAGACACTAAACTTTCAAAATCACACGATGTGGGATTATTAAACTTAAGAGCCACCAAATACATTCTTCAACACTTCCCCTCAAGTCGGAGCATGCAAGGAACGGTTTGGAAAAACATAAGGAAAACACCCACTCACATACAAACTACATCAATCCGATCACAATACAGACAATATCAACTCGACGCATACATTGTTGGTTGTGGTTGAGGACATTACTTCTCATGTCATGCTTGTGAGGAGGAACTAGAGGCGGGAGTGTGAACTGATCAGAACAGAAATGAGTCTCCATCAGGAGAACTCCGACATGCAACATGTCCTCTTCATTGAAGAGCGCTCCATCTCCTTGAAGGGTCTAATAACAAATGAATGCCATGGGAATATCTATGCATATTGGAGTTCACAGTCATTAGAACTTACCATGGGAATATCTATGTGTATTGGAGTTCATGATAACTGAACCTGTAGTGAAAATATTCATACACACTGGAGTTCACGGTCGCATGCCGTTGGAATATCCATACACAAGGAGTTCATGGTCAATGTAGAATGGAGCAAAACAATGAGTCTCCCACTAGGAGAACTCTGAAATACTAGGTTACTCTAACTTAGAATACATCAAACATTGGTAGGATTTTGAAACCACTATCCAAAACTCCCCCTTTCTCACATACTTGTCGGAAATCAAGTTGGGAGAACAAATGAATAGGGGACAACAAAAAGAAATTCCTACTTTTCTTTCTCTCTCTTTTTCAATCTGACACCCTTTTTTTCACATCTTTTGCCTTTTTTTCACTTCACGGTTTTTTTCAAATCCATCTTTCATTTTTTTACCAACATTCCTCCTTTTTTCACTCATTTTTTCAGCCATGTTTTTTTCAGTTTTGGAACAATCTTCTCTTTTTTTTACAACAGTAATGGCCCAATTTGGCCAAACGTGAGCATCACCTGCTCTTCAGGCCATTCAATTCTTTTTTTTACTATTCTCCTTTCATTTTTTTAGCAATCATCCCCTTTTTGGTTGGTTGTCAAACCTCCCTTCTTGGCATATCAGCCCCCTTGGACCTCGCCCTTTTTTCCCTTTCGTTCCCTTTTATGAAAGGGTTCCAGCAACAACCCAATGGCCATAAAATTAAAATCAGAAATGGGCCGAAAGCTAATTACTTGAGCAAATAACAGACAACACAACAGACATATACGGACTATAGAGGGCTGAAATAATGGAACCCATCTAGTGCTTGCAGTTTCTTCTCTATGCAATTTCCTAGGGTTCCAACGGAACCAAAAGTCGCAGCACCATATTCTCATCTTACCTGCCTGGAGGATTTCATTGTCACTGCCTAATCATCTCCCTCGAAAGCTAAGAGGGGTGAATCGATGTTGCTGCCTAGAGGATATGGGTCTGGTTCTTACGTACGGGGATCGGGGATGCCCCAGAAAGGTTGATGTCGTGCTGCACTACCGTCGATTCATGATGTATGGCTCGATGGAGGCAATAGATGTGACTTGGATGCCGCCTGGGAGGTGCGTCTCCTGAAGAATAGGCATTGCTAGGGGATCATACGAGCACCGCCGATTCGGTTGCGTTGTGGCAATCGGCGATAACTGTGTGCACATAGCTGGAGGCTGATGGATGGTTAGTGCGTGCATGGGAAGAGGGCATCATGCTCCTCTTCCGTTTTTGTCTTCTTCTTCTTTGAGTTTGCGACTGGCGGATAATAGGGTTTCTGGAAACACTTGAATCTCCTTGGGAAGCATCACATGGTAGAATGTCAACCCTGGATCAAGTCTTCCAGCAATTTTTCAAACAACCATGTTTGCTACAACCTTGCCCACAATAACTCCAAGAACATGAACATAAAAGAAAACATCGAACATCTCCAGACTTGTAGCAATATGAATAATATAACTCTCCGACTAAATGAACAAAAGGACGGTAACCAAGTTAAAGAAAATAATGAAACGGTCGGGAATCTCGAAAAATGATCAATCCATGGATCGACTTTCTCTGATACCATGTAGAAATATGAAATATGGAAGTGAATCAAAGCAAAAATAAAATATAAAGAACACTTTGATTTTAGGTGGAACCTTACTCCGTGAGGAGATAGACGAAACCATACGAGAACCGCATCAAATGGCGGATATTCTATTCAATTTCTTAACGGTTATAACAGGTGTAGGGCTCTTTATATAGCCCCACCAAGACACCAAACTCCAAACATCACACGATGTAAGCCTAAACTTGAGAACCACCAAAGACATTCTTCAATAGATGTCAATGTAGTGACAATGTGAGACACCCCTTGGTCAATGCAGAGGACTCTCCATGTGATCTTATCCCGGCCTTGTTCAAAATAAAGAATAGTTCGGAGGACATAATGATGAATCTATGATTCATCACTTTAAAAGCTGAAAATAGAGTTTTGTTCCCAATTAATTGTATTTAACCATTTATAGAGCATTATTAGCATTCATGCATGTGTAAATAATATCCATATTTTAGCATACATAAGTAGCCAGAAATTCAGTATAAATAATCAAGATGTATATTAACACTTCTCACATTTTCACTATTTTATACAGGAACTCTAAATCCAATAAAAACAACTCCATTGTGTATATATTACTAACATAAAAAATAAAAAATACCAGAAAAATACTAACCAGTATATATGTCAAATAAAACCAACCCCTAGTTTTGAGACAAAAAGTCACAAAGTCAAATATCTCTCACATAAAGTCTCCTATGAACCTCTAATCACTTTTGAATTAATGTACATTCAATTATCTACAGAGCAAGATCAAATTCAAAAGAATTAGGGTTCATATGAGAAACTTGGGGTTTGGACCCTCTTTGTACGATGCATATATGGATTTATTTTGACTCGTTATTTTATGTACACAATTAACACTTTTTTATTTCGTTTCTTTCCCATTTATTTTCTTTGATTTATATTTTAATAAAGTGTGCAAAAAATTCAAATCTAAAATGAATTAAAAATCAAAGAAAAAGAATGGGTTTGAATATATATATAAAGTCTGTAAATAAATCTCCCCTATTTTATTTATTTATTTTCTTAATTACTAAAAATACAAAAAATAGATTAATAGTAAATATTTCTTTAATGTTTTCTTTTATATTTCTTTTATTTTGGATTTTTCCTTAAAAAACATAAAAAATTGTAAAACATAAAAAATCTGGTATTTTATATACATATAATACCATCAAAATACACTTTCTACATGCAACATCTTTTGACTTTGGTTACTTCAAGAAAGTTGTAGATCTCATCGAGATGAACAACTTTCATAAAGAACACTTTTTGATTTGACATTGTTTTATATTTTATTTTGAATTTCCTTTATTTTTTTAATTTTTGTGGGGGTGACAAGTGCTAGCTCCTGGAGCCGCCATGCATCCCCTACTTAAGTCATTTAGCTACTTTCATTTGTGGTTGTTGGATGAAGTACCCCTTCATCTAACGGTCGATGTCATTTCTTTCTTTATTTTTATTTTTATCCTTTATTTTTATTATTTTATTTTCTTTTTCATTTTTATTTATTCATTCGCCACATGTCTCCATCTCGACTGATCCAACCAAGACTGAGAACCGGTCGTCTTCCCTGATTTTCTTGAACAAGTGCAACAAATCTCCGCTCCTCTGCACGCCTTCACGACTGAGTCCCTCCAACCTCTCGCTCCTCCACAACCAGGATCCCATCTCCCCCTCTTCTCTCACGTCTCCACTTCTCCTGAAATCTCGCCAACTCTAACCGATACCGTAGAGAAACATCCTCGCCGCCACCTTCGTCAAGGACCCGCAATTTTTCCAGAGAGGAGGGAGAGAGTTCGTCACACACTCAGGTGATAGCAGTAGGCGTTGCAGCTCAAGCAAAGACATCTACCTTCTCAGGCTAGATCCAAGGCCCCTTGGGACCTTGGTGCAACTCCACTCCAAGGAGCTGTTAAGCCTCTCACGCCTGACATCGCGTCGGATGGAGAAGCAAATCGTTGCTCTCCAACCGCCAGGTATAACATCAAGTATAACCCATCTTCCCTCATTTTCTTCTGTCGATTTCTTCTTCTATCTCTGTTCTCTGCTACTCTCCTCTCAAACACCACCTTTTAATCTTTGATCTGAACCTCAAATCGCACCCAAATCAACTCCATCCATGCCGAATATCACACATCCAACAACTCTTCTTCTACCTCTCATATCTCTCCATCACCTTTGGTCCTTAATCCCCCACCTCAAGCTCTACGGGACCTCCACTCATCAACCTCTGTACACCCAAAACTCTAATCACCTGCATGCCATGTTGGGCCCTCATCTTCATCGTAGAGCAGGACCCCGCCTCCCACCACTGGTTGCACCGATCCACCATCGACCACAGAGCTTTGGCCACTTCAACTCCCAGCATCTTGCATGTCATTTCCGAGCAGTGTTGCTCAAGAACCATATATCCATCTACAGGTTGGGAAGGGCCTCCATTATCATCGATAAAAAAACCCAAGCTCCAAGGTGTTCCCTGAGCTCTACTTACGTCATCAGCATCTCCAAATCTTCACCTTCAGTCGCCATCGTAGCTCTCTTCTCGACCAACAACACACCTTCGAGAATCACATGAGATCTTGGCCTTCAGAATCCAGCAACATCTCTGCAGAGCCTCCGGCAACCGAGCTCCGTCGCATTAGAACCTCGTGTGTTCCCACCTTTGTCACCAGCAGTCACAACCACCTCCAGTCTTGTGTCGACGGAGGTGGAGTCAAGAGCAAGAACCCCTCTCCATCTCCACTATCCGTGAGCAAACCATGCACCTCCTCGTTGACCGCAGCAACCTCTTTGTCATCCCTACATCTTGCAAATCGACGCCTCCGATGGGGATAGTGGATACCCTCTGATATTGATCGAAAGGTCTTCATCTTCCACCGAGTTGGTGTCCATACCACGAGCCTCGGATCCACAGCAGCTTTCAGAGGCGTCCCTCGTCAGCTACGTGGAGGTCTGCGCTCGAAGCTAAACATGTACACGAACCTCGACCCGAACATTAGAGGGCACGCACATCGCACGCAAGGTGCATATAGTTTGTGGCTCCACCCTCGCACTTTTGGAGAATCGCCCTCACATCCCCGCCGTCAGGACGAACATGCGCGACACGTGCCCGCACGAAATAATTGCGATGAACCCCTTCGGGTACTGGTAATTCCATTTTAGCCATTTTATGTGTATTTAATTCAGATATTTTATTTATTGTAATTGCATATATACCCTCGTATTTGGACTTTATTTCAGAAAAATGATATCTTTTAGTTATTATAAACATTGTATGTTGAATGTCATATTAAATTATTCATTGCTCTAAAAATTAACCAAAATTCTTAGCTTATAGAACTAAATGCACTCTGTCATGCCTCCCAAAATTATCTCATTCCCACAAATATTTTGCTTTGAATAAATAAATTCGTGATTTTGGTAACTTAATTTTAATTGATCAACCACATAGTATTTTTAGAAAATTTAAATAACCACATAGTATTTTAAGAAAATTTAAATTACCCTGGATTCATCTCATGTAGACCTATCTAGGGTAATTTGATTATGAGAAATATACTAGTTTGGTATTTATTAAAATTAATCAACTCTAGATCACTCTGTTGGCATTCATAAATTCATTAAAAAACCATTTTGTATCAAAAAAATACCAAAAATTCACAGTGATGAAAAGATGCATGCATTAACTATGGCTGAGTTTTAGGATTTTTGAACATCATCTGATTGAAGATTTAC
Source organism: Ottelia alismoides (assembly GCA_037367405.1). Lineage (NCBI taxonomy): Eukaryota > Viridiplantae > Streptophyta > Magnoliopsida > Alismatales > Hydrocharitaceae > Ottelia > Ottelia alismoides. The sequence goes on from JAZKJV010000898.1 coordinate 294,331, forward strand.
ATTTTAGTCCCTAAAATTAACTGAAATTGCATTTCAAATTTTAACTACATAAAAACTCCAAAAAATGCTTCTCTGAAAACCTAATATCTAAGTGATCTAATAACTGACCTAATGATAAAGTGGCATCCTTGTGTTCGACCTTGGGCTTGACCAAGTAAACTGTAAACATATATTAGTTTCCTATGTATTTCTCTGTTACTTTTCTTTGCTGTCGTATGCTTTATGTAATTTACCCATAGGCTACTCTCCTATATAAGAGAGCCTAGGGCTGATGGAATAAACACTTCTACTATTTTTCCCAACATGGTATCAGAGCGACGGTCCTAGACCGGAGTTCTTGAAACCCTAATCCTATCCCTACCCCCACCCGCGTGCCTCTCTCTCCGCCGCCGACGCCTACCCGCGCCCCTGCGCCTCCGCGCTTGCGCCTGCGCGCCCTCGCGCCTGCACCTGCGCCTCCGTGCGTGCATTGCGCGCCCCTGCGCCTGCGCGCCCCTGCGCCTGCGTGCGTCACTGTGCCATTCAGCGCCATCCAGCGTCACTGTGTGTCACTGCCCCTGCGCCTGCACGCCCCTTAGCGCCATCCAGCGCGCTCCAGCGTGCCACTGTGCGTCACTGAGCGCCCTCCAACGCGCACCTTCGTGCCCTCCAGCGGGCATCTTAGCGCCCTGTGCGTGCCTCATCTCACGTGCGTGTGCCCCTGAAAGCGCATGTGCGTGTGCCCTATGTGTGTGCCCCTGTGCGTGTGCCCCTGAATCAGCCCTACACGTCTCTAGAGCGCACACCGTCAACTAAATGGGTTTGGTTGCTTGAAGTCTACACATGCAACTAAACCCGTCTATCTCCGTGTAGACGATCTTATCTTCAGTCTATCGCTCTAGTCTTCTGTTTCCAGCATGTCAGAAAGCAAGGCAGATATTCCATCTATAGGCGCCTTTCGTGGTCCAGCGCCTATCGTAAAGATGGATGGTACGAACTATGAACTATGGGCGATGCAGTTCATGAGTATGATGAAGTCAATTGGTAAGAAACACATTCTTACCGAAGAAGAGCCTGCTGAGAAGACTGGAGCCAATGCCTCATGGGAGGCAGATGATGCATACGCCAAAGTCTGGTTATCTGGAACTTTGGCGATCGAGATTGCCAATGATATTCTTCATCATCCCATGGCTAAAGACATGTGGGATATTCTGGAAGCCACATACTCTCAAGCGAAGAATGAGACAAAGATTCTGCAACTCCAGCATGGCATATTCACCATTAAGAAGAATGGTCGCCCTCTACATTCACTCTACACTTCTCTGCATGGGATGTTCGAGAAGTTGTACAGCTTCATGCCCCTGACAGCAACACCAGAGCAACAAAAGACCTACCGAAATGCTACTATGGTAGGATTTTTCCTTGCTACTCTTGATCCTGAGTATGAGGCAGCACGATCTCAGATCTTGGCGGATTCTACTATTCCTCCTATGGAGGAAGCCTTTCACAGGTCGAGCCGGATCACTATTCCCTCTACGACTACGAATCAGACTGCTTCCGCTATGGCTGCCAACAGAGGTCGTGAAGGTCACCATAATACTCGTGGTCATGGTCCTCGTGGCAGAGGAGGCCGAATTCGGCCAACATGTACCTACTGCCATCGTACCGGACATACTGAAGAGACATGCTACTCCAAGCATGGATTTCCTGCATCTGCACGAGTCGCAGAGCAGATAGAGCCTCCATCTGCTGCTTCTTTAGATCAACGCTTTTATGACCTTGTTGCTCGTATAAGGGGCATTATTCCTCCATCCGGCCCAGCACATACTACTGAGAGCCAGTCTGACACTGTTGCATCCGCCTCTGCCTCTACCAGTGCATCAGGTAGAACACTTGCATTTTATAGTAGTGGATCAGATACTCTAGCATGGATTATGGACTCTGGAGCCCCACATCATCTATGAGGCGATCAAAGTCTACTTACAGGATACAGACAGATCCCTTCAGGTCGAACAATGGTCATTGCTAATGGCACACATTCCCCAATTACAGGTCAGGGGGAGATTAGACTGACATCATCTATGCAGCTGAAGAATGTGTTACATGCACCTGATTTTTCAATGAATTTGTTATCTATCAGCCAAATTACCAAGGATTTACAATGTCGGGCGATTTTTGATCCATCTTCTCTTGTTTTTCACGGCATCCTTACGGGCAACGTGATTGGTCGTGGCTATGAGCAAGGAGGCCTCTATCGCCTCAGCCAGCCTCCTTTTGCTGGAACCTCATCCTTACCTACTGGATCTGTATCACCTCTGCTATGGCATCTGCGCTTTGGACATCTACCGCTTCAGAAGCTGCGTCGCGTGTTACCCCAGGGTCCGCCTCACACATCTATCCAATGTGAGGCTTGTGAGTTGGGAAAGCATCATCGGTCTACATTTCCCAGTCGTCAATGTCAGAGTAGTACCTCCAAGTTTGAGTTATTTCACATTGATATCTGGGGTCCGAGTCGTGTTCCTGATCATCAGGGACACAAGTTTTATATAGTTATTGTGGATGACTTTTCTCGTGTGTCATGGGTGTTTTTGTTAAAGAATAAATCTGAAGCAGGGAATATAATTATCAATTTTCTTAATGAGATTCGTAATGTTTTCTCCACATCTGTTAAAATTGTGCGAAGTGATAATGCCCTAGAATTATGTACTCATGTCCTAGCCAGTTATTTCTCATCCCATGGGATTATCCACCAGACATCATGTGCCTATACCTCCCAACAGAATGGGATCGCTGAAAGAAAACATCGCCACTTACTAGATGTCACCAGGTCACTTCTTATACAGAGCAATGCTCCCTATTCTTACTGGGGTGACGCGGTTCTTACAGCGTGTTACCTAATCAACCGTATGTCGTCATCTGTCATAGGTGACAAGATTCCTTTCACTCTTATCTTTCTTGGTAAAGATCTATTTTCCCTGACTCCTCGTGTGTTTGGTTCGGTTGCCTTTGTCCACCAGTTGTCTCCCGGTACTGACAAGCTCTCTCCTAGGGCTGTCAAATGTGTGTTTGTTGGGTACTCCAGAACTCAAAAGGGGTACAAGTGCTATGATCCATTGCGCAGGCGGTATCTTGTTAGTGCAGATGTTACATTTTTTGAATCCCTAATGTATTTATCATCCTCAGGTGATCAGTCGCTACCTCCAGTTACTACGGATGCCATCTATGTGACACCACCACCACCAGTACCACCACCACCAGCAGCAGCAGCTCCTTTACCATCATCTGCACCTCCTATTACTATCCCTGTTTCACCACTACCATTCCATTATACCCGCAGGCCTACTCCAGCTCATGGTCATGACTCATCACCTAGCTCGCCTAAGGTATGTTCTGAAGATATTACTCTTGATGGATCTAATGATGTTTCTGAGCAGGATGTGTTGCAGAGGACAGATGAGGACACAGCTTATTTAGATGTTCCTATTGCTATACGCAAATCGAAGCGGAGCTATGCCGCATATCCTTTAGCAGCTTCTGTGTCATTTGAACGACTATCTGTGGATTTCAGGAACTTTGTGGTTGCTTTGTCAGCTGTAGATATTCCACTGTGAACCCCCTAGGATCTGGGTACCCGTTAATCACACATTTTGCATTACAACATTCATTTCTATCGCATTAAGCAACTGAAAGTACGGGTAAATTTTTTTTGCGAATGAAACAATTTCATCTGACATTCACAATCAACATTTATAACCACAAACACATAGAACAATGGTCACCAAAATCTTATTTCATTTCATTAACTTCCATATTTTTTTTACATGTACAAAGTCTGACAGTACATACATTATATCCCAAAATCTGACTGAAGAGAAAGAAACATAATACATTATACATTGAACAGAAACTAGCACAAAATAAACCATACCGTTGGGTATAAAATTTATCTTCTGAATCCATGTATAGCTACTGAACAGCAGGTTGTTTTCCTGCCAAGCGTGCAAGGAAGAAAAGGCGTCAGCAGTTGCTGGTACCTCCCAAAAACTTATATAAAAATAACAGGCATTTATTATTTCCAAAAGAAAGCAAGTAGAGAGGCATGAGCAACTCAAATTTAAAATTTATTTCTACTTGCAATTGTAAAAGGTTTCCAAATTTCTAGCAAGCACCTCTTATGATCAGCCATTATCCCAACATTTCCCACATGAGTATATTTCTATGGTGACTAATTGATCATAAGTATGATATTTTATTCTCATATTACTCAGAGATCATATTTTTGGATTTTGATGATGGGAAAAATAAGATGAGAAGATATAATGGTTTATTTAATTCTGAAGCCTAGTTACTCCTTTAAGTTAGTGGATAGTCTGTGGTCTTGGTTCTTGTGAACCTCACACTATGACTCTAAGACTTGGGGAATGTCTTAGGGTTGGGGGGCCTCCGTAGGCATGCGGTGTTGTGTAATGCATCCTAACTAAGTTCCCAACGCGTCCACTAACTCAAAGGAATTTTGAATCAGATTAGTATCTTTTCCAGTTACTCAATTTTAATTATAATCCCTTAAAACCTTAGGTGCAACAGTCTCAGATGTAACTCTAGATGGTATGGATATAGAGATGGATGATCTGGATGTAGAATCAATCCCTTCAAACCTTAGTGCAACAGTCTCAAATGTAACTCTAAATGATATAGATATAGATATGGATGATCTGGATGTAGAATCGCCAAGTCTGTTGGCGAAAGAAAAACTCAAGCGGTGAAGAAGCCAACAAAAGGCTCTTCCGTCTCGCCCTCTAATTGGAAGGACGGTCCAATAGAGGGATAGGTCTACACTCCCAAACTACGCCACTGAGACGGGTGAGAGGGACTTCCCGGAAAAGTCGCTCTAGAAAACAGCCCGACCGGTAACGGGCAACCGAGCTCGCACGTAAAACTGAAAACCAAGGATCCCCCGCCTGGGTATCCTAAAACAGGGTCAACGGAATGGTCTAAAGTCGGGATCCCAACGAGGCGTAAAAACACTGTGAGCTCACGTTAAAAACCGAAGGGGGACTGGGATCCTAGACCCGCGCACTTGGCGGCCGCTGCCCAAACTGGGCTTCCTATCTCCCGCCCAGGTGAGAGTCACCGCGCTCTCGCACGGTCAGGTGTAAAAGTCACCATGACCGGCACTATGTTTTATTGATTCTAATCAAATCAATAGTTCGAAGGGGTAACATCTTTGATCATGATAAGCAAATTGTAAACCTTTTCTAGCAAATTCAAAGGTGATATACTCGTGTCAATGGATGATAGTCAGTTGTTGATAAATAGAAAGATCCATAATAATCATGCAAACGAGAAAAGTGATGTATGAGTATTGGTGGTTAAAAATAATATTATACCAACCTCACAGTCTTTCTACCAAAGGTTATATTCGCCCAACATACGCGATTTAAGTTGACATCTATACCATAGAGTTCCATTTAATTTTAACAAGTTTGAAACTTCCCTGATGTCATCCTTCTTGTAAGCAAACTGTGAATACCGAAGTATTTAGTAGAGAGATGTGTTGGAGATAAAATGAGCCAACAAGGGCAGTTAAAAAGGCTTAAGTCAGTACTTCTATAAAAATTCTCTCTTGTAGATCATCTTTAATCTTTTTATAGGTATCCTTTTTAGACTCACAACTTAATCCTACAAATACTAATCTAAATATTATGCAGGTCAAATTTCAATGTAACTACAATCTGTTTACTGCATTTCAGACTCTCTTCTTTATGAATTACAGAAGTATCTGATTTCCAAACTAGAGTTAACCCCCCAATAAGGCCAATCATCATTAATAATAATCAGTACTGTGAAGTGATGAATGAAGAAGGTATTCTTTTTTTTTCCATCCAGCCAAGCTTATTCCTTGCAGCAAAATGTTATTTAGAAATTCCTAATATTTTTTTTCATTTGAACCCCAGACGACATTTTCTAGCTTCTTCTTGAATTCTATTAAGAGTATATATCATTTTATTATATACGAGTGGCTATTTAATGTATATATATGATATGTTTCCTGTTTACCAATCACACTAAGAACAAGTACCAAGTTGACACACTTAAGACAGAAGTTGTTAGGGCCTATTAAGCATGGAAAAATGTATCTACATTAATAAGATATCTAAACAGTGATTTGCTTTTTATTATTTACTCATTCAATCCCCTCCTGTGTTGTATCTATAATACGATAAACTGAAGTGCTATGATGCAGAACAACCAATTTCTTTTGTGGAGACAGTATACTAGGGAATGTGGTAATTGGTTCCTGGAATTCAACATTTAGTTCCAGATTTATTCTCAATATAATGAAAACAACTCTATCATTATAATTGATCAATTTTTTTTTAGCTTGTTGCATTCCATCTTATCACATGCAACCTTATTTCCAGAATTTATTATAACTTAGATTGATAGCAAGAGAGATCTAATCCAACAAAATGAAGAAGTTTGACTATGAGCACAGTGAGTCTAATAGAGAATTGAGACCAAAATAATATATATTCACATGCATGGCAGCAAAGAGGAGGGGAGGGATGTACATATAATTAAGGGAAAATACATGCATGGCAGCAAAGAGATGGGTTAGGGATTGTACCTTTGATCTTCAATATCTTGAGGATCCAATTGCATGCGAGATTAGCACTGAAATTTGGGTGTTAGCAGCAGCTATTGGCTGCTCCAGGGGATGAAAGAGTAGCTTTAGCTGCTGCTTTTGCTCCTGACAGTGGCTGGACAGCAGCATTAACAAGGTCTGGAGGGGACTTGGGCTTCTGTGTTGGAGAGAAGAAGATGGGGAGAATAACTTAAGAAACAGCAAATAAGAGGGTTAATTGGGCATGCAATGGCAGCAACGAAGGGTAGAGAGGGATGTACCTAATTAGTCTTCCAATTTGGAAGAACAATGGTTGCATACAGCATGGAGAGCTGCAACACAAGATCTTCCAACTGTAGAAATTTGGATGCTGCCTTGTTGATGGAAGAGCAGCAGTAATGGCTGCATGCAGCAATCAATGGGGAAGAAACAGGAGGCTTCCAGGAGCAGCAACTGCAGCCTTTGGCAGCAACAATAGTGGCTGATCGTAGTGGTAACCTGGAAGCAATAGGAGCTGGAACAACAGTTACCTACAGTGGAAGAGACGAAGGAAAATCGGGCTCATCGGCTGGAGTTTGGAGAAGAAGTAAAGAAGAGGAAGAGGGGTTGGGATATAAATAAGGGGAGGAAGGTCCTTTAGGTTCGCCAAATGGCATGGGAACAAAAGCCAAATGTTGGAGAAAACCCAAAGCCAAATGTGGCTGTCATGTATAGTCAACGGCAGCAGTCTGCTACTGCTGCTGCAGTAATCAAATTTATTTATTTTTAACATTTTTCTTCCACTTGTTAAAATGGACTGCAATCACACATCGTGCCTCCGATTTCGACGCGCAGTATCTTGTTTTAATCGTCTTTGGACGACGATCAATATGAGTATAATATTGATATACTTTCGGTTGGGTTTTGAATACCCGAAATATTCGGATACGGTTTTTGTTTAATATTAAATATTGTGATTTAAAAATATCAAATGACCTCCGATTGACGAACGGTCGATTCCGTTGGTCTTGTATCGTCGAATCGGATCTAATGACGGTCTCGGTTCGTTTTACGGTTTCCGCATTCGCGTCGCGGCTTTTCGCGGCATGCATTACAATGCGACCGATTTTGGGTCGATTTCGTCCGAACGACTTTTGATTCACGATCATTTGATCGTTTTAGGTTGTCTAATATTGACAATCAACTTTATTGGGCTAATCGGACCCTAATCGGGTCGAGTTCGGGTTTAGCGGATTTCGGATGTTACAAATATAAAAACCTCAAAGGGAGTCTCGTCCTCGAGACTCGGGTCAAGGTCATTAAGTATCTTGTTGAAATTGTATGTGTCCATAAAAACCTCAATGGGTTTTGAACCCATAAAAACCTCAAAGAGAAAACAAGCTATATTTTTAAACATATCTCTAATTATTAAAAAGCTTGTTTTGATGATTATACCAGAAAAGCTGCGGGTATCGTGCCCGCATGTCGGCTTCGGTTTCCCACGTCGCTTCATCGACGCCATGACGGTGCCACAACACCTTGATCAATGGAATCTCCTTACTGCGAAGTTTCTTCACAGCACGGTCAAGTATCTGAACTGGTTTTTTTTTTCATAAGTCAAGTCTGGCTCCACGTTAAGATTTTCGTAACTGATGATGTGTCGAGGATCGTGGACATACTTCCTCAAGTTGGATACATAAAAGATATCATGGATAGCTGAAAGATGTGGAGGAAGGGCTACTCGGTATGCCACATTTCCTACACGAGCCAGAATCTCGAAAGGTCCAATATATCGTGGCGCCAACTTGCCACGAACACCGAATCTCTGCACTCCCTTCATGGGAGATACACGGAGGAATACCCAATCTCCTACCTGGAATTCCAAGTCTCTTCTCCGACGGTCGGCATAGCTCTTTTTGGCGGCTCTGTGCCGTCAGAAGCCTCCGTCTCACAAGATCAACAGCTCTCGCGGTCTCCTCCAAGAGATCTACGGAGTAGAGAGCATGGTCACCTACCTCCCGCCAACTGAGAGGTGTAAGACATCTCCGCCCGTATAGGGCTTCGAATGGTGTCGTACCAATACTGGAGTGATAGTTGTTGTTGTATGTGAATTCTACTAATAGCAGATGATCTTGGCAAGACCCTTTTCATTCCAAAGTGCATGCGCGAAGTAGGTCCTCAAGCGTCTGAATGGTGCGCTCACTCTGCCCGTCTGTCTGCGGATCATAAGCAGAACTCATCTTCAGCTCTGTCTGTAGTGCTGACAGGAACTGATGCCAATAGTGAGATGTAAATCTTGAATCCCTGTCAGACACCACCTCTCGTGGTATATCATGCAGCCTGATAATGTTCTGCACATAGAGCTTGGCCAATTTGGATGGAGTGTAAGTCGTGTTGACAGGTATGAAATGGGCTAACTTGGTCAACCTATTAATAACGACCCAAATGGAATCGTGGCCACCTGGTGTTTTCGGCAAACCTGTGACGAAATCCATAGAAATGCTCTCCCACTTCCACTCGGGAATGGGGAGAGACTGCAGTAATCCTGGTGGTCTCCTGTGCTTAGCCTTGACCATCTGACAGGTCATGCATCTGCTGACATGTAGTGCCACATCGCGTTTCATTCCATCCCACCAGAAATGTCGGCGTAGATCATGATACATCTTCGTGCTGCCTGGGTGGATAGATAATCGTGAACTGTGTGCCTCATCAAGAATATCTCTGCGTAGCTGCTCGTCATTGGGTATAACAACCCGTCCTGCCTTCCATAGAATAGACTTCATCACAACAAAGTCGTCAAATTCGTCCTTGACGGCGCGCATGTATCTATCTCGGATCCAAGGATCAGTCTTCTGGCATTCTACAATACGATCCCAACGGCTACTGTATCGAGGAGGCATGGCAGTAGAAATGGATGCGCTCTCCTGAGGATGCCAATCGGTCAAAGCGGCAAGCGTATCCCATGTATATAGCCAGTTCACCATACCCTCTGCATCAATACTGCTCCTAGGCCTTCTCCAGATGCATATGTATAGACTGCATAGTCCTGAGGGCCTGAAGGAAGAGCAAGAATAGGTGTTGTAGTCAACCTCTTCTTCAGTGTCCGGAAAGCCTGCTCACATGAATCTTCCCAAATGAATGGATTTCCTTTCTGCGTCAACCGTGTCAAAGGACGAACGATGCGTGAAAATCCATTGACAAAGCGTCTGTAATAACCCGCTAGCCCAAGGAAACTCTGAATCTGTGTAATAGTCTTGGATTGCTCCCAAGACATAATTGTCTTAATCTTCGTAGGATCAACTGTGATACCTGCTCCAAAAATGACATGCCCAAAAAAATGAGACCTGAGATAACCAGAACTCACATTTGCTCAACTTGGCATATAGCTTGTGCTCCCGTAATGTATCTAAGACGATCCGCAGATTATTAGCATGATCTCATTTATTCCGTGAGTAAATGAGCACATCATCTATGAACACCACTACAAATTTGTCCAAATATGGACGGAAATCCTATTCATCATATCCATGAAAGCCGCAGGTGCACTGGTGAGCCTAAACGGCATCACCATAAACTCGTAGTGTCCATAACGAATCCTGAAGGCTGTCTTCGGAATGTCCGACTCGTGAATCTTCAGCTGATGGTAGTCGGAGCGAAGATCGATCTTCGAGAAAACCGAAGATCCCTGGAGCTGGTCAAACAAATCATCGATATGTGGCACAGGATAACGGTTCTTCACCGTTCCCTTGTTCATCCGCCTGTAACCAACACACAGTCTTTTAGATCCATCCTTCTTCTTGACAAATAGAACCGGAGCACCCCAAGGTGAAGTGCTCGGTCTCACGAATCCTAAGTTAAGTAACTCCTTTAATTGCACCTTTAGCTCTCTTAACTCAGCAGGTAACATACGGTAAGGAGTCATCGAGATCGGCTGTGTTTTTGATAGTAATGCGATCTCAAACTTAATCTCTCTCTCAGGAGGTAATCCTGGTAGCTCATCAGGAAACACATCTGGGTATTCTTGAAACTACTCGGATGTCATGTATCATTGGCTCCTGATCAGATACCTCCTGAACAAATGCAAGATATGAATCACAACCCTGACCGACAAGTCGCTGGGCTCGCAACACTGAATTGTACTCCATGGTGGAGTCATGTATAGTACCCTCAAAAGTAAACTCGGGTAAATCTGGGATTCTGAAGACAACCGTTTTCCTAAAGTAATCTACCAGTGCATGATGAGTGGATAGCCAATCCATGCCTAGAATCAAGTCAAACTCCTCAAGCTGTAGGAGTAAACAATCTGTGAGCATCTCGTGTCCTTCAATCAGTACGAGCAAGTGCCTAACTATCTAAGAAATAACAACCAGCTGGCCACCTGGCCCTTGAATGTGATATGAAGAAGAGAGTCTCTGCGACTCTACCTAAAGAAGCAAGTAGCCTCAAAGTAAGAAAAGAATGTGTCACACTAGAATCAAGTAGACTATGGAAAGGTCGATACGAGTAGTCAGTATGTGTGCTAGTTTGTTAGTCATCTCCTGGTCTGGTCGGAATGACATGGCTCTGTATGAGAACCATAGAAGTACCACTTGAAGATACTTATAATATATGTTTTTTTTTCTCTTCTTGGGATATAATATGAAGATTAATGAAAATTGGTGACAACTGTGGTGATTGAATCTGAATGTCATATTTCCCTTCTCGGACTCACGACAAGTCGGAAGACTATCGCTATCCGAGAACTTAATGCGATCGGAATTATCATACTGCGAATGTGCGTATCGGGGTACCACTGCTCTGATACCAAACTGTGAACCCCCTAGGATCTGGGTACCCGTTAATCACACATTTTGCATTACAACATTCATTTCTATCGCATTAAGCAACTGAAAGTACGGGGAATTTTTTTTTGCGAATGAAACAATTTCATCTGACATTCACAATCAACATTTATAACCACAAACACATAGAACAATGGTCACCAAAATCTTATTTCATTTCATTAACTTCCATATTTTTTTTACATGTACAAAGTCTGACAGTACATACATTATATCCCAAAATCTGACTGAAGAGAAAGAAACATAATACATTATACATTGAACAGAAACTAGCACAAAATAAACCATACCGTTGGGTATAAAATTTATCTTCTGAATCCATGTATAGCTACTGAACTGCAGGCTGTTTGCCTGCCAAGCGTGCAAGGAAGAAAAGGCGTCAGCAGTTGCTGGTACCTCCCAAAAACTTATATAAAAATAACAGGCATTTATTATTTCCAAAAGAAAGCAAGTAGAGAGGCATGAGCAACTCAAATTTAAAATTTATTTCTACTTGCAATTGTAAAAGGTTTCCAAATTTCTAGCAAACACCTCTTATGATCAGCCATTATCCCAACATTTCCCACATGAGTATATTTCTATGGTGACTAATTGATCATAAGTATGATATTTTATTCTCATATTACTCAAAGATCATATTTTTGGATTTTGATGATGGGAAAAATAAGATGAGAAGATATAATGGTTTATTTAATTCTGAAGCCTAGTTACTCCTTTAAGTTAGTGGATAGTCTGTGGTCTTGGTTCTTGTGAACCTCACACTATGACTCTAAGACTTGGGGAATGTCTTAGGGTTGGGGGGCCTCCGTAGGCATGCGGTGTTGTGTAATGCATCCTAACTAAGTTCCCAACGCGTCCACTAACTCAAAGGAATTTTGAATCAGATTAGTATCTTTTCCAGTTACTCAATTTTAATTATAATCCCTTAAAACCTTAGGTGCAACAGTCTCAAATGTAACTCTAGATGGTATGGATATAGAGATGGATGATCTGGATGTAGAATCAATCCCTTCAAACCTTAGTGCAACAGTCTCAAATGTAACTCTAAATGATATAGATATAGATATGGATGATCTGGATGTAGAATCGCCAAGTCTGTTGGCGAAAGAAAAACTCAAGCGGTGAAGAAGCCAACAAAAGGCTCTTCCGTCTCGCCCTCTAATTGGAAGGACGGTCCAATAGAGGGATAGGTCTACACTCCCAAACTACGCCACTGAGACGGGTGAGAGGGACTTCCCGGAAAAGTCGCTCTAGAAAACAGCCCGACCGGTAACGGGCAACCGAGCTCGCACGTAAAACTGAAAACCAAGGATCCCCCGCCTGGGTATCCTAAAACAGGGTCAACGGAATGGTCTAAAGTCGGGATCCCAACGAGGCGTAAAAACACTGTGAGCTCACGTTAAAAACCGAAGGGGGACTGGGATCCTAGACCCGCGCACTTGGCGGCCGCTGCCCAAACTGGGCTTCCTATCTCCCGCCCAGGTGAGAGTCACCGCGCTCTCGCACGGTCAGGTGTAAAAGTCACCATGACCGGCACTATGTTTTATTGATTCTAATCAAATCAATAGTTCGAAGGGGTAACATCTTTGATCATGATAAGCAAATTGTAAACCTTTTCTAGCAAATTCAAAGGTGATATACTCGTGTCAATGGATGATAGTCAGTTGTTGATAAATAGAAAGATCCATAATAATCATGCAAACGAGAAAAGTGATGTATGAGTATTGGTGGTTAAAAATAATATTATACCAACCTCACAGTCTTTCTACCAAAGGTTATATTCGCCCAACATACGCGATTTAAGTTGACATCTATACCATAGAGTTCCATTTAATTTTAACAAGTTTGAAACTTCCCTGATGTCATCCTTCTTTTAAGCAAACTGTGAATACCGAAGTATTTAGTAGAGAGATGTGTTGGAGATAAAATGAGCCAACAAGGGCAGTTAAAAAGGCTTAAGTCAGTACTTCTATAAAAATTCTCTCTTGTAGATCATCTTTAATCTTTTTATAGGTATCCTTTTTAGACTCACAACTTAATCCTACAAATACTAATCTAAATATTATGCAGGTCAAATTTCAATGTAACTACAATCTGTTTACTGCATTTCAGACTCTCTTCTTTATGAATTACAGAAGTATCTGATTTCCAAACTAGAGTTAACCCCCCAATAAGGCCAATCATCATTAATAATAATCAGTACTGTGAAGTGATGAATGAAGAAGGTATTCTTTTTTTTTCCATCCAGCCAAGCTTATTCCTTGCAGCAAAATGTTATTTAGAAATTCCTAATATTTTTTTTTTCATTTGAACCCCAGACGACATTTTCTAGCTTCTTCTTGAATTCTATTAAGAGTATATATCATTTTATTATATACGAGTGGCTATTTAATGTATATATATGATATGTTTCCTGTTTACCAATCACACTAAGAACAAGTACCAAGTTGACACACTTAAGACAGAAGTTGTTAGGGCCTATTAAGCATGGAAAAATGTATCTACATTAATAAGATATCTAAACAGTGATTTGCTTTTTATTATTTACTCATTCAATCCCCTCCTGTGTTGTATCTATAATACGATAAACTGAAGTGCTATGATGCAGAACAACCAATTTCTTTTGTGGAGACAGTATACTAGGGAATGTGGTAATTGGTTCCTGGAATTCAACATTTAGTTCCAGATTTATTCTCAATATAATGAAAACAACTCTATCATTATAATTGATCAATTTTTTTTTAGCTTGTTGCATTCCATCTTATCACATGCAACCTTATTTCCAGAATTTATTATAACTTAGATTGATAGCAAGAGAGATCTAATCCAACAAAATGAAGAAGTTTGACTATGAGCACAGTGAGTCTAATAGAGAATTGAGACCAAAATAATATATATTCACATGCATGGCAGCAAAGAGGAGGGGAGGGATGTACATATAATTAAGGGAAAATACATGCATGGCAGCAAAGAGATGGGTTAGGGATTGTACCTTTGATCTTCAATATCTTGAGGATCCAATTGCATGCGAGATTAGCACTGAAATTTGGGTGTTAGCAGCAGCTATTGGCTGCTCCAGGGGATGAAAGAGTAGCTTTAGCTGCTGCTTTTGCTCCTGACAGTGGCTGGACAGCAGCATTAACAAGGTCTGGAGGGGACTTGGGCTTCTGTGTTGGAGAGAAGAAGATGGGGAGAATAACTTAAGAAACAGCAAATAAGAGGGTTAATTGGGCATGCAATGGCAGCAACGAAGGGTAGAGAGGGATGTACCTAATTAGTCTTCCAATTTGGAAGAACAATGGTTGCATACAGCATGGAGAGCTGCAACACAAGATCTTCCAACTGTAGAAATTTGGATGCTGCCTTGTTGATGGAAGAGCAGCAGTAATGGCTGCATGCAGCAATCAATGGGGAAGAAACAGGAGGCTTCCAGGAGCAGCAACTGCAGCCTTTGGCAGCAACAATAGTGGCTGATCGTAGTGGTAACCTGGAAGCAATAGGAGCTGGAACAACAGTTACCTACAGTGGAAGAGACGAAGGAAAATCGGGCTCATCGGCTGGAGTTTGGAGAAGAAGTAAAGAAGAGGAAGAGGGGTTGGGATATAAATAAGGGGAGGAAGGTCCTTTAGGTTCGCCAAATGGCATGGGAACAAAAGCCAAATGTTGGAGAAAACCCAAAGCCAAATGTGGCTGTCATGTATAGTCAACGGCAGCAGTCTGCTACTGCTGCTACAGTAATCAAATTTATTTATTTTTAACATTTTTCTTCCACTTGTTAAAATGGACTGCAATCACACATCGTGCCTCCGATTTCGACGCGCAGTATCTTGTTTTAATCGTCTTTGGACGACGATCAATATGAGTATAATATTGATATACTTTCGGTTGGGTTTTGAATACCCGAAATATTCGGATACGGTTTTTGTTTAATATTAAATATTGTGATTTAAAAATATCAAATGACCTCCGATTGACGAACGGTCGATTCCGTTGGTCTTGTATCGTCGAATCGGATCTAATGACGGTCTCGGTTCGTTTTACGGTTTCCGCATTCGCGTCGCGGCTTTTCGCGGCATGCATTACAATGCGACCGATTTTGGGTCGATTTCGTCCGAACGACTTTTGATTCACGATCATTTGATCGTTTTAGGTTGTCTAATATTGACAATCAACTTTATTGGGCTAATCGGACCCTAATCGGGTCGAGTTCGGGTTTAGCGGATTTCGGATGTTACAAATATAAAAACCTCAAAGGGAGTCTCGTCCTCGAGACTCGGGTCAAGGTCATTAAGTATCTTGTTGAAATTGTATGTGTCCATAAAAACCTCAAAGGGTTTTGAACCCATAAAAACCTCAAAGAGAAAACAAGCTATATTTTTAAACATATCTCTAATTATTAAAAAGCTTGTTTTGATGATTATACCAGAAAAGCTGCGGGTATCGTGCCCGCATGTCGGCTTCGGTTTCCCACGTCGCTTCATCGACGCCATGACGGTGCCACAACACCTTGATCAATGGAATCTCCTTACTGCGAAGTTTCTTCACAGCACGGTCAAGTATCTGAACTGGTTTTTTTTTTCATAAGTCAAGTCTGGCTCCACGTTAAGATTTTCGTAACTGATGATGTGTCGAGGATCGTGGACATACTTCCTCAAGTTGGATACAAAAAAGATATCATGGATAGCTGAAAGATGTGGAGGAAGGGCTACTCGGTATGCCACATTTCCTACACGAGCCAGAATCTCGAAAGGTCCAATATATCGTGGCGCCAACTTGCCACGAACACCGAATCTCTGCACTCCCTTCATGGGAGATACACGGAGGAATACCCAATCTCCTACCTGGAATTCCAAGTCTCTTCTCCGACGGTCGGCATAGCTCTTTTTGGCGGCTCTGTGCCGTCAGAAGCCTCCGTCTCACAAGATCAACAGCTCTCGCGGTCTCCTCCAAGAGATCTACGGAGTAGAGAGCATGGTCACCTACCTCCCGCCAACTGAGAGGTGTAAGACATCTCCGCCCGTATAGGGCTTCGAATGGTGTCGTACCAATACTGGAGTGATAGTTGTTGTTGTATGTGAATTCTACTAATAGCAGATGATCTTGGCAAGACCCTTTTCATTCCAAAGTGCATGCGCGAAGTAGGTCCTCAAGCGTCTGAATGGTGCGCTCACTCTGCCCGTCTGTCTGCGGATCATAAGCAGAACTCATCTTCAGCTCTGTCTGTAGTGCTGACAGGAACTGATGCCAATAGTGAGATGTAAATCTTGAATCCCTGTCAGACACCACCTCTCGTGGTATATCATGCAGCCTGATAATGTTCTGCACATAGAGCTTGGCCAATTTGGATGGAGTGTAAGTCGTGTTGACAGGTATGAAATGGGCTAACTTGGTCAACCTATTAATAACGACCCAAATGGAATCGTGGCCACCTGGTGTTTTCGGCAAACCTGTGACGAAATCCATAGAAATGCTCTCCCACTTCCACTCGGGAATGGGGAGAGACTGCAGTAATCCTGGTGGTCTCCTGTGCTTAGCCTTGACCATCTGACAGGTCATGCATCTGCTGACATGTAGTGCCACATCGCGTTTCATTCCATCCCACCAGAAATGTCGGCGTAGATCATGATACATCTTCGTGCTGCCTGGGTGGATAGATAATCGTGAACTGTGTGCCTCATCAAGAATATCTCTGCGTAGCTGCTCGTCATTGGGTATAACAACCCGTCCTGCCTTCCATAGAATAGACTTCATCACAACAAAGTCGTCAAATTCGTCCTTGACGGCGCGCATGTATCTATCTCGGATCCAAGGATCAGTCTTCTGGCATTCTACAATACGATCCCAACGGCTACTGTATCGAGGAGGCATGGCAGTAGAAATGGATGCGCTCTCCTGAGGATGCCAATCGGTCAAAGCGGCAAGCGTATCCCATGTATATAGCCAGTTCACCATACCCTCTGCATCAATACTGCTCCTAGGCCTTCTCCAGATGCATATGTATAGACTGCATAGTCCTGAGGGCCTGAAGGAAGAGCAAGAATAGGTGTTGTAGTCAACCTCTTCTTCAGTGTCCGGAAAGCCTGCTCACATGAATCTTCCCAAATGAATGGATTTCCTTTCTGCGTCAACCGTGTCAAAGGACGAACGATGCGTGAAAATCCATTGACAAAGCGTCTGTAATAACCCGCTAGCCCAAGGAAACTCTGAATCTGTGTAATAGTCTTGGATTGCTCCCAAGACATAATTGTCTTAATCTTCGTAGGATCAACTGTGATACCTGCTCCAAAAATGACATGCCCAAAAAAATGAGACCTGAGATAACCAGAACTCACATTTGCTCAACTTGGCATATAGCTTGTGCTCCCGTAATGTATCTAAGACGATCCGCAGATTATTAGCATGATCTCATTTATTCCGTGAGTAAATGAGCACATCATCTATGAACACCACTACAAATTTGTCCAAATATGGACGGAAATCCTATTCATCATATCCATGAAAGCCGCAGGTGCACTGGTGAGCCTAAACGGCATCACCATAAACTCGTAGTGTCCATAACGAATCCTGAAGGTTGTCTTCGGAATGTCCGACTCGTGAATCTTCAGCTGATGGTAGTCGGAGCGAAGATCGATCTTCGAGAAAACCGAAGATCCCTGGAGCTGGTCAAACAAATCATCGATACGTGGCACAGGATAACGGTTCTTCACCGTTCCCTTGTTCATCCGCCTGTAATCAACACACAGTCTTTTAGATCCATCCTTCTTCTTGACAAATAGAACCGGAGCACCCCAAGGTGAAGTGCTCGGTCTCACGAATCCTAAGTTAAGTAACTCCTTTAATTGCACCTTTAGCTCTCTTAACTCAGCAGGTAACATACGGTAAGGAGTCATCGAGATCGGCTGTGTTTTTGATAGTAATGCGATCTCAAACTTAATCTCTCTCTCAGGAGGTAATCCTGGTAGCTCATCAGGAAACACATCTGGGTATTCTTGAAACTACTCGGATGTCATGTATCATTGGCTCCTGATCAGATACCTCCTGAACGAATGCAAGATATGAATCACAACCCTGACCGACAAGTCGCTGGGCTCGCAACACTGAATTGTACTCCATGGTGGAGTCATGTATAGTACCCTCAAAAGTAAACTCGGGTAAATCTGGGATTCTGAAGACAACCGTCTTCCTAAAGTAATCTACCAGTGCATGATGAGTGGATAGCCAATCCATGCCTAGAATCAAGTCAAACTCCTCAAGCTGTAGGAGTAAACAATCTGTGAGCATCTCGTGTCCTTCAATCAGTACGAGCAAGTGCCTAACTATCTAAGAAATAACAACCAGCTGGCCACCTGGCCCTTGAATGTGATATGAAGAAGAGAGTCTCTGCGACTCTACCTAAAGAAGCAAGTAGCCTCAAAGTAAGAAAAGAATGTGTCACACTAGAATCAAGTAGACTATGGAAAGGTCGATACGAGTAGTCAGTATGTGTGCTAGTTTGTTAGTCATCTCCTGGTCTGGTCGGAATGACATGGCTCTGTATGAGAACCATAGAAGTACCACTTGAAGATACTTATAATATATGTTTTTTTTTCTCTTCTTGGGATATAATATGAAGATTAATGAAAATTGGTGACAACTGTGGTGATTGAATCTGAATGTCATATTTCCCTTCTCGGACTCACGACAAGTCGGAAGACTATCGCTATCCGAGAACTTAATGCGATCGGAATTATCATACTGCGAATGTGCGTATCGGGGTACCACTGCTCTGATACCAAACTGTGAACCCCCTAGGATCTGGGTACCCGCTAATCACACATTTTGCATTACAACATTCATTTCTATCGCATTAAGCAACTGAAAGTACGGGGAAATTTTTTTTGCGAATGAAACAATTTCATCTGACATTCACAATCAACATTTATAACCACAAACACATAGAACAATGGTCACCAAAATCTTATTTCATTTCATTAACTTCCATATTTTTTTTACATGTACAAAGTCTGACAGTACATACATTATATCCCAAAATCTGACTGAAGAGAAAGAAACATAATACATTATACATTGAACAGAAACTAGCACAAAATAAACCATACCGTTGGGTATAAAATTTATCTTCTGAATCCATGTATAGCTACTGAACTGCAGGCTGTTTGCCTGCCAAGCGTACAAGGAAGAAAAGGCGTCAACAGTTGCTGGTACCTCCCAAAAACTTATATAAAAATAACAGGCATTTATTATTTCCAAAAGAAAGCAAGTAGAGAGGCATGAGCAACTCAAATTTAAAATTTATTTCTACTTGCAATTGTAAAAGGTTTCCAAATTTCTAGCAAGCACCTCTTATGATCAGCCATTATCCCAACATTTCCCACATGAGTATATTTCTATGGTGACTAATTGATCATAAGTATGATATTTTATTCTCATATTACTCAGAGATCATATTTTTGGATTTTGATGATGGGAAAAATAAGATGAGAAGATATAATGGTTTATTTAATTCTGAAGCCTAGTTACTCCTTTAAGTTAGTGGATAGTCTGTGGTCTTGGTTCTTGTGAACCTCACACTATGACTCTAAGACTTGGGGAATGTCTTAGGGTTGGGGGGCCTCCGTAGGCATGCGGTGTTGTGTAATGCATCCTAACTAAGTTCCCAACGCGTCCACTAACTCAAAGGAATTTTGAATCAGATTAGTATCTTTTCCAGTTACTCAATTTTAATTATAATCCCTTAAAACCTTAGGTGCAACAGTCTCAGATGTAACTCTAGATGGTATGGATATAGAGATGGATGATCTGGATGTAGAATCAATCCCTTCAAACCTTAGTGCAACAGTCTCAAATGTAACTCTAAATGATATAGATATAGATATGGATGATCTGGATGTAGAATCGCCAAGTCTGTTGGCGAAAGAAAAACTCAAGCGGTGAAGAAGCCAACAAAAGGCTCTTCCGTCTCGCCCTCTAATTGGAAGGACGGTCCAATAGAGGGATAGGTCTACACTCCCAAACTACGCCACTGAGACGGGTGAGAGACTTCCCAGAAAAGTCGCTCTAGAAAACAGCCCGACCGGTAACGGGCAACCGAGCTCGCACGTAAAACTGAAAACCAAGGATCCCCCGCCTGGGTATCCTAAAACAGGGTCAACGGAATGGTCTAAAGTCGGGATCCCAACGAGGCGTAAAAACACTGTGAGCTCACGTTAAAAACCGAAGGGGGACTGGGATCCTAGACCCGCGCACTTGGCGGCCGCTGCCCAAACTGGGCTTCCTATCTCCCGCCCAGGTGAGAGTCACCGCGCTCTCGCACGGTCAGGTGTAAAAGTCACCATGACCGGCACTATGTTTTATTGATTCTAATCAAATCAATAGTTCGAAGGGGTAACATCTTTGATCATGATAAGCAAATTGTAAACCTTTTCTAGCAAATTCAAAGGTGATATACTCGTGTCAATGGATGATAGTCAGTTGTTGATAAATAGAAAGATCCATAATAATCATGCAAACGAGAAAAGTGATGTATGAGTATTGGTGGTTAAAAATAATATTATACCAACCTCACAGTCTTTCTACCAAAGGTTATATTCGCCCAACATACGCGATTTAAGTTGACATCTATACCATAGAGTTCCATTTAATTTTAACAAGTTTGAAACTTCCCTGATGTCATCCTTCTTGTAAGCAAACTGTGAATACCGAAGTATTTAGTAGAGAGATGTGTTGGAGATAAAATGAGCCAACAAGGGCAGTTAAAAAGGCTTAAGTCAGTACTTCTATAAAAATTCTCTCTTGTAGATCATCTTTAATCTTTTTATAGGTATCCTTTTTAGACTCACAACTTAATCCTACAAATACTAATCTAAATATTATGCAGGTCAAATTTCAATGTAACTACAATCTGTTTACTGCATTTCAGACTCTCTTCTTTATGAATTACAGAAGTATCTGATTTCCAAACTAGAGTTAACCCCCCAATAAGGCCAATCATCATTAATAATAATCAGTACTGTGAAGTGATGAATGAAGAAGGTATTCTTTTTTTTTCCATCCAGCCAAGCTTATTCCTTGCAGCAAAATGTTATTTAGAAATTCCTAATATTTTTTTTTTCATTTGAACCCCAGACGACATTTTCTAGCTTCTTCTTGAATTCTATTAAGAGTATATATCATTTTATTATATACGAGTGGCTATTTAATGTATATATATGATATGTTTCCTGTTTACCAATCACACTAAGAACAAGTACCAAGTTGACACACTTAAGACAGAAGTTGTTAGGGCCTATTAAGCATGGAAAAATGTATCTACATTAATAAGATATCTAAACAGTGATTTGCTTTTTATTATTTACTCATTCAATCCCCTCCTGTGTTGTATCTATAATACGATAAACTGAAGTGCTATGATGCAGAACAACCAATTTCTTTTGTGGAGACAGTATACTAGGGAATGTGGTAATTGGTTCCTGGAATTCAACATTTAGTTCCAGATTTATTCTCAATATAATGAAAACAACTCTATCATTATAATTGATCAATTTTTTTTAGCTTGTTGCATTCCATCTTATCACATGCAACCTTATTTCCAGAATTTATTATAACTTAGATTGATAGCAAGAGAGATCTAATCCAACAAAATGAAGAAGTTTGACTATGAGCACAGTGAGTCTAATAGAGAATTGAGACCAAAATAATATATATTCACATGCATGGCAGCAAAGAGGAGGGGAGGGATGTACATATAATTAAGGGAAAATACATGCATGGCAGCAAAGAGATGGGTTAGGGATTGTACCTTTGATCTTCAATATCTTGAGGATCCAATTGCATGCGAGATTAGCACTGAAATTTGGGTGTTAGCAGCAGCTATTGGCTGCTCCAGGGGATGAAAGAGTAGCTTTAGCTGCTGCTTTTGCTCCTGACAGTGGCTGGACAGCAGCATTAACAAGGTCTGGAGGGGACTTGGGCTTCTGTGTTGGAGAGAAGAAGATGGGGAGAATAACTTAAGAAACAGCAAATAAGAGGGTTAATTGGGCATGCAATGGCAGCAACGAAGGGTAGAGAGGGATGTACCTAATTAGTCTTCCAATTTGGAAGAACAATGGTTGCATACAGCATGGAGAGCTGCAACACAAGATCTTCCAACTGTAGAAATTTGGATGCTGCCTTGTTGATGGAAGAGCAGCAGTAATGGATGCATGCAGCAATCAATGGGGAAGAAACAGGAGGCTTCCAGGAGCAGCAACTGCAGCCTTTGGCAGCAACAATAGTGGCTGATCGTAGTGGTAACCTGGAAGCAATAGGAGCTGGAACAACAGTTACCTACAGTGGAAGAGACGAAGGAAAATCGAGCTCATCGGCTGGAGTTTGGAGAAGAAGTAAAGAAGAGGAAGAGGGGTTGGGATATAAATAAGGGGAGGAAGGTCCTTTAGGTTCGCCAAATGGCATGGGAACAAAAGCCAAATGTTGGAGAAAACCCAAAGCCAAATGTGGCTGTCATGTATAGTCAACGGCAGCAGTCTGCTACTGCTGCTACAGTAATCAAATTTATTTATTTTTAACATTTTTCTTCCACTTGTTAAAATGGACTGCAATCACACATCGTGCCTCCGATTTCGACGCGCAGTATCTTGTTTTAATCGTCTTTGGACGACGATCAATATGAGTATAATATTGATATACTTTCGGTTGGGTTTTGAATACCCGAAATATTCGGATACGGTTTTTGTTTAATATTAAATATTGTGATTTAAAAATATCAAATGACCTCCGATTGACGAACGGTCGATTCCGTTGGTCTTGTATCGTCGAATCGGATCTAATGACGGTCTCGGTTCGTTTTACGGTTTCCGCATTCGCGTCGCGGCTTTTCGCGGCATGCATTACAATGCGACCGATTTTGGGTCGATTTCGTCGGAACGACTTTTGATTCACGATCATTTGATCGTTTTAGGTTGTCTAATATTGACAATCAACTTTATTGGGCTAATCGGACCCTAATCGGGTCGAGTTCGGGTTTAGCGGATTTTGGATGTTACATCCACGGAATTACCAAGACGCTCTGAAGTATAGTAGATGGCGTCTAGCAATGGAGGAAGAAATGGCATCACTTCAATCTAGAGGAACTTGGAGTCTAGTTCCTATACCTGCAGATGTGTCCCCAGTGAGCTGCAAATGGGTATTTACAGTCAAACAGAATGCATATGGCAGTATTGACAGATACAAGGCTCGCCTTGTTGCTCGTGGCTTTACACAGACATACGGGGTGGACTATCTTGATACATTCTCGCCAGTAGCCCGTCATTCTACCCTACGGATCTTGTTGTCAGTTGCGGTTACTCGTGAGTGGCCACTATATCAGTTGGATGTGAAGAATGCGTTCTTATATGGTGACTTACAAGAGGAAGTCTACATGCAACAGCCACCCGGTTTTGCTGTTGAGGGGGAGTGTTCCAAGGTGTGCATACTTCATAAGGCTATCTATGGCCTTAAGCAGAGCCCCAGAGCATGGTTTCAGAAGCTCTCAGACCTCTTTGAAAACAGGGATACAAACGCTCTAATATTGATCATTCATTGTTTGTACAGAAGACTTCAAGAGGTATTATTGCAATCATGGTTTATGTAGATGACATCTTGATTACAGGAGACGATGCACAAGGAATAAAGAAGACGAAAGAAAAGCTGGGTAGCGAATTTGTTACTAAGGATCTTGGAGTCCTTAGATATTTTCTGGGGCTAGAGTTTTCCAGAAATCCATATGGGCTAGTAATGTCGCAGAGAAAATATGTTACGGACCTGTTGAGTGAAACAGGAATGCTCGGGTGCCGGCCTGCTACAACACCAATGGACCCCAGTATGAAGCTATATGATGATGATACAGAGGAGGTGGACAGGAGAAGATACAGAGAACTGGTGGGCAAATTGTTGTATGTCACGATCACTAGGCCCGATATATCCTTTGCAGTGAGTCGTGTGAGCCAGTTCATAGAGCAACCACGTCAGGTTCATATGGATGCTATACATATGATACTCAGGTACCTCAAATCATCTCCAGGTGCGGGTTTGCTATTCAAGAAAGGCAAGGTGATCTCTATCTCAGCATGTGCAGATGCAGACTACGCAGGTTGTCCCAAGGACAGGAAGTTCACCTCTGGGTTTGCGGTTTACGTTGGAGATTCTCTAATCTCATGGAGGAGCAAGAAACAGACTGTGGTAGCCAGGTCTAGTGCTGAATCTGAATATAGGGCTATGTCTCAGGTTAGCACAGAAATGATGTGGGTAATGGTTGTGCTTACAGATTTATGTATAGAAGTCCCACTTCCTATGACCTTAGAATGAGACAATCAGGCAGCCTTGTTCATTGCAAACAATCCAGCATTCCATGAGCGAACCAAGCACATTGAAGTTGACTATCACTTCATACGTGACATGATTCAGAAGGGATTCATTGCTACATCCCATGTTAGTTCAGAGAATCAAACTGCAAATATATTCACCAAGGCATTACTACGAGGCCCATTTCAAAAGTGTGCGTCCAAGCTGAGCATGATTGATATCTATGCTCCATATTGAGGGGAGTGTAAACATATATTAGTTTCCTTTGTATTTCTCTGTTACTTTTCTTTTCTGCCGTATGCTTTATGTAATTTACCCATAGGCTACTCTCCTATATAAGAGAGCCTAGGGCTGATGGAATAAACACTTCTTCTATTTTTCCCAACATAAACAAATCCGACCGCTTCAAATTGAATTAACTAACATTACTTAAGCAGAATTTTTGAGAAATTGTGATTTGCTCGCTGCCATGAAATGACATATTAGATAATTATTACAAATTAGCAAGGGCATTTCCATAATTTTTCACATATGAAGATTCATATGCCACCAAAACAAGAAGCAAAAAATCATCATTAAAGCTACAACACTTGAACACCAACAGGAGGAAAGTGGATAATAAACATTGGATCTTGGGTAGCATCTAGCTACCATCTAACAACTAAATACATAAGATTCAACAGTCTATTTCAATACCTGCTTCCATACTTCTTCATTTGGAGCATTTTTGTCAGCAAGAGTTACAGCACAGGGCCTTCTCTTACACTCCTCAGCAACTTTTTGCCAATACCTGCCTGCAAATATACGAGAAAATCATGTTACAGTGGTATGCACGACAACACACCAAAAAATAAGGCAAAACAAATAATGAAAATTGCAGAATATTGTATTTCATAGAAACAAGTATGTGTGTACATGTCCACCTATCCATGTAGGAGCATGCACATAGGAAAGTCCCAATTAATGGAGTCTCATCTTGGAGGAACGGTGACACTCCACTCAATCATTAATATGGTTAGAGTTTCACTTCAGACTTGGAAAAAAACTTGCACAATCAATAATATGGTTAGAGTTTCAATTCAGACTTGGAAAAAACTTGCTTCAAAATTTTGATAAGCACTTATAACGATCGCCCCCCGAAAAAGTCAATATTGGCTTGCAATGTTACCAGATTCTACTTGTATAATTAATGATCAAGTCTTCAATATTGACTGATCAGTGTACTAGCATGCTTGTGAAATATGCCGGCTCGCCTCAACCATGATAAGTCCCACATCATTCAAAACTATCACTGCATGTGTGCATGCGTGCACAAAGAATGTCTCGAGAAATACTCTTCTTTTTTTAAAAAAAGAAGCCAAAGGATGTCGATTAGAGGTTAATGTTCATCCCAAAATCTTGTTACAAATTACCTTCATAAGGAAAAAATACCAACTTCATTACGTTGGGATTTTTTACATGGTTTCTCCCTTAAAGACATTCTATATTTGAAAAAAGAGTTTGCTATACTCAGACACCCAAACACAAGTACACAACATAGCAATGTTTAAGTCAAATAACAATGACAAAAACTGTTGTTCAACCCTAGGTACAAGTTGTAAAACAATATTGATAATGTGTTACGACGATGTGCGGAAGGGAGTCAATAGATACAGCACAGTTTGATTTATTTGGGAATCACAAGCTTCCGAAAGGTATCAAGACTCCTTCAAATAGCTTTTATTCAAGTATCTTTTGTAGAGGGTTCTTACAATCGTGTATAGGCCCATAGGCATTGCATGCGAACTGTTTTCCTTTTTGAGGCAGTGGAAAGGGCACCAATCATATTCGTTAGGCACCCACCGCTCAAGACTGGGAGAATTTCTTGAATGGGTAAATTTATCAAAATTCCAAGGATGCTTTCTGGATTAGCCTCAGATGGCTTCCTTTGAGCTACTTGCTAGGTACATAATGTAATCGTACTGAAAGGGATGGGGTCTAAAGTTGATAATGTAAATTCATGTGGTGGGTCCCAGCTTGGGAGACCACCCTCGTTTCTCTTAAAAAAAGTTGATAATATAGCGGATGCACTAACGATCTTAAGTTAACAATTCGGGAAACTAACATTCACTTAAACTGTTCTATTAACTTCCTATAAACTCCGAAAAACCTCAACTTTAGTTTTGCACTACCTTTTATAAGATCACCCATCAAACTATGCATGGGTCGCTCATCCCCAAGTCCACCAGGTGAATTAAGGAGTTCTCTACACAGGGCCGACTTAGCACAGCCTGGTATACCTACATGAAAAAAAATGTCAATTTATCAGATAAGAAAAGAATCAGGGTAGATGAACTAACAGATGACATGACAATCAGGTCCAAGATGCAGGTATCAATATTTAACCATACTACAATACACCAAGAAACAGATACAAGTTCAACAAGAAAGTCAGTAATGGTTCAAGCTACCCTTTTTCCAAGAAATTAAGAGGTGCACACCCAAAAGATGTGCACCCTACTCATATATTCATAAAGCACTAGAACAAATAGGTTCGAATAGCCATGCCTCATAAAGGACTCGCATGTACATAAACATTCTCCAAATAAAATCCTTCCTCTTACCCCTTTTCTCATCAATTAGATAGCTCAGGTTCTACCATCCGCTAAGCCTCTCAAGCTACTACCGTGAGATTCCCAAAATGAGGGCTCGTGATCAAAACTCGTGCCAATGGGACGTGCCATCACCCAAACATGCCTCGTGTAGGCCCAAGTAAGGTGCAGATGGTTGACATCCTATGATCTCACAATTTCGCAGATGTAAATCACTCAGCCCACGGAAAACCCCACCCTCTGCGCTCCCATAAATTATGGCCTCGTCAACGCAGCTAAAGAACATATTGACCCTCATAGGTTTTTTCCAACTACAAAACCATACACAATCATAAGTAAAGATGACCGGATCGAAGGTCCTGGAAGCACGTCGGACCTTGTACACCTTCTTGATGGAGAAATTCCAATTATACCAAACTCATAAATGTCTCCCAGTCGTGGGTCTGTATACCAATGCAAGACAGTAGACATGCATAAAATCCTCAACCCTTTGACTTGAGAGACATGAACAAAAAAAAGAGAGCCCACGTACCATTCGACCAAACATTTCAGACGTGCAACTCCCTAATCATCAACGAAGCGAACAAGCAAGGAAAGTGGTTACAAAAGTCTCCATCATCCATCCAATCATTCGTCAAGAATTAGAACCCCCATCCATCTCCTACCAGTGGTGTCAACGATGGAACAACCCCAAGCAACACGGAACAAACATCGATCAAAATGGAGAAGGTATAGTGGTAGCCTAAGAAGCAATCTAGTTAACATATTCGTACCTCCATTTTTCTTGGCTCTATAATACTGTCATCAGGAGTTCACTTTCAGTTGGATTCTCCAATGAAACGTTTCTTATTGTTGTCTAGAAACATGGAACAAAAGGGCTTCACCTTGATGGCAAGGAAAGCATGGGAGTATGATGTCGCAAAGAGATAATGAGGCCATACAATTGGATTGGAGTTTCATTTGCGTGTTGATGTCACATCAAGGTTTTCCTGACCAGTTGATTGGGTGGATGAAGCCATTTGTGATGACTTATTTAGTTCTCGTGAATGGCAGGTCAGTGGGTGGGAGTTTTCAGCTGTGAAGAGGGGTTAGGTAGGGGTGCTCGTTGTCTCCTTTACTTAAGGAAAAAAAGAAAGAGTATAGACCCAAGGTAGGACCCACCACAAATGCATTAGCTCAAACCATCAAAATATATAAGTCCTTGCCAAAATAAGAGACTTGCTATGTTCACTAACGTTTTCACTGTGAAATCTTTGATCGTGAAAGATGAGTTCATTCCTTGCACCCCAAATTTCCCAAAGATACGCGAAAAGCATTAAACAATAATCATGCGTGTTTCCACAAGTCGGACGAATGGAACTCCTAAAGGAAGCTGACTTGCCCGTCCTAAGCCACAAGATACATGTGCATTCCCCGATCCTAGCCTAATGCATACAGAGAAAGAGAAGGTGATCTAGGTCTTCCACAGCATTCTCACATCTTGGGCCAATAGCAATATGGGCCTTCATTAATAAGCGGCCATGCCTAGCTAGCCATTGAAACACCTTAATAAGCCCTCTTCTAAATTAATCCAAAGTCCATATGCAGATCATCCTACACTACTTTCTGAGGAGATGAGAGAGCTTGGTAAATTTCTTTCACTAAGAATGATCCATCTGGCCATCTCAAGATGCCCCTTCCCCCTGACAGCATGCCAACATCCTCAAGGCCACAACACATCTCTGTGTGCTCTCTCTTCAACGTTTCTTAAAGAAATCTACCACAAAAGAAGGTGCGCTAGTACCATCCGACCAAGCATGCACAAGACAAACCCCACGATCCCTAGTGAATGTAAAAAGCCAAGTCAATCGATCACAAAGCATCCCAAGCATTCAAAGACTCAATCTTCTTCCTAACGTCGACCGTGAACAATCTGAAGTAGTAGAAAAATATGGCAATTGCTAATACGATATGCTTGAGAAAAATCAATAGATCATCTCTAGATAGTAATGCCACCTTCTACCTTGTAAATTTACTCTTAAGTTTCTCAGTGAGGGAACGCCAAAATCTGCAGTGTAAAGTTTTCTTGCCACAAAGGAAGGACCCAAGTATGTAATCGGAAGGACCGTCACAGGGCACTGAAGCGTTGTGGTCTACACCTGCAACTGTAAAGCCAAAGGTAAAATAATGTTGACTTCAATTTGTTTATCCAAAGACCTGAAATATCACTAAAATATCCATCACCAAGGATGCACTGCTCACATGTTCCACCCCTCCTTCGATAAATAGGATTATATTATCAACACGTTGAAAGAGAGGGGTAGTGAGATTGCCATTTCTGAATCCCAAATAGAAGCCACCTTAGGATGTCAATCTCATCATCATCGTCAGAGCATTAACAACAATCACAAAGATGAGTAGTGACAATGGGCATCCCTGCTGAATGCCCTATTGTGGTTGGGAGAAGCTGCCTCCTAGATAAAGCACCTGCACTGAGGAAGAAGCCATCGTCTCGGGGAAGCTCCTATATCGAAGAACTGACCATAAGAAGCGCCAATCGACATAGTTGTAAGATTTGGAAAAAAAGTTCCACTACAACCCTTGATCTTCTTCCTCCTCCACTCCATCACCATCTCAAGTATAAGGACAAGACAATTTACCATATTCCTACCTGTCACAAAAGTTGTCAACTCCGAAGAGATAATGTCACGTATGACACCACGAAGGAAATGCACAAGGACATTGGAGATGATCAAGTAGACCACATTAGTGAGCACAATCGACATAAAACCTTCTACCATCGTGGCACCTCCCATTTTGGCAACAGGAAGAAGAGGGACTAATTGAGGCGTTCAAAGCCATAGTTACCATTTCCGAATTCATGAAGAACTGTCATAATATCTGTTAGAAAATAAACATGCGGAAGTAAAAAAGAATAAAGATTGAAGAACATAGCGGGATTTTTACGCGGAACCCTACTCCCTAAGGAGCGGGATGAAACCACGGGAGAACGCCTCAAAGTGTTGATAGTCTATTGCTTTTCTCAATGGATACACGAGCTCTGGGGCTCATTATATAGCCTTCACAGAGTCTCCAAGTCCCACCACTGGTAGATATGGGACTAAACACATGGATGTGGTAAATGGATCCTGGAGTGATCAATTTACCCATCTACAACTCAAGTAGCGCACAATCAAATACTCCAACACTCTCCCTCAAGCTGGAGCATGCAATGCTCAGCATGGACAAACGGAAAGAAACTTAACTCACGCTACATGACACTACAGACAATATCAACTCAACGTGAACAACTGTTGTTGTTGAGGATGGTGCTTCTCATGCCGTGCAGGTGAGGAGGACGAACGGGCTGGAGTGTGAGTCTGCTGAATCTCCTTGTCGAAGAGCATGTGCTCTGTACTGCGTCTGTCAGAGTCACTGCAACTGAAAAAGAGTCTCCTCGTCGGAGTACTCTAGCCCGCCACAACAAGTGGACAACTGCTCCATCTTTGAAAAGGGTCGAACTGAAAAGGCCGTAGAAGTGCAATCCTCGTCGAAGTCCACGATCGTTGGAGAATATAGTCTGAAAAGTATCCTCGTCGGAGAACTAGGTCTCTCCCATCTGGCACAGAGAATGGTACACTACTTTGGAGTACCTATGATACCCCATGAAAACCCTCGCCCATATGGCATAGGGAATGGTCCTCTATTCTGGAGTCCCTATGGCTCACATGAAAACTCTGGCGACAAAACAAGAAGAATATGGGGACCACGATAAATGATGCCATACATGTGCTCATCTGAAAAGATCACATCCATGTCCGTGTCTGAACTGAAGACTCGGAAGAATCTGAACGTCGAGTCTGGTCAATTGTGGAGTCTGGAGATCTGACTGGCTGGTCTGGAACATCAGTATCTGGAGAATCTGAATAGACATGTGACTCTACATATACTTCCCTTTCCTCCCATACTTGTCGGAAAATGAACATCGACAATGTTGGGAGAAGACAATAACATGGGGAAAATAGCATGAAACCAATAAGTCGAATTCACAAAAAAACCGCTTTTTATCTCAAAACTTTCTTCTTTTTTCCCGGCTATTTCCATTTTTTTAATAGTCATTTCGCAAAAAAATATTTAAATAAAAATCATTTTTTAAAAAAAATTTTTAAGTCGTTAATATTTTTTTACGGTTTTCTTTTTTAAGGTACTTGCGTACAACTTTTTTTCATGTACGCGCCTTTTTCAAAATCACATAATTTTTTTTTCTTTTCATCATTTTTTTTAAACTTTGTGGCCCCCCTCCTTTTTTTTGAAACGGACCTCCTCACCCCTTTCTTTAAGGCAGACTGCAGCCGCCCCTCTTCTCCTTTTTCATTTTTTAAAGGGGCCCGCTACCCTTACTTAGGGTTCCCAACACGGGAACCCTTTTCTCATCGCCAAGCGCCCCCAATGTAGCATCCTCGATACCGCTTGGAGCGCCCCGATA